>CM040127.1:24366986-24725235 GCA_022559845.1 Amorphophallus konjac
CGCCTCGCCGCCGCCCACGTCACCGCGCCGTCGCCCCGCCGCCGTCTGCAGCCGAAGGGGAGCTCGCCGTGGCCAACCGGGAGGAAGAGAGGGAGAGGGAGGGAGACACGGTGGAGGAGGAAGGAGGAAGAAGAAGAGAGGAAGAAGAAGATGGTGGGGGAGAGAGAAAAGAAAAAGGGTTTATATAGAAAATCCGATTTTTCGGAAAAATACCGAAAATTAGAAAAATACATTTCCGGAATCCTCGGAACGCACCGATCGCAACGGTACCACTCGTGCCTCGGGGAACTGCCCGGTTCGCCCGCAGCGAGCGTCCGAAGAAAAAGCCGAAACACACACCGGGAATCGGAAAACACACGCGGAAAAAGCCGCGGAACGCCTCCGGGCCTCCGAAACGACTCCGGATCGCGCCGATCCGAACACGAAAGATGTCCGAAACGAAATTTCGGACACAACGGAGCCGGACACTCCGAAAACCAGATCCGGGACCCATGAAGAAGGATCCGAAAGGTCCGGGATATTACAGCCCTCCCCCCTTAAGGAATTTCGTCCTCGAAATTGAGAACAACCCAAGGGGAAAGAAGAGGAAGACTCACTCAAACAGATACGGGAACTGCTGACGCATCTCGTCCTCACGTTCCCACGAAGCCTCACCACCAGAGTGTCGTTGCCACACGACCTTTACCAAGGGAATAACCTTGTTCCGCAGGCGCTGCTCTCGCCTATCCTCCACGCGGATCGGAAACTCTGGGAGAGAAAGATCTGGAGTCACCTCAGGCCAAACGGAAAACTCGAGCACATGAGAGTCATCGGGCATATACTTCCGCAACATAGAGACGTGGAACACGTCATGCACCGACGCCAACTCAGAGGGTAACTGCAACCGGTAAGCAACCTCACCGATGCGCTCCACAATCGCGAAAGGACCAATATAGCGGGGACTCAGCTTCCCACGCCGTCCAAACCGCATCACCCCCTTCATCGGAGAAACTCTCAAGAACACACGATCGCCCACGGCGAACTCGAGGGGCTGCCGCCTACGATCAGCATAGCTCTTCTGCCGACTCTGGGCCGCCAACATGTTCTGACGAACCAGGTGCACAACATCCACACATTGCTGCACCAATTCCGGTCCCGTCAAAACACGCTCACCCACCTCAAACCAATCAAGTGGAGTCCGACAAGGACGCCCATACAGAGCCTCATAGGGAGCCATGCCGATGCTCGAATGAAAGCTGTTGTTATAGGCAAACTCCACTAACGGTAGGTGATGAATCCAACTCCCCTGCCACTCCAGGCAGCAGGATCTCAGCATGTCCTCCAAAGTCTGAATGGTCCTCTCAGACTGACCATCTGACTGCGGATGATACGCCGAGCTAAATGCCAACTCCGTGCCAAGAGCTCGCTGGAAACTCCTCCAGAATCCAGAAGTGAAGCGCGGATCCCGATCCGACACGATCGAAATGGGAACCCCATGCAACGGCACGATCCGCTCCACATAAAGACGAGCCAACTTAGGCACGCTCCAGCTGACTTTGACCGGTAGCAACCGCGTCACCTTCGTCAGCCGATCCACCAGCAACCAAATACTGTCCTGCCCAGTCGGGGTTCTGGGCAACCCCACCACAAAATCCGTGGTCACATGGTCCCACTTCCAAGCAGGAACATCCAAGGGCTGGAGAGTACCGCCTGGTCGCTGATGCTCCGCCTTCACTTGCTGACAGATCAGGCACCTGGCCACAAACTCTGCGACATCTCTCTTCATGCCAGGCCACCAGAACTGCCTCCGCAAGTTCCGATACATCTTCGTCGCACCCGGGTGCACAGTGTACCTGCTCCCATGAGCCTCGCGTAACACCGCACGACGAACCTGCTCCTCCCCTGGGACGTACAGCCTGCCACGAAACCTCGCAGCACCGTCCTCGCCAAGCTCCACATCAGCTATCGCCAAAATCCGGGGCAACTCAGGGTCCGCATGCTGAGCCTCTGTCACCTGACGACGAATAGCAGGAGTGACAGTCAGACTCGCAAGCACTGCCAACCCTGGCTTCTGGGGAATCTTGAGCCTGAAAGATACTTCGGGCACCTGTTCCCAGAGCCTCCACTTCCTCAGCATCAAGGTACTGACCGCAACCTTCCTACTCAAGGCATCGGCGACGACATTCATCCTGCCCGGCTGATAAGACAGGGTGAAGTCATAGTCCTTCATGAACTCCATCCAACGCCTTTGTCTGAGGTTCAGATCTCTCTGCGAGAACACATACCTCAAACTCTGATGGTCAGTGAACACCTCGAACTTCTCACCGTACAGATAATGCCTCCAGATCTTCAACGCGAAGATCACTGCCGCCAACTCAAGGTCATGGGTAGGGTAGTTCTCCTCATGGGGCTTTAGCTGCCGAGATGCATAAGCCACCACTCTACCATGCTGCATCAGAACAGCACTCAATCCGACGCCGGAAGCATCTGTACACACCACAAAACCTCCCGATCCAGAAGGCAAAACCAACACCGGAGCCGAGGTGAGCAATCTCTTCAGTTCCCTAAAGCTCTGCTCACATTCCTCGGACCAGACGAAAGGCACATCCTTCCGCGTGAGCCTCGTCATCGGGGTCGCAATGCGGGAAAAATCCTGGATAAACCGGCGATAATAACCCGCAAGCCCCAAGAAACTCCGGATCTCCGTCACCGACCTCGGCCTCGGCCATTGCATCACAGCCTCGACCTTGGCGGGATCCACGGAAATACCATCACCAGAAATCACGTGCCCCAGAAAGTGCACCTCGCTGAGCCAAAACTCGCACTTGCTGAGCTTCGCAAACAACTGGTGATCTCGCAACGTCTGCAGCACCACACCCAAATGGTACGCATGCTCCTCAGCAGACCGCGAATAAACAAGGATGTCATCCACGAAAATGACCACGAACTGGTCCAAATACGGGTGGAACACCCTCTGCATCAAGTCCATGAAGGCTGCTGGGGCATTGGTGAGCCCAAACGGCATCACCAAGAACTCATAATGCCCGTACCTCGTACTGAACGCAGTCTTCTCCACATCGGACTCGCGAATTCTCAGCTGATAGTAACCGGACCGCAAATCAATCCGCGAGAACACTCGCGCAGACTGCAGCTGGTCGAACAAATCATCAATCCGCGGCAACGGATACTTGTTCTTAATGGTCACGTCATTCAGCTGCCGATAGTCAATGCACAGCCGCAGACTACCGTCCTTCTTCTTCACAAACAGCACGGGCGCACCCCAAGGGGAAAAGCTCGGACGAATATACCCCTTGGCCAACAGTTCCTGCAACTGCGCCCTCAACTCCCTCAACTCCGCGGGGGCCATACGGTAGGGAGCCTTCGCCAAAGGTCCCGTACCAGGTACAACCTCGATCACGAAATCGATCTCCCGCTGGGGAGGTAATCCAGGCAACTCCTCAGGAAAAACATCGGGAAACTCGCACACCACCGCAATGTCCTCGACATTCGGCTCCATCCGGTCAGACACAACCACTGACGCGAGAAAACCCTGGCAACCTGAATCAAGCAATCGACGGGCTCGAATAGCAGAGATAAGAAATCGAGAAGAGGCGGAACGGATACCTTGGAAATAGAAGGTCCTCTTGCTCGGATGTTGGAAGTAGACCCTCTTCATTCCACAATCCACCACCGCTCTATGAGTCTCGAGCCAATCCATGCCTAGAATCACGTCGTAATCCCAAAGCTGCAACGCATACAACCTGCCTGGCATACTCCGCCCATCGATCCACACCGGAACCTGGTCGAAGCAATACGGAGTGACCATAAAGTCACCCGAAGGCAACTCCACAGCCAAATCACAGGACAACTGGGTCACCGGCTCCTCGACGCTCGACGCGAAATCCTCCGAAATGAACGAATGAGACGCGCCAGAATCAAATAAAACCCGAGCCGCACAACCCAAAATCTGAACGGTACCTTCCACGAGCTGCGACGCCATTGCCTCTGCCCTGGTCAAGTGCGTGATCTGGCCACGAGCTCTCTGCCTGCCTCCCACACTAGCTGACCTGGGTAGCGGCGGATACTGTCCCTGCTGCTGCTGCTGCTGGGAAACCTGCTGCTGCGGCGGCCTCTGAGGACAGTCACGCGCCATGTGCCCTGGCTGGTCACACCGAAAACAGATGATCGGCGCCGTGCACTGCCTGCCTGGGTGGGTCCCACTACACCGTGGACAAGGTCCTCGCGATCCACCCACC
This sequence comes from Amorphophallus konjac, assembly GCA_022559845.1. Taxonomy (NCBI): domain Eukaryota; kingdom Viridiplantae; phylum Streptophyta; class Magnoliopsida; order Alismatales; family Araceae; genus Amorphophallus; species Amorphophallus konjac. The sequence continues at coordinate 24,371,222 of CM040127.1, forward strand.
GATCCCTGTCGCTGCAAAGGAAACGGCTGCTGCACACTGCCCGATGAAGCCTGCCCCTGATCCCTGGACTTCTTCTTGCCGAACCCCTTCTTGAAGAACTTCTTGACCTTCGTGCCAAAGGACGCAGATCCTGTCACCGAAGCTGCCGATGCCGGTACTCCTGAACCACCCGACGCAGACTGAAAGAAACCCTGCTGCTGAGTAGCCGACTGCTGGCTGCGACCTGACACAGACTGCCCCTGGCTGATCGGTCCTCGAGTCCTCTGCATATCCATCTCCAAGGAAATCGCAACACGAGACGCCGTCTCGAGATCAGTGGCCCCATTCGCGATCAGATGGTGCCTCAGCTCCAGCCTCAAGCCCTGCACAAACTGCGTCGTCCTCACCCTCTCATGCTCCATGATATGAGGTGCGTACCGACCCAGCTCGACAAATCGGGCCCTGTACTGCAACACGGACATGTCACCCTGCACCAGCTCCAGAAACTCCCGCATCCGCTGCGTAGCAACAATATCTGGACAGTACGTACGCTCGAAAGCACTGACAAAGTCATCCCACTCGATCTGCTCAAGCGGACGAAGCTGAAAGGACGTCTTCCACTCGGAAGACCACCACCTCCGAGCCGTACCCTGCAACTGGTTGTAGGCCAACACCACTCTGTCCTCGACAGCACTCTTCGCAGAACTGAACACCCGCTCCATCTCATCAAGCCAATCACGAGCCGCATCAGGGTCTGCCTGGCCGCTAAAGTAAGGTGGATGGAACTGCATGAAATCCCTCACTGCTCGGCCTGGCCCACCCCTGACTGACGAGCCCTCACCGGCCTCTCCGCCGAACTGCTGAGCCATGAGATGGTACATGCCACGGAGAAAACTCTCGGCCCCCGGAGCCCTCGCAGCATCCGCGGCCTCGGTAGCTCCCGGAACTCTGCTATGCTCCTCCTGGTCCCTCTGGACCCCCTGCTGGATCTCCTGGCCTCCAGCCGACTGCCCCTGCTGAGAGCGAGAACTTCTCCTCGGCGCCATACCTGCTCCTGAAGCACAAGACAGAAAACTCAGAAACGGAAGGTCAGAATAAAACACGCGGTGCCCAATGCCAGCGTCACATGTACATCATCGTCATGGACTAGTGGACCAATACAATTACCTATGATTCTCATGTAATTCCACAACCGCGCTCTGATACCAGCTGTAACGACCCGAGAATCCGATTACCGGGAAGGCCCGATAACCCGAGACTCGCACCGCCACCCACGAGCCCGAAGACTCGGAAGGGTTAAAAGGATGGTGTGGAAACTACACAAGCATCACAAATAATTGCAGAAATTAAACAGTTATGATATTAAGCAGGAAATGAATTAACATTTTACATGGTCCACAATAGAATAACAACAACAGCAACAGTAGTCCACGACTAGTACAGTGACAAGAAAGAAAAGTACAGCTACACGGGGCATCCCCCGGCTCTGACCTCTGGCACTACCTCTGGGCACCCGCACCACGCTTCCGCTGCGCTCCAGCCACGCTCCCCGAAGGTGGCGCCTCACCTGAAACACGGTGAAAACACGCAGGGAATGAGTCTCGGAACAAGACTCAGTAGGGATCACTCGAACCCTACCTCGAAAAACGAGAAACCACTACTCTAGCGGTAGAAAGGTACCTCGGAAAGGAAAGCCCTGTACTCTACAGAACTAGACCCTAACGGCACGCAAACCGACACACGTGCCACGGTACGAGAAGACCGAAACTCAACGGTCGAACCGTCAAAACCCGAAGGTCGGAAACACACGACTGACAGTCTGACACTCCGTACTCGACGGGAGTACCACCCACTAGAAGCACAGCCGGTAGCGTCCCCTGACGTCTTACACCGCACCGCAGGTGAACCGCCTGACATGGTAGGTCCTACCCGAGGCGCAAACGCCGTACAAGTAACTACAACAAGTGACTAGCTGGGGTCACGCCCGTCGACGTGGGTCCAACCGCCCCCAACCACGTGTGCACACACAGACCACGCGTCCCAGGTCTGGCCCTCTGACCGGTTTTCCCCTCAGCCGGACTCTGGCTGCAAGACGTGGGGCCCAACGGTAACCGGTCCACAAACCGTCTCTAAAGGTCAGCCCGTACACCACTCCCTGGTGCGACTAGCACACGCGTACTAGTAGGCTACGACTAGTGGAGGGTCACTGAAGGAGTAGACTCTCAAGTTACGGAAAACAACGCCCAAGCCCGACAACGTGTGGGAATCACCCCACGCACTAGTCCCGTCGCACGGAGACCACGGTCGGAGAAAAGCGAGGTTGCCACCCTCATGGGGCAACACAGGAAGTGGCGGTCCGACCCTGGACCGTCACAGCCAAATGGCGGTCCACTCTAGGGCCGTCACTTACAAATGGCGGTCTAAGGCAGACCGTCACACAGCCAGAGGGGTAGGGGAAGTGACGCGCCTGCTCAAGTGCGTCGTTTGAAAGTAACGCGCCTGAGACAGGCCGTCACACGGCGCCCCACACCCTCCAAAACCACAGGGAAAGTAACGCGCTTACCCTGGCGCGTCGCTTACAAGCAACGCGTCGGGCTCAGTGCGTTACTCGCATGTGACGCGCCTAGACCAGCGCGTCGCATGGCCCTCACGCTCGGGATGGAAAGGGAAGTGACGCGCCTGCCCCAGCGCGTCGCTTGTAAGTAACGCGCTGGGCCCAGTGCGTCGCTTGGCCCATCCACATGGGGGACAACAGGAAGTAACGCTCCTGCCCCAGTGCGTTACACGCATGTAACGCGCCTATCTCGGTGCGTTACATGGCCTGACCCCCAACGGTCAAAACCAACGGTCGAAACGCATGTGACGGCCCAGCCCAGGGGCGTCACTAGCAAACGGCGGCCAGTCGCAGGACCGTTACAGCCCTCGACCTCAAAGGCCAACACCCAGGGAAGTAACGCACCCCTCTAAGGGCGTTACAAGCATGTGACGGTCACTGGAGTGACCGTCGCTTGCCCCAGAGCACGCTACGGCGGGAAAACCCCAAAAACACCAACCACGCCCCCGTACCTCCACCGGAGAGGGGGAAAACAAGGGGGAAGACCCCTGGGGACCCCTAGCATGCATCTAAGCCACCAAAACATAGAATCATGGGCTAAAACCATAGATCGGGCGGCTCACCCCAAAACATGGAAAAACCCCAAAAACGCCCAAACATGCCTCTCTCGGCCTCCCCGCGGCCTACAAACCACGGAAAAGAACGGCGAAGAGCTAGGGAACGTCACCCTACCTCAATGGAGCGAATGCTCCGCCGGATCGTCCACGAATCGCGAAGAACGCTTGAAAACCCTCGTTCTTCCTTAAGCTTCCCACGCTCGCCGCACGCCCCCACGACCGCCTCGCCGCCGCCCACGTCACCGCGCCGTCGCCCCGCCGCCGTCTGCAGCCGAAGGGGAGCTCGCCGTGGCCAACCGGGAGGAAGAGAGGGAGAGGGAGGGAGACACGGTGGAGGAGGAAGGAGGAAGAAGAAGAGAGGAAGAAGAAGATGGTGGGGGAGAGAGAAAAGAAAAAGGGTTTATATAGAAAATCCGATTTTTCGGAAAAATACCGAAAATTAGAAAAATACATTTCCGGAATCCTCGGAACGCACCGATCGCAACGGTACCACTCGTGCCTCGGGGAACTGCCCGGTTCGCCCGCAGCGAGCGTCCGAAGAAAAAGCCGAAACACACACCGGGAATCGGAAAACACACGCGGAAAAAGCCGCGGAACGCCTCCGGGCCTCCGAAACGACTCCGGATCGCGCCGATCCGAACACGAAAGATGTCCGAAACGAAATTTCGGACACAACGGAGCCGGACACTCCGAAAACCAGATCCGGGACCCATGAAGAAGGATCCGAAAGGTCCGGGATATTACAGAGGGAGAGAGGAGAGAGCGTGAGAAGAGAGAGGGAGAGAAATGAGAAATGAGAGGGGGAGAGAGAAAAGGTTTATATATAGGAAAATCCAGAAATTCAGAAAAATCCAGAAAAATAGAAAATCACCCCCTCGCGATCCTCGGAGCGCACCGATCGCAACGGTACCACTCGCGCCCTAGTGAACGGCCCGGTTCACCCGCAACGAGGTTCCGAAGGGAAAGCCGAAACCCACGCCGGGAATCGGAAAACACACGCGGAAAAAAGCCGCGGAACGCCTCCGGGCCTCCGAAACGACTCCGGATCGCGCCGATCCGAACATGAAAGATGTCCGAAACGAAATTTCGGACACAACGGAGCTGGACACTCTGAGAAACCAGATCCGGGACCCACGAACGAGGATCCGAAAAATCCGGGGCATTACACCTTGCCACTATGGCCTTTGGATTCATTAAGAATATATAGTTCAACCTTTACCGTTCGAGATAGAGCACTACTTCATAGGGAGAGACAATGAGACACAAGTCTGCAACAATGTGCTCTCTACTAGTCACCCACTCAATTTGTTTTCCCATTGAACCTACTTCATGGGATCTCCAATCAATAGGTTGGGTTGCCATTGACGGTGTCTAAATAATGGGCTTCAGTCCCATCCCCCTCGATGTATCTTCAACCAATTTTCTGTTAAGTCCTTTGGTTAAAGGATCAGCAAGATTACTTGCAGATTTCATAAAATTCAAGGAAATAATTCCTTTGGTTAAGTACTCCCTTACAAACCTCAACTTGAGTCTTATATGAGTACCTAATTTATCATTTATTTTTTCACTCTTAGCCTTGGCTATCGCTGCCTGGCTATCACAATGTATAGAGATTGCAGGAATAGGCTTACTCAACAGAGGTAGCTCAACAACTAGATTCTTCAGCCAATCTGCCTCTCTACCAGTCATCTCAAGGGCTATAAGCTCAGATTCCATAGTGGATCGAGCTAATAAAGTCTGTTCGGTGGATTTCTAAGCAATTGCCCCTCCACCAAGCATGAAAACAAAACCAGTGGTGCCCTTACCTTGGGCCTTTCCTGTCACCCAACTGGCATCACTGTACCCCTCTAGTACAGCAGGAAATCTCTCATAATGTAATGCAAGAGATAAGGTACCTTTCAAATACTTACATACTCTCTCAAGTGCATGCCAATGAGTTTTGTTAGGACACTGAGTATATCTACTAAGTCTATTCACAGCAAAGGAAATATCAGGTCTACTGCAGTTAGACAAATACATCAAACTACCAATGAGCTGCGAATATCTAAGTTGATCAAAACTATCACCATTATTCTTCTTAAGAATGACACTAGTATCCATAGGAGTACTAACAGGTTTGGAATCATAAAATCCAAACCTTCTCAATACTTTCTCAACATAATGAGTCTGGGATATTGCATATCCCTCACGTGATTTTAGAAGTCTAAGTCCTAAAATCACCTCTGCCTCTCCCAGATCCTTCATGTCAAATTTACTGTTTAGGAAATGTTTGGTTTCATTTATCAACATGATGCTACTACTAAGAATCAGAATGTCATCAACATATAAGCATAAAATAACGCATGCATCATTCATCAACTTAACATACAGACATTTATCAGATTCACACATGGCAAAACCATTGGAAATAACAACATCATTAAATTTCTGATGCCATTGCTTAGGGGCTTGTTTTAACCCATACAGGGACTTCGTTAACTTGCACACTTTGTGCTCTTGGCCAGAAACTACAAATCCCTCAGGCTGATCCATATAGGTTTCTTCTTCAAGTTCCCCATTTAAGAATGCAGTCTTGACATCCATTTGATAGACCTTTAAATCATATATGGACGCCATTGCAATAAGCACACGGATTGTGGTCATCCTAGCCACAGGAAAATAGGTATCAAAGAAATCTATTCCCTCTTTCTGCCTATACCCCTTAGCAACAAGTCTAGCTTTATATTTGTCAATAGAGCCATCAGGTTTTATTTTCTTTTTGAAAATCCATTTACATCCAATAGTTTTACTTCCGGGAGGAAGATCAACCAATTCCCATGTCTGATTACATATTATGGAATCTATTTCACTTTTAACAGCTTCTTTCCAAAAAGCAGAATCATTAGATTTCATAGCATCATTAAAAGTTAATGGATCATCTTCAATCAAATAAGATATATAGTCATCACCAAAAGATTTTTCGATCCTTATTCTTTTACTTCTTCTGGGCTCTATATCATCAGGTTGAGATTCAATAACTTTTGAGCCACTAGAAGAGGGAATAGAAGAGGAAGATTCTACTTCAACATGCAAGTTTGATTTGAAAGGAAAGATATTCTCAAAGAAAACAGCATCACCAAATTCACATATAGTGTTTTCAGAAATAGCAGAAATTTCAGACTTAATAATTAAGAATCTATATGCAGAACTATACTCTGCATAACCAATGAATACACCATCAACAGTTTTGGGGCCAATTTTTCTTTTCTTATTTTCAGGAATTTTAATCTTAGCCAAACAGCCCCAAACCTTCAAAAATTTATAATTCGGCTTCCTTTTAAATCACAATTCAAATGGTGATTTATCTTTTGATTTATAAGGAACACAATTTAGGACATAACACGCAGAGAGCAAAGCCTCTCCCCACATACTCTCAGGTAAACATGAGCTGCACAACATGGAATTCACCATGTCCAACAAAGTCCTATTTTTTCTCTCAGTAACTCCATTGGATTCAGGGGAATAAGGAGCAGTTAACTCATGAATAATACCATTATTTTCACAAAAATCATGCAGTGCATTAGATGTATATTCACCTCCTCTATCAGATCTAAGCCTCTTAAGAACCATATCTATTTATTTTTCGGCTAGAGATCTATAAGTCATAAATTTATCAAGAGCTTCGTCTTTAGTACTCAACAAATACAATAAGCAGAATCTAGAAGCATCATCAATAAAGGTGATAAAATATCTTTTTCCACCTCTGGTTAGGGAACCAGTCCCTTCACAAACATCGGAGTGAACTAACTCCAACACCGAGGTGTCCCTTTCAATAGATTTAAAAGGCTTCCTAGGTTGCTTCGCTTGTACACAAATTTGGCATTTATCTTTGTTCTTAACATCAAACTTAGGAATCAAATTTAAATGCATCATCATTTTCATGGTATTCAAATTAACATGACCAAGTCTAGCATGCCAAATATCACAAGATTCAATATGAAAAGCAACGGAGGAGGAACTTTTATTTAAACAACTAGAATCAAGTACATTAAGAATAAACAATCCATCACATAAGTAACCTTTTCCTACAAAGTTTCCATTTCTGGTAATTACAAATTTGTTGGATTCAAAAATAAGTCTAAAACCCTACTGCACTAACAAAGATCCACTAATCAAGTTCCTCCTAATATCCGGCACGTACTGCACTCCGTAGAGGCTTAACATTTTCCCTGAAGTGAGCTTCAAGTCAATGCATCCCTCTCCTACTATTTGTGCAGCACTGGAATTGCCCATTGTCACGCTCCTGGCACCGGTGCCCTGGTAAGAAGAGAATAAGCTTCTATCAGAGCAGACATGGACATTTGCACCTGTGTCTACCAACCATTCAGTTGGAAGACTTGCCACATGGATTTCAGGATTGTAAGAGACAAACCTCTCCTTTGAGGTGGATCCATCTGTCAACATATTGACCATGGGTTCAGTAACAGTGGGTTTCTTCTTGTTGCTTTTGATGGTCTTGTTGTTTTTGTCCTTTCTATCATAGCATCTGTAGGCTTTGTGACCCGGTCTCCCACAGACATAGCAAGTAATGTTTTCCGAGTCCTTTTGAATCTTTTTCTTCCCTTTAAATTTGTTGAATTTCTGGTGAGGTTTATGGGAAGTGGATGAATGAGACTTGGGTTTTTCAACAAGATTAGCTTTGGACTGGAATTCAGGGTCTGAGGGAGGAGGAGGAGGAGGGATCCTAGCCTTGTTCCTATCCATGTTCCTCTCTTCAACTTGAATGGCAGAGATTAATTGCTCAACATTCATCTCATCTCGTTTGTGTTGAAGAGATAGAGAAAAATCATTCGAGGATGGTGGAAGTTTGGTAATCAATGCACACACCTAAAACTTCTCATCAATTGACATCCCACAACGTTGGATGTCCAAAACCAGGGATTGGATCTCATGGGCTTGGTCAACAATGGAGGTTCCCTCTACCATCTTGTAATCAAAATAATTAGCTACAATGATTTTATCTAGACCGGTGTCCTCAGAACCATATTTCTTTTCTAAGAAGTTCCAAAGCTCTCTAGCAGATTTCGCAGAACAATAAATGTCATAGAGCTTGTCAGAAAGGTATGACAGAATACTACCAGTACCTAAATAATCCTTCTCTTTAAACTTTGCTAAATCTACAGACCTAGCAGGTTCATTCTCATCCTCTGCAGGAGGATTAGATTCGATTACAGAAAATAAGGCCAGAGAGGTAAGCCAGTAACGCATCTTCTGTTGCCAACGCTTAAAGAAATGACCAGAAAATTTTTCAGGGTGGGCAACAATCTCAGGGGCCATCATGAAACTCGTCTGATAGAGAGAAACGACTCTAAATGTTAGAAATCAACGATCACAGATGCACTATTGAGGGATTTCTCTATCAGACGGATCAACATAAAAATGTGGAATTGAAGTTTATGAAGATCAAACTAGGGTCGAAGCGCGATGTCGCTTTCTTTAGAGTCGTTTCGCCCCTACACGGTGCAATAGGCTCCACGGCGAGACTTCTCCCAAGATACGACGACCCAAACGATGGCGGCGCAAAGGTGCACTCCAAGTTGCGACGCCGGGGTGAACACCACAGTGACCACTTCGAGATCTTGCAGAGGAAGATGACCGAGAGAGTAAAAACCGGAGGAAGATGAGTTCCTTCGTATGTGAACCCTCGGAAAACTGCTACCCTAAATAGACTCCCAATCATAGTCTACAACGGTCAAGCACACGAACCGACACCCCCGTTCCCAAAGGGACGCGAGAGAGAGAATCCGAGGAGACGCGGAGGATACCCAAAAGACGGTCGGTCAAAAAATAAAGGTCGAATATTACTTACACACACGCACGATACGGCATCGGCAAGGCAAGGCAATATACGCGCGTGTGTGATATAGAATAAAGCCCAAGGAGCCCACAAGCTCAAATGGCCCAACTACCATAGTCTCCCCAAAGGAGTACACAAGGTAGTAAAGAGTCCCAACTATAAGAAGATGAAAATTTTTCCCATCTTCCAATGTGGGACAAAACTCCACAGGAAACAAAACTTTGATATTTTAAAACACTAAATTCAACAGATCCTCCCCTCAGCATTATTTAATTATTGGAGGTTGAACAGAAAGAATTACTGGGGAGATGGGGAGAGTGCATGCAGTCACACTCTATAATGGGAAAAACAGAACGTATGGGGCATTTTTGTTATATTCTCCTCTTACCAGGGATGAGCCACTACATTTTCACCATTATAAGAATATTCTTAACATATTCTAGTGAAGGTGATTGGAGGTTAACTTTAATGACACTTTATTATATTTCCTGAAGAATGTTAAATATGATATTACATACTTTTGTGTGTGTGTATATATATATATATATATATATATATATATATATATATATATATATATATATATATATATATATATATATATATATATGCTAAAAAATATCTCTCTCGTCTCAAACTACACTTTTAAGATTTGTTAGATGGAGAAGAACAAACGACTATCCTGAGGAAATATGCAAGTATTAGATTAAGCGTCGGAAGGACTCCTGGGAGTGATCTCATAGGATAACTCTCTAATACTTAAATTAGAGATGACGAAGGAACAAAGAGAAGGCAATGAGAGGGGAGAGAGTCAAAAGCCTGCTGAGTGGAAAAGATGCAACACGTTGTGGAGGATGCTCAGAGATGTGGAGAATGTTCAGAGTGTAAGAGTGATCAGAGATAGGGCTAGAGTTGGAAGAACCGGGTGGAGAGTGCTCAATCTTCTCTATTTATATCGCTTGCCTTCTACGCCATTGGAATCTCTGTCTGTATATGTCTGTGTGTGTCTCTGTCCCTATAGGTCCGTTTGAGAACCTATTTATACCCGTTGTTGAGACGTCATCTCTTTCCTGACTTAATGATGACGTGGTTAGTGGAGTGGTACCCTGCATGATCGTGGAAATCATCTGTTATCCACTTGTCCGCTCTCTGAGGAGAGACTTCAATTCGTGATGGGTGTCTCGTCGTCGTGGGTGCGACCCGATACTCGTCGAAGTAAGTTCTATAATGATGGCTTCAACATTCATCCGTTGGCGAGTCTTACGGCGTCTGGAATGCACGAACGTAGAGGTCTCACTCGTGAGCTAGCCAAGCCCTCGATGGGCCTCAACTAGGGCACGTTTCGGGGTTGTCGGTCAGCTGGAGAGAGTTGCTATGGGCTTGACTATCTTGGACTGGACTGAGCTAGGCGTTACTGGGTCGTGTTAGACTTGACGTGTTTTTCTCTCCTCAATATATAACGTCTATCATTATATTTCTTTAAGAATGCTCAATATGTGTGTGTACGTATATATATCAATAATTTTTATCAAACTAACCCATTTACTTATGGATGGCCAAGTTCATCCATTCAACTTAAGATAGGAAATGTGAGCTTAAAAGCGAGACGCTTTAAAAATGTCAGGCTGATATGGACTTACATGTTCGATGGATACTTGGACGCTCGCTTTCCAAAAGAATTACACGTTCAAAGACCTTTGTTTATGATAAATAAATAAATGAATATATTTTCTGAGGTGTTTGAAGATGTTTGGGCATATAATATATAGTTTTCTGGTGACATTTTCTGGTTGATGAGATTGTTTCTTTGACGTGAGTTTTAAGTTGTAGAAATATATATTATAATTCATGTAGATAAAAAACTTGCAAGTTCGTGCCTAATTTTTTTTAGAGAAAGGTTAAAGGACATTATAAGATCTGAAACTCTTCCCATAAAAAGAAAATGTAGACAATATTGACCCCTGAACTATTTATTGATTAAATATGCACACATGCCATATGGCCCCCCAATCACACGTACGGGCGCCGGACAAAGCATACGAGGCTTCATCTTTAACACAAAATTAATAGATCTTCTTATCTCTTAATTAGGGGTGCAAATAGTACTGGTAGAAAACTTCAGTTCAAATTAGAGTCAGGTTCTCTTGTTTTTCCCTGAATATTCTTTTACCTATCATGTACGCTCGATTTTTTTTTTGTTTGATGTGTAAATATATATATGTTGGCATAAGCATGATTAGTGGAAAAATTATAAAGAAAATGCATTTCGCTTTTGAAAATTCCATGGTAATAATACATATATACACCTCGGAATCAATAAGTTTCAGGTGGAACCTAGAAACTCGAGATCTGCTTGCAACTCGATTAACGTATCTTATTGACGACGGGTGAACGCGCTGCAGCCCTTCGTGATGATTCTTCCACATTAATTATGGTGTGATGGATTATGATATACACAGAACGATGGATTAATTTGCTGAAAAAAATTATATGCACTCTTAATTAAAGCGTCATATAATTAACTGACATATAATTAACTGACACTATCATGCATCTTCTTGCCTCACGTATAGTATGCCATTCTTGCTCGTGTAAATGACGTGATTTCTCCTTAATTAACTATATATATATATTATATATATATATATGTATATGCTTCCGCATGGTCTATATAATTATCAAGATTTGTAATTCTGTTTATACCGGTCGTATCGGTATTTTATTGGTACGATACAATATCGATCAGTATTATTATATATCGAGATAAAAAAATATGTTATATATATTATAAAATAAAAATATTTAAACAATCTTCTATGTCGATTAATTAGTTGATATGTATTTTAAACCGAACTTTAGTTCAAATCCCATGTCTATCATGTTTTTAAGCACTTTGTTAACAAAAAAAAATATAAAAGTGCTGAAACCAGGTTTCGAACGCAGAACCTCACATTCAAAAAATGTAAACATGAGATCCTCGATCAACTAATCTACAAAATAAATTTATTATAAAAATATATATATAAATATATGTTACGTATCAATAGTGTATCAAAGACTGATAGTATCGATCTATGACTGATACGATCTCGTACGGACGATACACCCACAAACCTTGATAAATATAACTATATATGTACGTCGAGGTTTGATAAAACGCGTCTGCAGAGACCATATATATGGAATATCGTTGGAAAGTTGCATTAGTTTACTCGACCGTAGGGGAGTTATTTTCTTTCGTCAACAATTCACAAGTTTTGATCAAGAGATCGAATACATATTCTAGACATGCATGATATCAAAATAATGATTAAAGTTCGAAGAACATATATCTGTAGTTTCGCATGTCCACGCAAGTGCATGCATGTGGTGTTTATACGTTAATTCGCATGGTTGTAGTGATAGACATTCTGTAGTTTTAGGAAGCTGGGTACACGCGTCAGTAAAGGGTACGCTACCTTGCCATTGGCACTTGCAGGGGAAGGGAGAGCCGCGGTAGTCGACAAAGCTTCAACCTCTCGCCCATGATCAACTCTAGACGTTCCAAACGCAGGAATAAACAGATCGATCCATCGAGGTGCAGAAAAATGTGATAGGGGTGCATGAAGTATGAGGACCATCGTTTTTCATTAAAAATAAAAAATAAAATCCACTCTCTTAATAAGTTATCATGCCGATCATGTCGACGATCTCTCCCCCCGGCCGGTACGTACCCACTTCTCCCATACATATTTAGCTATATATAGATAGAACTATGTCTGCTCATCACCTAGCACATGCAAGTGTGTAGTACTCTTCTGTTCTCCTCATAATTACTCGTGATCAGAAATGGAGAGGCACAAGCTCTCGGTTAACAGCTCGTTCTTCCTCGCCTTCCTCATCTCATGCCACCTTCTTCCTCCTCCTGCTGTTTCAAGCCCTCTCCTCTCCAGGACAGCAGCTAATATGGGAAGTGGCGACACATACCATCAGCTTCAAACCTACATAGTTCTAGTCGCGGAGCCCGACCACATGGTGTTTGCCAGCCACAGCAACCGGGAGGAGTGGCACAAGTCGTTCTTGCCCACTCCCACCCTTGACTCCGGCGAGCCACGAATGATCTACTCCTACCGGAATGTCATCAGCGGCTTTGCCGCCAGGCTGACCCCGGCAGAGGTCGAGGCCATGGAGGCCATGGAGGGCTTCCTCTATGCACTGCCGGACGAGCAGCTGCAGGCCCAAACGACATACACACCGCAGATGCTGGGCTTGCGGCGGCCCGGCAGCCTATGGGAGCACACCAACATGGGGGAGGGCATCATCGTGGGCGTCGTGGACTCCGGCATCATGCACGACCACCCTTCCTTCCGAGACGATGGGATGCCTCCCAAGCCACCGACATGGGTTGGTGGCTGCGACTTCGGGCCGGGCGTCTGCAACAACAAGCTCATTGGCGCCAGGGCGTTCAATGAAAGCCAAGTCGCACCGTCGCCCGAGGATGAAGGCGGCCATGGGACGCACGTCGCCAGTACCGCCGCTGGGAACTTCGTCCCCGGCGCCGAGGAAAGGGGTGCGGCCTGCGGCTTCGCGGCCGGGATGGCACCCCGCGCCCACCTCGCATTCTACAAAACATCCTTCGGCCTCGCCGACACCCTGAGGGCCATCGACCAGGCCATCTATGACAGCGTCGACGTGATCAACCTGTCGTTGGCCCTGCCTGTCAGCCGACCCTTCCACGGAGACATCGTTGCAATCGGAACCCTGTCCGCCGTGAAGAAGGGCATCTTTGTCTCCGCCTCTGGTGGGAACGATGGGCCGGCCAGGGGCAGCATTCTGAATGTCGCCCCCTGGACCCTCACCGTGGGGGCGAGCACGACAGGCAGGGTGGTGAAGGCCACCCTGACGCTCGGGGACGGCCGGGTGATCCCGGGGGAATCCACCCTCCCCTACTACAGGTTTAAACCCACCGCCTACCCCCTCGTCTACCCGGGTGAGGGAATGTCCGTGGACGTGAAGAACTGCTCCGATATGACGCTCGGCGGTGTGGACGTGGATGGGAAGGTCGTGATGTGCATGGGTTTTGCAGGCGGGAACCTCACCAACTGTGCCAGGGCCTTCACCGTGTCCGATGCGGGGGGCGTCGCCATGGTGCAGATGAACCAGAGAATACATGGATCCACCATCCTCTACGAGCCACTGTGCGCCCCCACAGTGATTGTCACCGACGATAATGCCGAGACCCTCAGAGATTATGTGAGGACAGCGCAGGACCCGACCGTGGAGATCAGATTCCCGGGCACCGAGCTCGGCATCCATCCCTATCCGGTCGTCGGCTACTTTTCCTCCAGGGGTCCGAGCTCAGAGAACAATGGCATCCTAAAGCCGGACGTCCTCGGTCCCGGCGTCAACGTCCTGGCTGCCAGAAACTGGGACGAGCGCCCCTTCAAATTCGACTCGGGTACCTCCATGGCATCCCCCCATCTGGCCGGCATCGCTGCCCTGCTCAAGAAATCCCACCCCAAGTGGTCGCCCGCAGCTATCCAATCCGCAATCATGACCGCGAGCGACGCACTAGACAGCCTGGGGGGTCCCATCACCGATGAGACTGGCAACCCTGCCGACCTCTTCGCCACCGGTGCCGGCCATGTGAATGTCAGCCGGGCTAACGACCCTGGCCTCGTCTATGACCGGGAGTTTGACGACTATCTCCCTTACATATGTGGAATGGGGTACACCGAGAGGCAGGTCCGCGCCATTGTTAGGGACAAAGTGAACTGCTCGACGGTGGGCAGGATCTCCGGTGAGGAGCTAAACTACCCATCCTTCTTCGTGAATTTGGACTTGACGACACAGAAGACTGTTCGGCGGACGGTGACGAACGTGGGGCCATCGACATCCTCGTACACACTGTTTGTGAATGTGCCGACTGGTGTCTCAGTGGACGTCTTCCCTCGCCGTCTTGACTTCTCCCAGAGGAGGCAGAGGAGGGAGTTCAATGTGACCTTCACCGCTGTGGACCCGAACAATAGCCAACCTGGGGATGTGGTGGAGGGGGAGCTTAGATGGATCTCCGGCAGACGCGTGGCGAGGAGCCCCATATCGGTCACCTTCACCTGAAGAGATTCACCCATATAGCCATGCAGGAGTTTTTCTCCTCTCTTAATTTCTTTCTACTTAATAATTAGAGAAATGCAATTGCATTCTGTCTCCTTCACTCCATCCACTACACTCTTTAATATGTACTCTTCGATCAAGCCTCCTGATCTTTTCATATACTAGTGTCCCTTCGTTTACTACACTATTTTTACGGTATCTGATTTAAAAATTAGATGGTAAGAGAGATTGGCCTTTTCGATGGTGTCGAAGTAAAAAATACATAAGTGTTGCCAGATTCATCTCATCTCAACCGATGCTCTCGTGGAGACAACATCCATTACATAACGATTATGAGGCATAAATAAATTAACAAAGGAGGAGAACCCTGCATGCATATCGTTAGGCGCATTTTTAATTTGTGTGAAGGTGACAGATATAGTGCTCCTCCCGGTGTGATCGCCGGCGTTCCATCCCAGCCGTCTTTCCACGACATCCTCAGGGGTTCTCTTTTTGGGTGCGATGGTCTCTTCGAAGTCTCTCTTGTGGTTCTCCTAATTGGAGAAGTTGAGCTTGCGAGGGAAGACGACCACCCAGATGCCAGCCAGTCGATCTATGGATATTGCGTAAGAAGAATTCGGCAGACCAACGCTCATTGCCCTGTGCCCATGTGCTTCGGCATTGTCTCTAGTGATATACGGGCGGATCTTCCACGCCACCGGCACGTGGCCCACTTCTCTTCCGAGAGCGGACTCCCGTCATATTACATATCCCAAGTAATATCAAGTGATATGATGACGGTGACATCTTATCGCCGTAGGTTGACGTCAGCTTATTGCATAGGTATCATTAGAAAATCCTACTCTAAAATTATCTCACCACACATATTCCCACATATATCATCTAGACAGGTAACTTCATAATCTTGGCACAATTATTTAGATTTGTGATCTCCTACCTCCCATAGACTCGAGATTCTAACATAGCCTATCTTATCTTCACGATTGCATGATACCTTCCTAGACCAAGTTGTGCCATAACTCAAAACCTGCCTCCATAAAAGATTAGCGATTGCAAACTCCCAAGGGACACAGAACAATACTTTTTATAGCACTCCCTATTTCTACTAGTTTACCTCATGCCTTTTATTGATTTAAGTATCAGAGGATCTTTCCAAGAAACATCACCCCTCGGTGAAAACTTCTCTTCCTATGCAAGAGAGCCTGCTTCGACCTTCGGACGGCATCCCCAGATACCCAGGACTCCTATTATGAGGCTTATTTGCTACTCTAATCCATTTGTCTGGTCCCACAAAATAAACTCGAGTGTAACATACGTAATATGTTGGCACCGTATGTGAGAAACAATAATAAAACCATGGCCCCCTCTTGTAGTAATGTTAAGAGGACTAACCCCGACGTCGAAGTGTAACCCTCTACCATATCTACTTCCCTTGATCCCCATGCTCCTATCTCCCAATAGCAATTTGGCGCCTTGCTGGAACATATGTGATCTCTACAAAAGATAGTTCTCGGGTTGACCAATTGGATGGACGCATAGGCCCCACCTGTAGCCAACGAGGAAGGCGATCAATTCCTCGTCCGTCAGTCCACTAGGCAAGCAACACCCATGAGTTCACCCATAGCTCCTCTTCCTCCAATGCCCCCCCCACAAGTCAGCCCCCGCTCAAAGGCCCTCTCGTCCATGGAGTGCCAGATCGAGGATCTAAAGAAGGAATTCAAGAAGGCAATCACTAAGATGACCAAATAGGTACACTCCCAAACTCAAGTTAGTAGCTCCCTTTTTACCACTGAGGTGGGGAAAATTTGCCAGGTCCATTGCGGCCCATTATCAACTGGCCCACAGTCCAGAAACGTCACCAAACAAGATCCACTGGGGACTGACCCAATCTACGGGTGCGCACTCCTTGTACGTGTGCGCTCTTCACGTCTTGAGGCCCTCAAACGGGTGATCGTTATTGCCACAATCTCGGAGGTTACCCCAACAAGCGACCGGTCTCCACCAACATATATAGCTGGGACACTTGCCATAACATCACCTTTCCAACTCTCAGAGAGCAGGCGAGAGGGTAATCGATGATCCCATGATCGGGTAGCCCATTACTCCACTATAAGAATGACTCTGCTTAGTCAGGAAACGGACACATGCACGGTAAACCCAATAAATAAGACCCAGGGCGAATGACCAGAGGTACGAAATCAACTTACAGAGAAACCCCATACTTTAGAGCACTTCTTCCCTCTTCCGAGCGTACTCCTCTCTCTATCTGAGCGCTCCTCTCCACACTCTCCATCCCTTTCTCCCTTGCCCGCGCACCTCACTGAGTTAAGTATCAGAGGATTGTCCCATGGGTACTCACCCAGGGCTCCTTCTGACGTGTTTGTTCAGTTGTTGTAGGTTTTCTCGAGGTGACTGATATCTCTCTCCCATTCAAGAAATTGTAAAACTGTGGTCCAAGTTTTGAGATTCCATATTTCAACCTCTACACATTTTAGCACCTTTTGTGGGAAGAGAGCAAGAAGCCATGGCTCCCCGTGGAAACTACCACAACGTGAATAGTTATTGACGGGCCCCAGGTTCTCGACAGTCTTCCCGCGATGGATTGGTCGGCCCGCACTCATTAGGGGCTTCGTCTCCCTGACCTCAGGCGAACCCCGCCATGGCCAAGTTAGCCGAGATGCGACGACAACTCCAAATCCTAACAAAGGCTTACCATGGCCTCCTAAATCACCATGCATAGCTAGATCGTGCATGCACCCACCGCTCTGCAACCGAACGGTAAAGCCCCGTCGATGATTGACTCACGTCGCAAACATGAGGTGTCGGTCATGTTCGCAGTCCACACTCCGATCTCGGGCGGCCAACCCTCTCAGCACCTTACAAGCCCGCTCCACTCCAATCCGGAGATGGCACAACGGCTAAGACGTTACGAGGACGTCGAACGCGAGCTCGAAGGAAAGGTCTGCTACTTGGATGACATCATCCAGACTGCATAGACAAGGGGGCTACTCGACGTTCAACGATGGCACTAACTTTCATGCCTCCTTATCTTGAGATTATGGAAGTGCCGATGCCCCCGAAGTTGTAGTTGTCGACATACGCTCCACACGATGACATCATCGATCTCGCCGACCACATGCATAGCTTCGAGTCTAAACTAATTTTTCATCAGGCCTTGGACTCTGTCAAGTATTTTGCATTTGCCACCACGTTGTGAGAAAATACTTGACGTGATTTGAGTCACTCCCTGCTAGCTCTATTACCTCCTTCTAGCAAATGAAGAGGATGTTCAAAGAGAACTTCCACAACTGTAAAAAAGGAGGTTAGATCCACTATAAACCTCCTTACTATCAAGCAGGGTCGCGAAGACCTCTTGTCGAACTTTGTTGCATGCTTTCACAAGGAGGCTCTCCGCATCCCCCGTCTCGATGTCGTCATCACCACCATCGTGCTGAAGCAAGGTACTCGGGACGTCATCCTCTAGAGGACTCTCAGAGTCGACACTACAAGAAAAAGTGGCTATAGCGACCGAATTAGAGACCGATTAAATCGGTCGCTAGTCGGTCCCAAATAGAGACCAATTCGGCGACCGAAATAATCGGTCGCATATCTGAGACCGTTTTGGCGACCGAATTTAGTTCGGTCTCCAATCGGTCGCTATATTTAGCTCGAATTTATTCCGGGCTCTTTTTTTTCAAAATCGACCGAATTGGAGACCGATGTTGCGACCGAATATATTTCGGTCTCTAATCGGTCGCTGCTATGACTGCATTTACCCCGCGACCATCTCCCCCCTGCATTTACTTCTGATAACCCTTCCTCCACCGGAGCTCTCCCCTCCCCCTCCGGCCCCCTCGCCCTCCCCCCCCCCCCCTCTGCCTTGCGGCCACGGGCGTGGCGAGCGGCGTGGTGGTGGACGGACGCCGGAGCTCGCTGTCTCGGCCAGCCCCGCACCATCCTCGCCGTCGACCTCGTCGGTCCCCGTCGTCCTCGTCGTCACCCTCCTCGGTCTGGTAAGTCCTCTCCCTCTCGATCTCCCCCCCCTCTCCTCTCCCTCCAGCCCCGCGCCTCTCTCCCCCCCCCTCTCCCTCCCCGCCGGCCATCGACCATGCCCTATTTCTCATTTTTTTTCTTCTTGGAGGGGTTCCAGTGAGGGGGGTTTCGGTGGGAGGGGGTGGCGGGGGAGGTTGGTCTGGGAGGGGGGGTGGAGCTCGGGTGAGGGGGAGGGGGCTCCGCAGGGGAGGGGGAGGGGGCTGCGCAGGGGAGGGGGAGGGGCTCCGGTGGAGGGGAGGGGGCTCCGCAGGGGTGAGGGGGAGGGGGCTCCGGTGGACGGGAGGGGGCTGCGCAGGGGGAGGGGCTCCGGTGGGGTGAGGGGGAGGGGGCTCCGGTGGAGGGGAGGGGGCTGCGCAGGGGGAGGGGCTCCGGTGGAGGGGGGGCTGCGCAGGGGGATGGGCTCCGGTGGAGGGGAGGGGGCTCCGCAGGGGTGAGGGGGAGGGGGGGGTTGCGCAGGGGGAGGGGCTCCGGTGGAGGGGAGGGGGTTGCGCAGGGGGAGGGGCTCCGGTGGAGGGGAGGGGGTTGCGCAGGGGGAGGGGCTCCGGTGGAGGGGGGGCTGCGCAGGGGGAGGGGCTCCGGTGGAGGGGGAGGGGCTCCGGTGGAGGGGCTCCGGGGGAGGGGCTATGCTCGTGCAATGAACCTGATTTATTTAAGACTCTTGAGATGGTATCCACATATCATTTGTTCTCCTGTAAAATAGTGTGAAATATTATAAGATTATCTTTTTAGTTTGTCCGGTCCGTTATTAATGTTCTGGCTTCAATATGCAGTCCATTTATTGTGTCATGTATTTTCCCCAATTCTTATTTTTCGATTTAAAACTGTAGCAAACCCAAAATCCAAGAACTTGAGAACCAACAAATCCAAACATTGGATTATGAGAATTTTAAAGCAAAGGTACAAGATGAACTCTACATATGACCCCATCATTCTTATGAGAACCAAAAATAGTGTAAAAATTCAACAGATGTAATACGTGTCACTAGAGTTTTATTTAAAGACTGAGGCTTAAATAATCATTCCATGGCCTCTTTTTCTATCTGCGTTCTCAAACGCAATCTTAACGTTTGAAGGCACTTTGTCACGACCCGCAAGCGATGGACTAATTTCGTAGGGCCACTTTGATAAAGAAGTAAATCCGATTACGATAGATTAATTAGGGTGAGACGAGTTATTCTTATTTAGTTCATTTTTTTTTCTTAATCGGAGTCGGTTAGAGATAAAGTTAGGGTATGTGAATTCTTAAAAAGGGGTGAAATAAATCACCCGAGGTGGGTTAGGAGTGGGTCAGTCGGGGTGATATACCCGCCCCTAATTCACTCCAAAAATATCTCGGAGATGACAATCAAATATTACACTAGAGAATCTTAATCATGCCAATGGACAATACTATCACTCTCCAGATCAAATATTCCTGAGCTGTCAACACTTTATTCAAGGAGAAATTCATGGGTAATCTATGTTTTATTCAAGGTCCCTTACCAACTCAGTTTCTGTTTTAATCCGAATTATTTGCCGACTCCTCGTGTCATTTCGGCACAATTTTCTCATTTACGAAGAGAAAATGGCATCTTGTTACCCACAGAGAAAAAAAAAAGCAAGACAAATGCCATCCAAAAATCTGAGACACACTGATCAGCACTTGAAAATGGAACACCTAAAGACAAAAAGATGGAGGGACATACAAGCAGTTTGGAACCAAAGGTTTACCTGTTGCAAGGTACTCAGGAGCAGCATATCCGTATGTTCCCATGACCCTAGTTGACACATGGCTCTTGTTACCAGTTGGTCCATCTTTTGCCAAGCCAAAGTCGGAAAGCTTGGCATTATAATTTTGTAGGTTTGCAAAGAAGGGATTTGAGAGGCAGAACATCATGACGGGGAACGTTAATCAAGAAAACATATCATCCATCAACTATAAGACAAGGGTCTCCACTTACTGAATCAAGAAGCACATTTGATGTCTTAAAATCCCGATATATAACCTTTGTTTCAGCACCATGCAGAAAGGCCAGCCCCTTTGCGGCTCCAAGAGCAACCTTCATCCTAAGGTTCCAGGAGAGAGGCTGGAAGTATGAACCCCCTGCAGAATCGACATTGTGGGGTTCAAAAACTGATTCAAAAGAACTACGTAGGTAACCATTGGGTAAAAGGTGAGGCCACTGCGCATTGCAATTTTTTTTCTTTAAGAAAACAGGTGCCTAAATGAGTCAGCAAACCAAACGGTGCAGAGAATAATCGAAACAGACATACTCCTAAAAAGATGGTTCTCCAGGCTTCCCCGTGGCATGAACTCATACACCAGCAGCCGGTGGTCATCCTCCAAACAGTACCCTATCAAACTCATAAGGTTGGGATGGTACAGCCGACCAAGAAAATTAACTGAATGTGTTGGATGTTACAATAAAATTCATGTTTTCATTGTGTACATGTATTGTCAATTTCACATGTTATTGCTATGTTTTTAGAATGTGTTAGTATCTTGTCAATATTTAATTAGTTGGGTGTTGTATGTTAGCTGAGATGCGTGGGTGCAACCTAACATTGCACGTATCTTAGGAGAGCGTGTTAAGCCCGTGTCAATCAATCTACCCGTTCAAGACTTTGGGATTGATGTGCACGTTCTCATTTTGAATGATGAGAATGTGTATATCTAACTCAAAGTCTTGAATTGTCCCGTTTGGACAGTCTGTGAATGTTTGATCGCACTTAGGTGGTTAATTACTATATGTGTTTGTGTTGTTTGTTAAAAATTTTGGCTGGATGCGTCTTCTCATTCCTCTCTGATATACCTTTATTGATTTTGATTATTTTCTTAACCACTTATTAGTAAGTGTTTAAGAAAATTTCTTAATCAATAAATATTTTGTGGTATATCGGAGAGGTGTGAGGAGATGCTGCCGAAATTTTTAGCAAATAACACAACACATATAGTAATTAATCGTGCGATCAAACCTTCACAGATGGGTTAAAAAGTGAAAATCTAAATGATATTTCCTTCCTATTTAAAATGGCAGAGATGGACGATGTGAGGAAAGGGTTGGAGTTTTTATTTTGTTAAACATGTTAAAGTTTTGTGTGTTTACATTTCATTTGCATAGGGAAAATGTCTGAAGATCGTTCATGGATGTACCGTAGAGTAGTTAAAATTTGAAATACCGGTCGGATGGCCATGCCGGTCATTCCAATACGACCGGGGAGATGAAAGTGACTTGTCAGAACTGACGGAATCCAAATAGGATGCCCGGTTTGAGCTCGGCGCTCAAACTTCATTTTTAAAATACACTTAGTTCAAATGAACTGTTAGGACGGGTCCGGGGGTCTAAAATTTGAAATACCGGTCGGATGGCCGTGCCGGTCATTCCAATACGACCGGGGAGATGAAAGTGACTTGTCAGAACTGACGGAATCCAAATCGGATGCCCGGTTTGAGCTCGGCGCTCAAACTTCATTTTTAAAATACACTTAGTTTAAATGAACTGTTAGGACGGGTCCGGGGGTCTAAAATTTGAAATACCGGTCGGATGGCCGTGCCGGTCATTCCAATACGACCGGGGAGATGAAAGTGACTTGTCAGAACTGACGGAATCCAAATCGGATGCCCGGTTTGAGCTCGGCGCTCAAACTTCATTTTTAAAATACACTTAGTTTAAATGAACTGTTAGGACGGGTCCGGGGGTCTAAAATTTGAAATACCGGTCGGATGGCCGTGCCGGTCATTCCAATATGACCGGGGAGATGAAAGTGACTTGTCAGAACTGACGGAATCCAAATCGGATGCCCGGTTTGAGCTCGGCGCTCAAAGTTCATTTTTAAAATACACTTAGTTTAAATGAACTGTTAGGACGGGTCCGGGTGTCTAAAATTTGAAATACCGGTCGGATGGCCGTGCCGGTCATTCCAATACGACCGGGGAGATGAAAGTGACTTGTCAGAACTGACGGAATCCAAATCGGATGCCCGATTTGAGCTCGGCGCTCAAAGTTCATTTTTAAAATACACTTAGTTTAAATGAACTGTTAGGACGGGTCCGGGGGTCTAAAATTTGAAATACCGGTCGGATGGCCGTGCCGGTCATTCCAATACGACCGGGGAGATGAAAGTGACTTGTCAGAACTGACGGAATCCAAATCGGATGCCCGATTTGAGCTCGGCGCTCAAAGTTCATTTTTAAAATACAATTTGATTATTGAACTTATATATTGTGTGTGTGTATTTATATATATGAAAATAAGCTGGCTTAAACTATTGACATACTCTTGTTAATGCTTGATTTCTTTATTAAGGATTTGATTATAATTTTTTTAAATGATATACAGGATCATCCGTCGCGATATGTTGGACGAGACGACGACCAGGATGATGTTGGACGAGACGACGACCAGGATGAGACATATGTGGAGGATTTGTGATTTTATTTTAGTTGTGTGTATGTTGTTATTTTATTATTATGGATGTATGATTATGGATGTATGATTAATTTGTGATTTTATTTTAGTTGTGTGTAATTTGAGGTTCGTGGAGATTGTGATCCGTGTAGTTGATTTACTATTGTTTTATGAAATTGTTATTTATCAGGTGTTTGTATGTGATGAATTTGAGATTTGTCGATATTGTGATTTGTGTAGTTGATTTTATATTTATGTTATGAATTTGTTATTTATCAGGTAATTTATTTATCAGTTTATATAAATTTATAAAAAAAAAAACTACAAACTTAGCGACCGAATAGGGACCGAACCCCATTCGGTCGCTTCCTACAGAGACCATGGTAGCCACCGTCTATGCGGTATAGCGACCGAATAGCGACCATATTTGTGACCGAACAGTTAGAGACCGATCCTGCGACCGATGTTTGTCGGTCGCTTATAGCGACCGATTCGGCGACCGATTTATAGCGGTCGCTATCAGAGACAGATTCGGCGACCGATAGGCATCGGTCTCTAACTGCGACCTATTCTGCGACCGATAGGTATCGGTCGCTATTTAGCGACCATGATATAGCGACCGATATATTCGGTCGCAAATTGGTGTCAGTTCGGTCGCAGTGCCTTGTTGCGACCGATCAGAGACCGAATAGCGACCTAAACGTCGGTCGCTATTCGCGCTTTTTCTTGTAGTGCGAGTCCCCCGTCACGCTGATGGAACTCCTCGCCCTAGCTCAGAAGCAAGCCAGCTGTGAGGAGAGTGCAACCGCATTAGGCGGAGCGGTCAGAGCCGATCACTATGACTGGAAGTGCTCGGCTGAGTTCCCTTGACAGAGCCTAGGCAGGCAGGAGCATCATGATAGGGAGATGCCAAGAGGGGGGACTCCCTTCAAGCACCACACTCCCCTAACTGCCACTCCCGAGTAGATCCTCATGGAGATCTGTGGGGAATCATACCTACGCTAGCCCAAGAGGATGGATTTTAATCCTCGGATGAGGAACTAGAAGAAATACTACTGCTTCCATCGTGACTACGGTCATGACACCGTGGAGTGCGTCCAACTCAAGGATGCCCTCGAGGTCTTGGTCCACCAAGGACTCCTTGATAAATTCATCGCCAAAGTCGCTGAGCAACTACACCAGAGGGCCGACAGTCCTTCCCCTATGGACGACTGACCCAACGGACGAGAGAATATGATAATCTTTGGTGAGCCGACGTCAGGTGAGAATAGCTCTAACATGCACCGAGCCTACGTATGTCCCGTGAACTAGGTCGAGCGCGATGACCCCGGCCGCCGTGATTCACCTGTAAGAGTCCTTGTCTGAAATACTCTCAAAGAGCCCATCATCTTCTCAGACGAGGACATAGCAGGCATACCCACTCCCCACTCTGACGCTCTAGCCGTTTCTATGACGATCAGCCAATGTACTATGTGTCGAATCTTAATGCATGGATAATGGAAGTGGCCCCGATGTGATTTCTTACAACTATCTCTTATTGATGGACATGGATTCTTCTCGTCTTATGCCGCTTCACACTTCTCTCTTTGGCTTCTCCACCTCCACCGTTTACCTAAAAGGGATGATCTCTCTACCGATCATTCTAGGGACCGCCCCAAGCTAGGTAGGTGACCTTTCTGGACGACCTCACCGTCGTGAAGGGAATGTCTAGATACAATGTCATCATCGGCCGAGATATCCTAGGAGTGTTGAAGGGAGTGCCCTCGTCATACTACCAAAAGCTGAAGTTTTCCACTCCCCACAGAGTGGTGGAAGTCCGAGGTGACCAGGGGGATCCCAATGGTGCTATTTAATCTCCACCAAAGAGAAAACAGTAGGAGGAGCACTGCTTGAGAAGAAGCCGAGGACAGATGAATGATGTGATTCGATGCTTGTCGTTAAAAATATCGTGCAATCAATCTCAAAAATATCGAACTCGCACAAAGATTTAAAATATATAGCGTAGAGACAAATACGGGTTGAATGCAAGGAGAGGTTAGAATTTTAAATTAAAAATCTTATGTTCCTTTGAGAACAAAAGGTGTTGAATGTTTGTTATGTGATTTTTGGAGTTGAAAATACATAAAATAAATCTATTTAACGAAATTTGGAGGGTTAGGACAGAGAAAGAAGGAGAGAGAGAGCAAGATCTAGAGAGATAAAATTAAATCAAGACTATTTTATTGATTGAAAGGAAATTTTATAATATGAAAGTACCGAAATAAAAATTATAACTCCAAAGATTAATTTTAACTAATACCAATAAAAGAATTAGAGAGAAAGATAGAGTCGTGACGAGAGAGATGACGATGACGTCATCATCCTCCTTAAGCTTTTGATCTCGAGTCACCTTGTAATTCGCCGCTCAAATTGGATTGAACGCCATCTTTGAAAGAGAGTTTTAGAGAGAGGAGAAAATAGAGATGGAGAAGAAGTAGAGAGAGAGAGAGAGAGAGGTGATGACGAGGAACATGAGAAGGAGAAAAAAGAATAAATAGAAGAAGAAAAGATGATGGGAGAAGGAGGAGGAAAAGAAGAAGATACATGGAATATGTGTAGAGAGAGAAATAGGAAGCGGTGGAGAGAAGAATAGAACGTGGACGGGGGAATCTATATTTCCTTACAACTAAGGAAGAAAAACTAAAAAAATTAAAAAAGAGAGAGAGAGAGAGAGAGAGAGAGAGAGAGAGAGAAGAGTTCTTCTGCAGCCCGCCACACGATCGATGCCCCATTTATATTCTCTCAACACCCCCAAACCTTTGTCGCCCCGAGCGTTGCACGCTAACCCGGAAACCTCGGTTCCCTTCCTTGAGACACCTCTTCCGTCAAACGCCAATTCTTCCACCGCGTCAGACTCCACGCCATGCAATGCTTCATGTAACCCATGCGAACACGAGAAGCGTTGATTTTCGTGCAAATGCCAACAACTGCCCCACGAACACCCTGCTTATCCTACCTCCAACGCGAATGTGGCATTTTCATGCATGCTTTCCTGCCCAATCCAACTGAACACACGTTGCAGGCCAACACCTGCACTTGCCTTCATTCGCCACCGCGAAACGCGTTCAAATGAGAAACCCACGAGCGGGACCTTCCCTGTTAACATGCAAGCCTTGCCTTGTTAAGCCCACGCATGCACACGTATGTTCTTCGTCACCATACAATAGCAGCCCAGCCACGTTTCCCACATGCCGTCAGCCGATGCCAGGGAGCCATGCAAACACTCGCCCTTTGCGAAGACACGCACACCGTGTTGCCAAAACGAACACGGACAGCACGCCGTCCCTGTTGCGCACTGCCCTGCTACGTGAACGTCACTCACGCCTTCTCCTTTCCATGCCTCCGAATCAAATACGAGAAATCGGCATAAATTGGGAAACCAACGTTAACCGACTGGGTCTCAACCTTCCTTCGCACGGCGCCTCACGCGAGTCCATACACGATACAAATGCTGCCACGACTCACGTGCATCGCCTACCAGGTTGCGATCCATGCAATGTGAGCGCAACATGCGAACACCATCCGCCTTTAGCCGCGCACGAACGCACCCAGGCAAGTTACGTCTCTTGCAACACACCGTCTCCCACGGCAGACGTACATGGCATCGTCTATCCGCTTGCCACGACCGTCAGCCACTTCGAAGACCCCTTGCGCCCACAAATTAAGTTTAGCATTTCGTTCCTCAAAAAATAGATCAAATGTAAATCTAAAAATTATATACTCGTGCAATATTTCTCAGAAATACATCTCAAGTCACATATATTATTTTATACCTCAAAATTTAATTTAATTATAATAAAATCTAAATTTTGTGTGAGACAGGCCTACTTTAAATTCGATATAATTCTATATTCTTTTAACAAAATAGTATCAAAATTGATATATAGAGTATAATCAAACATACCCCACCAATCCAATTCTCAAAATTCATATTGAAGAGATACACGATATAGCAAAAAAAATAAAAATAGTAAACACCATAAATATGAGGCTCATGCTTTGGCATTCAGGGGATCAACATTATAGTTTAATTTGTCTATTACTAATGATTTATCTTAACTAAGTGTTTAAAAATTAAAAAGTTCAAAAATTAAACTGGCTGGAATCAGGATTGACACGTGATCCAGGCAGCATCTATTAACACTGACCTTTGAATGATCCTTTTGCTGGGATTAGCCATACACCGCCTGACACTTCCAGAGGAGACGAGTAAAATTTCATTTGGACATCATCCCTCCTGTCGACAGATTCTCGCCATTGGACGGCCCTATAAAGAGGACAGGATTGACACTTTTTTATAATAATAACATGTCTTTTTCTGCTTCTGATGAGGACATAAGTGTCAGACACCCAAATTGTTCCACTATTATTCCATTTTTGGATAGTGGAGAAAGCAGACATGGAGGCCACATCGTCTTATTAATGGCCAAAAGTGGGATTTTCTCAGAATCGGCAGAGGACACATCATGTATGTTACCTGATAGTCATAATATCCCCGACTCCCCATAATTTGCAGCCTTGAAATCTGACTAGTGTTAACAAATGCAGCCCCAATAACAGCTAGAATGAGCAATTGACTTTGCATTCTTTTTGTTTCTTTTCTTGGTTAGGTGACATAATGGCCAAGTATTTACACACCTTCTACAGTGAGGAGTGTTCAAGGCTGAGCTTTGACATTATTTTCCCGCTAATGGGGATTTTTTGTTTCCACACGAGTGGTAACTCTTCAACACCTGCACAGGCATTCTTTCTGGGCTTAAGGTTCCTTAATTACCAGGGAAGTAATCCCATGGAATGATTTATGCAAGGAGGCAGTTTGCATTCCAAGGATCCTCAGACCCAATGGGGAGGATTTGTGGTAAGGTCAGTTACTTTGGAAGTGTTGTAATAAAGTTGAAGCTGCTGCTTAGATTACCACGATCTTTAGTTGGACCTTGGCAATGCACTAATGCTTTATGCGGTGCTCAGCCATAGATTAACCAGATGACTTTTGATTTTTATGAGCAATCACCTTAACCAGATTTGAAATGAATCAAACATGTTGGTTAAATTGCCTGTCCTAAAATTGCACCTTAAATAGTTCCTGAGTTTTTTTTTTCAAGCATAGATTTAGTAAGTGAAGGATGGGCCTTTTGATTCATCCTGGGGAGGTTTTACTTAGTCACGTGCTCAATCCTCGAGAGGTGTGTGACCCGTGATTTTCTGGTTCGCTAAGTTCCTCGTCGCCAAAAAAAAGTGGAGGATGGGCTTTTGTGCTTCTGTGGCTAATGTAGTTTTGTTATCCAACCTCACTGTATGTCATCCTATTTATCAATCTATCTAAACACTCGGGTTATTTTTATCTCATCTGTCTAATACTTCCTGTAGAGGACTTTTAATTCAGATTCATGTTGCGAAAGCTGGTGATACTAACTGCTGGATGGTGGATTCATCTTGCAATTGTGGCCACATGAAAAACTCCACCCTCCCATGCCACTTTGTGGGCCATTTGGGGGAGCGAGAAACAAAAAAATCTCCCGAAGAGAGGTATCGGCTCCTGAAAGGCTCGGGGAATTTGTCGGGGATAGGGTCAAAGAATGGGCAAAATTTCTTTGTAATGTAGATACACACAATTCGTCTTTTTTGGGTTTTGTTGGTAGGGCTAGTGTGTGACACATCACCTTGAGGTGGTCTTGTGTACAGGGACATTTTGTAAGCAGACTGATCATACTTGTAAATTCCTCTTTTCTATTTTAATATATTCGGTGGTACCATCCACTTTGAAAAAGAAAAAAATCCACCCTCACCGGCAGCCTGTATGCACTAATTGCCAAATTGAAACAAAAATCTGTATATCAAATAAACAGATTTGTTCTGTTGGGTTCGGTGCAAGTATTCAGAGGGGGGGTGAATGAATATAGCCCTTTAAAAATTCGCCCATTTAAAAAATCTTCACTCAAAATAAGATTTCGCTCACTTAAAAACTGGAATGCTAACAAGACAGATTAGAACACTCATCTATTGAACCTATAAGCAAACAGTTGAGCGCCCCTATGC
This sequence comes from Amorphophallus konjac, assembly GCA_022559845.1. NCBI lineage: Eukaryota > Viridiplantae > Streptophyta > Magnoliopsida > Alismatales > Araceae > Amorphophallus > Amorphophallus konjac. The sequence goes on from CM040127.1 coordinate 24,400,817, forward strand.
ATTCATCTAGCAGAAGCACAAATAGAACAAAACAAACCACAATGTAATAGGAGTTTTTAGGTGGTTCGGTCCTCCAGACCTACATCCACCCCACACTCAACCCGAGTGTGGCTTACTGCTGACTCACAGCTTGAACCGCTGGACATTACAGCTTGCCATACAACCGTTGGGCAACACAGCTTGCCGTCCGAGGAATCCTCCTCGCCCGCTAAGCAACACAGCTTGCTGTCCAGTGGAATCCACCACTGCAAACCGCTGGGGATTACAGCTTACCCGTCCAGAGGCAGCACCTCTGCAAACCGCTGGGCAATACAGCTTGGCCGTCCAGTGGAATCCTCCACTACAAATGCTGAGCAGCACAGCTTGCTCCGCTGACAAACAGCTTGAAGAAATGTATAAAGGAAAACAAAAGATAGACAAAATAGCAACGGAAAGCTGAAACAATGAAGCACAAATATAGCTCTCGATGAGCACTTTTGGCTTGGATTTGATCCAAAAAACCAGACAACCCAATCTCTCTCACTCTCTCAGCTCGAGCTCTCTATTTCTCTCTTTCTCTACTTTCTTCTCTTTCTCTTCTTCTTCTCTGCTCTCTGTCTCTCTTTCTTTTCTTCACTCTTTTCTTCTTCTCTTCTGCTGGATCGAAGTTTCTGCACTCTGCTCTTCTGCTTCTGCTCTCAAGGCTTCGATCAGTCCCCTCCGATCAGCCTTCATCTGTGGACGAAGGCTTGTATATATAGCGGCAGCAGCAGCAGCAGCAGCAGCAGCAGCAGCCAGGGCGCGTGTGGCTTCCACAGTTCCCGCCCTAAGAATTCGGACCACGTGGCAGCATCCAGCAGGCTGTCAGTACACGTGTCCTCATCTGGGCACTCTCCTTATCCTCGGATCACGTGCCCTTCATTAACCTCCACGAAGATTCCCTGTCAGACAGAGTATCGTTATCAGTTTAATTATAGAACTCTGTATAGACTTTAGTTCAAGGCCAACGCATAGACTTCAATGTATGGACTTTACAATGCAATCAGCAATGTATACACTTTACCCCAATGTGTAGACTTCATAATACAAGCGTCAATGTATAGACTTAACGATGCAAGCGATGTATAGACTTTGCCAGGGCATGCACAATGCAATGCGTTGACGCTTCACTACATGCCAATGCACTGCGTTGACGCAATACAATGTGACTTTGAAGGCTGTGAACAACAAGGCATGCTGTACAGACTTTGATATAAAGCATGTAATGCAATATGGACAATGTATACACTTGAAGACTTTCAACGTCCTCGGTGTATAGACTTAGCCAACTAGAGACACTGTACAAACTATGAAGTACAACCAGTGTGTAGACTTCGTTTCAAGCACCGTATGTAAAAACCCAATGTATAGACTTTAAAGGAATGCATGCTACAGTGCAATGTCTAGACTTGCTATATGCATGAGACGCTGATGAAGACGGTGGACTGTATAGACTTCTAAATGCTGATGGACACTGTACGGACTTGACATAAGACGCAAGTAGAGACGGTCCAATGTTCAGACTTATGCTGTAACAGTCTGATGTACAGACTTCATGAAACTCTAGACACTGAATGCTGTACAGACTTAGCCTGCTGAATGAGACGCTGAATGAGACGGTCATTGTACAGACTTAGATGCCATTGACAAATGCATGCTACAGTCCAATGTGTGGACTTACATGAGACGCTCATTGTACAGACTTCGCCTTAGATTCTAAGTGAGACGGACAGTGTATAGACTTAGCCAATGCACTGTGGATGTATGGACTTTGACGCCTGCATGCTATGCAATGTACACACTTGGTGACTTCGCATGTTGTGCAATGTGCAACCAGTGTATGGACTTGTCGTGCCTACACAGGGCGTTGTACACACTTCATGAGATGATGGATATACATACTTCAGCTGAGTAAGCTATAGTGAATGTATAGACTTTGTGAGCGTACGCTAAATGAGACGGTGGCTGAGACAATGGACTGTACAGACTTTAGATGACTTTAGATGCATGAACAAGACCAGTGTGCAGACTTCATGAATGTGTAAACTTGTCAACGAGATGCATAATGTATAGACTATGCACATAATAGAAGTCTAACACAAACAATATATCAGTCATACACATGCATTCTCCAGATGATATACCAGTCACAGTCATGTTGCTATCATCAAAACACAATGTCATCAAAACACTCATTGTGTTGCTATCATCAAAACAAAACAGCATTGCTATCATCAAATCAACATAGCACATGCTTGTGCTTAAGAGGCACAACATTCTCCCCCTTTTTGATGATGGCAACACACTGTGACAGTGAGTCACACATAAAATTTTCTCCCCCTTTGACATAATCAAAAAGAGAAAAACAGTATAAACAAGAGTGCAAAGTGCATTATGCATGCAAATTCATCTAGAGCAGTAAACTCCCCCTGAAGATATGACTCCCCCTGAACTGGTTCTCCCCCTTAATAATTGCTCCCCCTTTGAGAAGGAATATGAACAGATAGGTAAAGGTAGAGAAGGTAGGAGGGTCACTAGACAATAGCTGAATCATTGGTTCAGAAAATAAGCCTGATTATAAACAGTAGTTAAAGTATAAGAATCAGTAACATACAATTTTGACAAAAATTCAGGTTTAACAGTGATAAATCTAGAGTAAAACACCTGACCCTTGAAAAAGAGTTTATAGACTCCATTTATAGCAATGAATCTAGGGCACATGGTATTAATAAATAAGTCTGAAATAATACCCTTTTGTGATTAAACATGGAATTTCAGGAAAGGCAACTTGAATATGTATTGAGAAAAACAATTTTCACTCATTGACTTTTGATTTCAAAGGGTTACAGCAGTTTGATTTTTATTTTTCAATTTCTGAACCTGAACTAAGTGAATAGACCAGTGGCATTTATGCTGTTGACATTAGGTGTACACCTTGATCAGAGGCAGGTACCCCCAGTTACTAGGCATAAACTACAAGATCTACTTCAGATCAAGACCTACAAGGAATAGTCTTCACTTTTGACATTAAGGATACACCTTGATTAGAGGCCAGTACCCTCAGTTACTTGGTGAGGACTCCCCCTATAGATTTGACCCTATGAACAGAGTTATTCTGAAGCACCTCATGACATGTGAGTTCTCCTGCTTCTTTGGAGGAGTTCACAGTTTCTCAGTGCAATCAGCCATTGCTCTGTCACTATGTTCAGCTCTTTTACATTTATGATCTTATTTACTGTTGCCCTTATTTCTTTTAGAGTGATTGTTTAAAAAATCATTACATACTCTTATTCACCTATTCTAGACATTTCCAGTTCAACACATTTAGGCATTACAAAAAAAACTTTTCTATTTTAGCCATGAGACAAAGATTAAGAGCTATAAAAGTTTTCTTTTATCTCAAATTCTGAAGTGCAGACACTTAACTCTCCCAATTTATAAAGGTTAAACCTTTAGTTCTTTTCAATTTGTAAGAGTGATTCTTATAGAAGAACAATTGAAGTAATCACAACTCAATGTACTAAACCAGATACAGAACTGTTGTTCAGTGAAAATGATAGGGAAAAAATTGCAATTGGCAATATGGTCCAATGGCATCTGATGTCAAAAAAATATGAATCAATTGAATGGGGACAATGAGGAGTAAATAGGATTCAAGAATTTAACTAAACTCATAGCTCCCCCTGACACCATGATGCAAGGATTATGCTATGCAACACACTGTTCTACATGCAGACTAGACCCATGGTACTAGGCGGAGAGCCTGGTCTCAAAGACCATCTCACAAATGGTAAGAACCTCCGGACAGATTTCCCTGCCTTTTAGTAACATACCATTTGATATACCAAGGTTATGCAAGACAATGCAACATAAAGCAGTCCTACATGTATTGAACAGCATCATTGACAGTCATGCAAATGATGTATGCAGACATAAGACACATGCATTGACTGTGTACACTAAGTGAATCATTCACAATCAGCAAGTTATGTATTTAACAACAAGCATGCAATGCATTAACACAAAACACATGCATTGACACAAAGTCTATATAGTGCATTAACTGTATACACTAAAAACCATTCAAATTCAGTTCAGCAATTGGCAAGAGAAGAGCATCAGATATATGCAGAGTAAAACTTAGTAGCTGAGTCTGGAGTGCAGACTGATCAGCTAGACAAGAGAAGATCATACATCAAACAAGCAAACCAACAATTTCAGATAATGGAATTTTAAATAAGGTTCAGAACTAACCTGAAATGTAGAATCCTGGGGTTTTCTGTTGAGTGCCTTGGTTTGTTAACCCCTGTTTATTCTTTGACCCAAGGCACACCTGCAACATTATGATCATTTTGATCTTGCAGGGACCCAAGCAGCTTTGGGTCCTGCATTTACCCTGACAGGTGTTCTAAATATTCTTTTTGCAGCATTATCATCAAATTCCATTAGAAAACAATCAAACATAGAATGTCCAAAATTTCCACAGTAATAACATGAAACAACATATTGTCTGGTTTTATGATGCATATCAACAGCAGCATGAGACCTATGAAACTTAGTATGAAATGTTCTGTTGTTTACATGAACATTTTGTTTCTTACTAGCAGCATTGGGAGCAGGAAATTTTACAGATTTAGAATTAAATCTACTTCCTTGAGCATGCGAACAGTCCTTGACTGTGTGGCCATGCCTCCCACATTCGAAGCACCTTGGGTGCTTACCTTTGGAGCCAAGGTTATTCCTGTCAAACATCTTTTTGTTAACATGAAATTTAACAGGTTTAGAGTTGAATCTCTTTCTCGGATTCTGCCAACATTGAGCAGCAATGTGGCCAAACTTCTCACAATAAAAACAATTTAGATTCTGTCTCCTAGAAACATGATTTCTAGCATGAAATTCTTTAACATTCAGATTACCCTTTTTCTGATCAGACAGAACTTTTCTAGCATGCTTTCTGTCATCTTGTTTCATCACAAAACACTCACTCATAAAGTGTCCATGCTTACCACAATAATGACAAGAACAAGAACCATTAGATTTATTTAAAACATGGCACTTATCAGATGAGTTTTTAGCATGGAGATTGTTCCTTTGAGTTTTTGGGGTTTTCTGATTTTTATTTCGTTTTTGAATTTCCTTAGCAGCATGCATATTTGAAGAAGAAGCTGAAGTGCTAGCTAAACCAGAGCTACGAATAAAAGTGGTATACAGCTGGTTCTTCTTAGCTTGCTTAATTTCAGAAATGTTATCAATCTCCTCACATTGATCACTTACTACATCTTCCGAGGATATTTTCATTTTGCCTTTATCCTTAGCAACCTTAGATGAAGTACCATTCATCTCAGTAATTTTACTTTTCAAGGAGATTATAAGATTTTCTGAATCAACTTTCTCCTTTTCACAACTAGCCAGTTTTTCTTTTAATAACACAATTTCATTTTCCAAATCAGTAGTGTGTATTAAAAATTAGCAATTTCTTCGTCACTGCAATTGATACACTCTTTCAATATTGATTTCTCTTTTTCAATCGTCATCCATCTTTCAGAGAAAACAGTGTTAAGAACCATTAACTTTTTATTTTGTTCCTTCAGATGAGCATTTTCTTCAAGCATTTTACTTTCAATTTCTTCAGCTTCAGTTTTCTTTTCTAACAATAATTTTTTTTCCTCTTTCAGGGATTTGATTGATTCCTTTTGCAAATTATCATCATGATCAAACTCATTTATCATGTCTTCTAAAATAGCACATGCATTGCAAGAATCATCTTCTCTAATGTGCTTATTTCTGAGATTCTCATTTTCAGATTTTAAGTTTTCATTTTCTGCCTTCAAACGAGTGACTTCAAGATTCATGTCTTTTCTCAATTTTTTATTTTCAGATTTTAATTTCTTGGATACTTTGAACAAATTTTCATACATCTCTATCAATTCATCGAAAGAGTATCCATCTGATTCAGAGCTTACCTGAGATGAGGTTTCCTCGTCATCACTTCCCCGATTGGCCATTAAGCATATTGACTTTTCTCCTTCTTCAGCACTGTCCGAGGTGTTCCCTTTGAGTTTCGAGAATTCTGGACAGTCAGCCTTCGTGTGGCCAACCTTCCTGCATTTGTAGCAAACGTTAGTGTCAATATTCTTAGCAGGATTAGAATTATACCTTATTTGCTTTCTGCCTTCACCAAGCTTTCCTTCTCTTTTTCTCAGAAATTTCCTGAATTCACTGGTCACCCTTTCAATGTCTCCATCAATTTCAGACCGCGAGAGGCTGCTTTTCTCGCTTAATGATCCACTGTGGCTGGATCTGTTTGCTTTGCTGGAGCCAGCCTTCAGCACGATTGGTTCCATTGCAAATAATCTGAAGACATAGAAAAACTGAAGCACCTAGACCAAATGAGCAGGGCAAGGCACTGAGTCGGAGAACCAAAATAACGAACACAAAAATCACACTATGAAATGCACCAAACAGAAATGCACTAAACCAGATGATCAAAGTAAAGCAGTAAGATAGTGAAACAAATCAACGAGCAGAAGAAGCCCACTCTGATGTGCACCAAAACTAGCAGGATCCTCTACAGATTGTTAGATCTGATAGATCAGAGACCTTCTCTGGTACCAAGTGTTGGGTTCGGTGCAAGTATTCAGAGGGGGGGTGAATGAATATAGCCCTTTAAAAATTCGCCCAATTAAAAAACCTTCACCCAAAATAAGATTTCGCTCACTTAAAAACTGGAATGCTAACAAGACAGATTAGAACACTCATCTATTGAACCTATAAGCAAACAGTTGAGCGCCCCTATGCATTCATCTAGCGGAAGCACAAATAGAACAACACAAACCACAATGCAATAGGAGTTTTTAGGTGGTTCGGTCCTCCAGACCTACATCCACCCCACACTCAACCCGAGTGTGACTTACTGCTGACTCACAGCTTGAACCGCTGGGCATTACATCTTGCCATACAACCGCTGGGCAACACAGCTTGCCGTCCGAGGAATCCTCCTCGCCCGCTGAGCAACACAGCTTGCTGTCCAGTGGAATCCACCACTGCAAACCGCTGGGGATTACAGCTTACCCGTCCAGAGGCAGCACCTTTGCAAACCGCTGGGCAATACAGCTTGGCCGTCCAGTGGAATCCTCCACTGCAAATGCTGAGCAGCACAGTTTGCTCCGCTGACAAACAGCTTGAAGAAATGTATAAAGGAAAATAAAAGATAGATAAAACAGCAACGGAAAGCTGAAATAATGAAGCACAAATATAGCTCTCGATGAGCACTTCTGGCTTGGATTTGATCCAAAAAATCAGACAACCCAATCTCTCTCACTCTCTCAGCTCGAGCTCTCTATTTCTCTCCTTCTCTACTTTCTTCTCTTTCTCTTCTTCTTCTCTGCTCTCTGTCTCTCTTTCTTTTCTTCACTCTTTTCTTCTTCTCTTCTGCTGGATCGAAGTTTCTGCACTCTGCTCTTCTGCTTCTGCTCTCAAGGCTTCGATCTGTCCCCTCCGATCAGCCTTCATCTGTGGACGAAGGCTTGTATATATAGCGGCAGCAGTAGCAGCAGCCAGGGCGCGTGTGGCTTCCACAGTTCCCGCCCTAAGAATTCGGACCACGTGGCAGCATCCAGCAGGCTGTCAGTACACGTGTCCTCATCTGGGCACTCTCCTTATCCTCGAATCACGTGCCCTTCATTAGCATCCACGAAGATTCCCTGGCAGACAGAGTATCGTTATCAGTTTAATTATAGAACTCTGTATAGACTTTAGTTCAAGGCCAACGCATAGACTTCAATGTATGGACTTTACAATGCAATCAGCAATGTATACACTTTGCCCCAATGTGTAGACTTCATAATACAAGCGTCAATGTATAGACTTAACGATGCAAGCGATGTATAGACTTTGACAGGGCATGCACAATGCAATGCGTTGACGCTTCACTACATGCCAATGCACTGCGTTGACGTAATACAATGTGACTTTGAAGGCTGTGAACAACAAGGCATGCTGTACAGACTTTGATATAAAGCATGTAATGCAATATGGACAATGTATACACTTGAAGACTTTCAACGTCCTCGGTGTATAGACTTAGCCAACTAGAGACACTGTACAAACTATGAAGTACAACCAGTGTGTAGACTTCGTTTCAAGCACCGTAGGTAAAAACCCAATGTATAGACTTTAAAGGAATGCATGCTACAGTGCAATGTCTAGACTTGCTATATGCATGAGACGCTGATGAAGACGGTGGACTGTATAAACTTCTAAATGCTGATGGACACTGTACGGACTTGGCATAAGATGCAAGTCGAGACGGTCCAATGTCCAGACTTATGCTGTAACAGTCTGATGTACAGACTTCATGAAACTCTAGACACTGAATGCTGTACAGACTTAGCCCATGCAATGAGACGCTGAATGAGACGTTGAATGAGACGGTCATTGTACAGACTTAGATGCCATTGACAAATGCATGCTACAGTCCAATGTGTGGACTTACATGAGACGCTCATTATACAGACTTCGCCTTAGACTCTAAGTGAGACGGACAATGTATAGACTTAGCCTTAGACTCTAAGTGAGACGGACAGTGTATAGACTTAGCCAATGCACTGTGGATGTATGGACTTTGACGCCTGCATGCTATGCAATGTACACACTTGGTGACTTCGCATGTTGTGCAATGTGAAACCAGTGTATGGACTTGTCGTGCCTACACAGGGCGTTGTACACACTTCATGAGATGATGGATATACATACTTCAGCTGAGCAAGCTACAGTGAATGTATAGACTTTGTGAGCGTACGCTAAATGAGACGGTGGCTGAGACAATGGACTGTACAGACTTTAGATGACTTTAGATGCATGAACAAGACCAGTGTGCAGACTTCATGAATGTGCAAACTTGTCAACGAGATGCACAATGTATAGACTATGCACATAACAGAAGTCTAACACAAACAACATATCAGTCATACACATGCATTCTCCAGATGATATACCAGTCACAGTCATGTTGCTATCATCAAAACACAATGTCATCAAAACACTCATTGTGTTGCTATCATCAAAATAAAACAGCATTGCTATCATCAAATCAACATAGCACATGCTTGTGCCTAAGAGGCACAACATGTTCCTCTGATGGAAGTGCTCCCCTAAACTGTTTGGGACTCCCTTGCAACTCTACTGCCATGAAGGTCCACCCGCATTTGGTTTACTTAATTAACCCTTAATAAAAAATGAAATGATGCTTGTAACATTCCTTTTAATCAAAATTCATTTTTCTATTTGTTGGGTGTGAAAGCTTTGACAGTCTTGCATAAAGGAAGACATTGGAACTGTATGATAGTTGAAAGACACGTCCTTGTTGCGGCTTTGCAACCATCTCTCATTCAGCCAGTGTAAAGTTGAGTTCCTCCAAGTTTGATATTTCAGTCCACACCACTTGGGTTTGGTGTCCACCTGAGAGTCTCATGGCATTGTGAGGTCTTCTTTATTATTTCTGAAATCATTTCCTTAAACAGGAAATGAGGATTTATTCAAAATTTTTCCATTACCAACATAATATCATTCCATGGAAACATCCAAAATTCTCTGATTAAAGAAGAAGGATCATTTAGTGCTTTAAACTATCAATATGTATAAGCTCTTGAACTTGGACATTTCATCCTAATGATAGTTCCAAAATTTTAGAATAAGCTGGTATCTCACTAACAGATATAGTTACAACTGGATCCGTGTTTTGAAGGCATATACAGCTATGAAAATAATAAAGACATACATGTCCTTCTGACCTCTCACCTTGTCCTCGACGCATTCCCTTTAAAGAATAGAAGTTTGTCAAGTTGCCAGTGAGTGTTAGAGTTCACTTGTTGGAATCACTGTGGAAGTTGCAACATTTTTATGCTTGTCAATAGACATAAGTTACAACTGCATCCTAGTGATAACCCCAAATAATTGATGGCCCTAATTCTTACATTTTGTACATGTTTCTGCATTTGCTTAAGTGATATAATAGTTGGAAACAAGATAGGTAATTGAAGAACTGTCGGCCACGGAATTTTATTGTAGATAAAAATTGAAGTTGTTCTTTTTAAAAAGAAACATTTCTCTATATATGTAGAGGTTTATTCCGTGGATGCGTATTGTATTAGACGATTTGGGTTCGAGTGCTGGACCTCTCCCCATTGATCGCAGTCAGTGTTGATTTACATCGGTTTAACGTCCGAACACCTTTGTTTGACTGTCAAAGAAGTTCCAAAGCCTTCTATGGGGGTTCTGATGTTGAGGGCAAGCTCAATTGGAGGGCTCACGACGACCACTCACTTACCACCGACCAACAGAATGACTGAGTTGGGGTTTCAACTGAGGCCTCTTATATTTAGGCGAAACCCTAAAATTTAGGAGTATGAATGTAAATGTGCGAAAGTCGTAGGTATTTTTGAAGTGGTGGGATGTTTCCTGGACCCCAAGGATATTTTGGTAATTTTATCTTCCTAGGAGTATCTCGGTAATTTTACCAGGTCAAGGGTACTCCTGAAGCTTTGGGTTGGAACGAAAGTAGGACCGGGTTCCTGACTTTCCAAGACTCTGAGGCCGTTTATGAAGGGTTTTAGGGGCGAGTAGGCCATCTCCAGGTCACAGGGATATTCTGGTAATTTTAACACACCCTACACAGACCTAGGTTCGAGGCGACATCCGAGTGTCAGGCTGAGCTGACAATACTCTTGGCCGAAGGAATGACAAGGGGCTTCATAGAAGACTCACGCGTGTCAACTTGACCAAAGAAGGGGGTGTAAATGCAATTCCCGAAAGTCGGGGGATTTTCTTATAATTTTTTCGGTCGGCATACAGAGGAGATTTGTGAAGTACATCAGACAAATTTACGGCCCCAATGGGTGCAAGAGTTGTCGACGAGTTGTCAACTGTACAAAGATCTGCACTAACGCGGGAAGTAGGGACGTAGTCCCAATTACAAAAGTTACAGGGTAAGACTGCAAATGACAGGACTTTATGTCTCTCACGATCCCGGGGAGGACATGCCTGTAATTTCCCCATTATGTGGGCAGAACTACTTAATTTGGTCGCTCCGGGTGTAGAGACTTACTAACATGGCCCGCTGAGGGGCATAATTACAAAAATACCCCTTAGGGGCATAAATACAAAATACGGGGACTTACCCCTCATAGGTCAAAACAATCGAACAAACTCCGAGTGTTGGATGCCTTGAATGCTTCATAGATGCTCTCCTCTCCCCTTTTGTCCTCTCCCGAGTCCGGACTCTTGAGGGTCTATTTATAGAAGGTGGGAGGACGCAGGTTGACAGAAACGTGGAGAAATGCTCCTGTTCTGACAGAAATGTGGGAAATCGCTCCGATTTTGACAAGGTGGGGTGCAGAAATCACTTTTTTGTCAAGGTGGGGTGGCCAAAACTTTTTTTCACCCATTTCCTCTTTTTTTCTCTCTTCTTTTTTTTGTTTTGGAACACGGGGGACCGGGGGGTCAAATGACCCCGCCGGCAGACCCAGCGGGGTGGACTGACCCCGCGGGGGTCAGTTCGACCCCGCTGGATGCCAGCGGGGTGAACTGACCCCCCCCCCCCCCCCCCCCGGGTCGGCCGCCCTTGCCTTTTGGCTCCTCTCCGTGTCTTTTCGGGGTTTTTCTGTCGCCCTAGGTTGAAGAGAAGTTGTTGTCCCGCATTCATTGCTCCCCAAGGTCCACTCTTCGCCGCGTGGCAGCCATATGTCGGTGGAGACCCGCGCGGGAGTAGAGGATCGTCTGTTTGTTGTTTGGTTGCGCGTCGTCGAGTGGAGAGGAATCTATATGCCCGTCCGTGCCGTGTGATTCACTTGCTCAGCTACTTTGACAGGTTTGCATGCATGTTTTTCCTCCTAATCTTTCTTGCTGCGACGTCGTTTGTGATCGCACGGTCGGGTCGATGAACCCTGAATTGCGGAGGTACTCTACAGTCTGACGATGTCAGCGCTACGCCGAATTTTCCGTCGGTTGTCATGAGACAAATCTTTCGAAATATTTCGAGATAATTATGGGTATAACAAATGCCCCCCACAGGACATTCGTCACGGCCGGAGGCAAGGGCGAACGACCCGTGCCCTTTGAAGGGAATTTTGACTTCATGTCTTTTGTGTAGACTGTGTAATTTTTGGGACTGCATTCAATATTTAAATTGCTATCCTGGGGCATTTGGCCTGATATTCCTCTTCCATTCTTGTTTCTGCGCTTGCAGGCATGGCTCGCAGCGGCGGAGACGGGAGTCAGTCAAGGAGGCGGAGGGCTAGGGGCGCCGACAAGTGCCGGGTTGAGTACACTGACCGGCGCATGCCGCCCTTCCCTCCTCGCATCATTGAAGATGACAATTTTAGCCAGCTCAACTTTGGCTACTTATGGGTCGCTGAGGGCCCAACTGAGAGTGTTGGGGAGGCTGAAGGCCTCGTGGACGTGTCTCGTATTACGAGGTGAGACGGCCTTTACACGTATGACCGCTCGGGGGGATATCCACGTTACTACCCCCTGGATCGCCACCTCTATCGTTTCTTTCAGAGCTTTGCACCAATTGGCATGGAGGGTGACGATCCCTCACTGCCTGAGGAGAGGCGTCGCCTTGAGCGGGCCATATTAGTAGGTAGAGACAGCATGCAGGGATTGTGTTCCCTGACGTATCCGAGTTATCCGGAGGGCTTCACTCGGCAGAGACAGTACCTGGATTGGCAGAGTCTGGGCTCTTTTCAGCGGAACGAGAGTCTTACAATTCAGACCGCACCACTGGCTCCCGCGGTTTGGCACATGCACGGGCAGCACAAGACCATGGATCAGATTGTGGATGGTCTCTTCCTGACGCCTACATGGGCGAGTTTTGCACAGGAGGAGTACCTCCATGACTACATGATTGAGAGGGTTCTGGCACTAAAGACCTGCAGCTGGTACGGGAAATGGTCTGTTATCCCGTCTCATAGCTATCACCGAGGTGCGACAGAGTGGCTCTGGGGCATCTTGACTATCTACCGGTCGGTTCTGGATAGAGTGGGGATCCGTCATGCAATGACGGCTGCTTTATACTCCTACCCTTGTCACACATGCCTGCTACAGGCTTTGATAGAGAGGTTCAACCGCTGGTGGTACACTTTTGTCACGGCTTGAGGAGAGAGTTCTCTGGACCTCTGGGCTTTCCGGAGGATTTCTGGTCTTCCGATCAGCGGGAGGCCATACGAGGAGCTATCACTTGACGATTTGCACCTTAGCTCCACTGACGGTGTCGGGCGGTACACCCTGCCATATTGTTTCAGATTTTTGATGAAGACCGTGAGGGATCTAGTTCGAGTTGGCACAGACCGGACCCCTCGCACTCCGAGGGTGACTTTGAATGCATGGGTGAGTCATTTTTACAGTGGCCCTTTCTGCTTCCACGAGGAGTTCGCTTAGTCCGGCACCACCTGGGAGGAATGCAAGGAAGTCAGAGTAGACGTTCCTCCCCATCCGCACCATTTGCCTGCACCGACACATGGATGGAACTCAAGGGGACTGTCTCCTATCACATATTTGGCGGCTTACTTGGCCTACTGGCTGGCCAACTTCATAATTCCTCACGGAGAGGACGGGGTCCTGCGGCCGGAGGTGATATATCCAGCCTGCCTGCTTGCCTGCAGTTAGAGACTCGCCATTGCACCAGCGGCTCTAGCGAACATCTTTCATTCGCTTGGGGCTTTATCCTCCCACTTGTCACCGCAGGAGAAGAGTATTATGCTGCCCACCCATTATTTGAGTGCCTGGGCAGGACTGCTATTTCCAGAGCTATCCCAGAGGACTCCTGTTGATAACCCCGCGGTGCCGCTGATTTTTCTGTTCATAGGACAGTCGTCGCAGGATGCAGTGGTTTAGCTTGCAGGGGCCCGGTGGGCCTTATCTTTTGTTCCTGTGAGGAGAGGTGAGGGCCTAGCCCTTGACCACTTCTCCTATCTTCACCGCCCTTATGTTGGGCAAGAGGGAGGCATCGTTGTGAGCAGGGTGTCTACACACGGTTTTGCCTCCCCCTACGGCTTAGTTGAGTGGGTTATGAGCATCCGCCCCAGCGTTCTTGTCTACCGACGCTCCGACATTGGTTCATCATGAACTTTAGGTATGACTAGGGCATTCCTTCGAGTGCAGAGTTTCCTTTGGCCCTTCGACTGTACAGACACAGGGATGTGCACTTGGTGGCAGCAGCGTGGTGGGACTTCCTCTGTCGTGAGGTATCACAGGGGTACCCTATTCCGGAGCAGGAGCGCAGAGGTCAGTTTGATATCCACTATGCGTGTTGGTGGTTCAAAGCCAGCAATGTCTTCTGAGAGCATCGCGATGCCATCCGAGCCGCGAAGGAGCAGCATCTGAGGAAGGAGGATCTGCTTCCTTTGTTTGTGGACCCAGTCTTTGTCAGATCTCACTTTTCTGGAGCCGCCCGAGTTGCCGGCGACATTGAGCGGCAGTGGCCATAGTAATTAAGGCGCCCGCCTAGGCGCCGCTTAAGCGGAGCCTAGGCGGGCATGCAGTTTTTTGGGAGCAAGGCGCCTCCACGCCTTGTTTCCTCTGAAAAAGGCGCAGCCTAGGCGCCGCTTCGGCGGCCTAGGCGATTTTTTGGGAGCAAGGCAACCCCACGACCTGACCGCGCAGGTCGATCTGCGTGCGAGGACGCACGATGGCGAGTTCGGGCTTCACACTCAAGTTCATGCCATGAGACGCTGAAAGAGACAGTCCAATGTACAGACTTATGAAGACTGATGCATGAACAGTAATGCATAGACTTGCATGAGACGCTCAAATGTATAGACTTAGGAGCATATGACACGGCTGTACAGACTTAGAATATGAAGACTGATGTACAGACTTCATTAACAATGCATGAATGAGACATTGTATACACTTAGCCTAATACAATGTATGCGACTGACGCTGTACACACTTAGCCTAAGACATGCATGAGACTGACTCTGAACACACTTAGCCTAAGACAATGTGTGGACTTTATCTATCATGGACGATGTATAGACTCAATCAATTGGAAGAGATTCCAGTGTGTAGACTTGAGTTCTTAAGCATGACTGCTGAAGGAGTCGACCCATCAGAGGATGTGTCGACCCATGACATATGAGAAATGTAAACAGCAGTGAATGGAATGCAAAGAACACACAGAGGCTGTATAGACTTGGAATCCAATGCACACGGCTGACAGACTTGAAGTGAACTTGAATGAACACGATGTACAGACTTCAAGGCTTGAATGCAAATGATGCAATGCAATGCACAGAACAGAAGTCAAGCACAAACAATATATCAGTCATACACATGCATTCTCCAGATAATATATCAGTCACAGTCATATGCATTCATATTGCTATCATCAAAACACAATATCAAATGCACTCAAATGCACTCACTGTCTTGCTATCATCAAAACCAAATAGGATTGCTATCATCAAAGTAACATAGCACATGCTTGTGCCTAAGGGGCACAACAAGTATCAAAATTGATAGAGTATAATCAAACATACCATACCAATATGATTCTCAAACTTCATATTGAAGAGATACATGATGAAGAGGCAAGATCTCATGCCAGTCGTAAGCCGTCTGATCTGGGGCGCTCGCAAGGCGCAGCCACGCCAGCACAGGGTACTGCAAAGAGGGAAGAAAGCGAATCAGGGGGCTCGAGGTTGTCAACGTTAAGAAAATCCTCTAATGTCTAAGTCAGCGAGTGATAAGAGCAGGGTGCGAAAGGGGGCATAACAGAGAGGGGGGCACGAGAGAGTTCTCCACCAGTTGAAGTGACTGAGAGTTGGCTTACCTTTCTAGAGGGATTCCCTGAGTTTATATAGCTGCTAGCTCCCTTCTCGAGTAAAGGAGACGTGAGCATATCGGGGAAGCTACATCCAAAGGAGGGACTCTTACCGGCTAAGGACTCTCACCCTCTCCTTCTTCCCTTGGACTTCCTACTCCTAGGTAATATCGTAACCTCCGCCTGGATAAGCACTAGTAGCGGGGACTTCGCCCTAGCCCGCCTAAGAGTCTTGACGCCGAGCTAATCCATAAAGGATAAGGGGCATCCTTCACCTACGCCGGTGGACCAGGAATGTGGGCACCCATAGGGGAGCACTCCTCTATCTTTGGGATGACTCGGTAAGATCGCCTGTAAGCTTTCCTCGATTGCAGGGTGGCCTATCGGTCGGGCGATCGAGCTAAGGCTCGTTGGGCCATACAGACCTTGGGCCATAGAGACTTTATAACAAGTGGATCCTACGGGGGCTGTCACTCATTGGAGCCTGGCGGGCTTTGACGGGCTGTTTGGACTAGATATTTAGTGGGCTGCTAATCTCTCCCTCTCTACGTAATATAGAAAAAAAAATAGTAAAGCACATAAATATGAGCCTCATGCTTTGGCATTTAGGGGATCAATATTATAGTTTAATTTATTAATGATTATCTTAACTAAATGTTTGGAACAAGAATTGAGGAGGTGAGAATGCAGATGAACCTCCTAGATTGTACGGTGCCCTCACATTTTTTTAGATTAATTTGTCTGGAGTTGGAGAGGAGCTTCATGGGCCTGCAACAATAAAGAGCAATCAAGGGTGTCCTAGGTATATATGTCTTGTCTCGGGGGAAAAAAACCTCCTATCTTAAATCATTTGTCATGTTTAAGTGGAGTTCTTTTTTGTAGACGTTTTGTCTTGATGGGCTGCAATTTGAATCCATTATCCATTATCCATTATCTAACTCAGTCAGTGGGGATGTTGTACTCCAGGTGTTGGGCTTTGGCTCGGCGTTCCTCCGGTGAGTGGTGTGAGCCGTGAACATGATTTGACAGATTGCACTATATTGATGCGTGATAATCTTGTAGGATCTTGTGAATGAATAATTCAAATAAGAGCTGACACTTTTTAATTTAAAATTTTATTTTTAAATTAAAATAATGTTTTTATTTGATCGTGCCAATAAATAAACAAACCCTTTTGCTACTTCTCGGTCAGTTAAAATTTTCATTCCCAATGGACTTTGTACGTGTATACTATATATATACATATGGTTATTTTGCATTTATAATAAAGTCGAGGGCAAAGGGGCGAAAGTATTCTAAACGAACGCGGAGGCACACAATTCTTAGGCGTCCCTTGCAGACCGCAGAGGCGAAGTGGGGGGAGCTCGCCGGGGGGGATCCATGGCTTCCGTGGTGAAGGGCGCCCTCAAGGCGATCAGAGAGAAGGGCCTCCGTGGCGTCGTGAGAGATATCAAAGAAGAGGGGTACCTGTGAGTGATCTCTGCTAAGTCTCTTTTCCCTTTCAAATCAGCTTGCATATTTGGTTGCCTTTAATCCACGGGAAACCTTGTTCCTTGCCCCCCTTTTAGATTGTTGCCCTTCCAATACACCGTTGTTTTTTAATGAATCCATTGAGTGCTCCTCCACTTGTTTCCACGTCATTTGCCATTGATTGTAATAGGTATAAGGCCATTTCTAGGTCAGTTTCTGGGTGTTGAGTCCCAACGAAAGAATGGGTCAGTTTGTTTGTGTTAATTTCCCAAAGGAAGGGACCAATTTTTTTGTTATAATTTACTCTAAACGATGGCAGAACTGGTTTGTGGATATTTAGCCCTCTGTTGATCCCCATCAGCGGCAGAAACTGTGCAGATCGTGTTTCAGTGTTATGATAGTCGATTTTGATGAATGATAGAGTAATATGCTGTCGCCGTTGCTGTTTATCTCACAGGCGGATGCTGCAAGAAGTTGTAGTTGGTTGGCACGCAAACCGTGTGATCCTAGTTGGATGTTGTTGAAAGTCCTTTTTCAACCTTACGCCATACTTTTCTGCCATGCCGTGTTGGTCCTTTGGGTCTTACAATTTGCCATCAACAAACATCGTTATTTGGATTTCTTATGGGAGGGGGCATAGGAAAGGAAATCCCGCTAAAATTAAAAAGTTAAAAATTAAACTGGCTGGAATTAGGATTGACACGTGATCCAGGCAGCATCTATTAACACTGACCTTGAATGATCCTTTTGCTGGAATTAGCCATACACCACCTGACACTTCCAGAGGAGATGAGCAAAATTTCATTTGGACATCCCTCCAGTTGACAGATTCTCACCATTGGACGGCCCCTATAAGAGGACAGGATAGACACTTTTTGTAATAACATGTCTTTTCTGCTTTTGATGAGGACACAAGTGTCAGACACCCAATTGTTCCACTATTATTCCAATTTTGGATAGTTCAGAAAGCAGACATGGAGGCCACATCGTCTAATGGCCAAAAGTGGGATTTTCTCAGAATCAGCAGAGGACACATCATTTATGTCACCTGATAGTCATGTCACTGACTCCCCATAATTTGGAGCCTTGAAATCTGAGTAGTGTTAACAAATGCAGCCCCAATAACAGCTAGAATGAGCAATTGAGCATTCTTTTTGTTTATTTTCTTGGTTAGGTGACATAATGGCCAAGTATTTACACATCTTCTACAGTGAGGAGTGTTCAAGGGTGAGCTTTCACATTATTTTCCCCCTAATGAGGATTTTTTGTTTCCACACCAGTAGTAACTCTTCAACACCTACACAGGCATTCTTTCTAGGCTTAGGTTCCTTACCAGGGATTAAGTAATCCCATGGAATGATTTATGCAAGGAGGCAGTTTGCATTCCAAGGATCCTCAAACCCAATGGGGAGGATTTGTGGAAAGGTCAGTTACTTTGGAAGTGTTGTAATAAGTTGAATCTGCTGCTTAGATTACCATCTTTAGTTGGACCTTGGCAATGCACTAATGCTTTATGCGGTGCTCAGCCATAGATTAACCAGATGACTTTTGATTTTTATGAGCAATCACCTTAACCAGATTTGAAATGAATCAAACCTGTTGGTTAAACTGCCTGTCCTAAAATTGCACCTTAAATAGTTCCTGAGGTTTTTTTTTTTCAAACATAGATTTAGTAAGTGAAGGATAGGCTTTTGATTCACCCCGGGGGGTGGGGGGCTTACCTGGTCACGTGCTCGATGCTCGAGGGGTGCATGACCTGTGGTTTTCTGGTTCGCTAGGCTCCTCGTCACCAAAAAAAAGTGAAGGATGGGCTTTTGTGCTTCTGTGGCTAATGTAGTTTTGTTATCCAACCTCTCTGTATGCCATCCTATTTATCAATCTATCTAAATACTCGGGTTATTTTTATCTCATCTGTCTAATAATTCATGTAGAGGACTTTTAATTTAGATACATGTTGCGAAAGCTGGTGACACTAACTGCTGGATGGTGGATTCTTCTTGCAATTGTGGCCACATGAAAAACTCCACCCTCCCATGCCACTTTGTGGGCCATTTGGGGGAGCGAGAAACAACAAAATCTCCAGAAGAGAGGCATCGGCTCCTGAAAGGCTCGGGGAATTTGTTGGGGATAGGGTCAAAGAATGGGCAAAATTGCTTTGTAATGTAGATACACACACTTCGTCTTTTTTGGGTTTTGTTGGTAGGGCTAGTGTGTGACACATCACCTTGAGGTGGTCTTGTGTACAGGGACATTTTGTAAGCAGACTGATCATACTTGTAAATTCCTCTTTTCTATTTTAATATATTCGGTGGTATCATCCACTTTCAAAAAAGAAAAAACTCCCCTCTCACAGGCAGCCTGTATGCACTAATTGCCAAATTGAAACAAAAATCTGTATATCAAATAAACAGATCTGTTCCTGTGATAGAAGTGCTCCCCTAAACTGTTCGGGACTCCCTTGCAGCTCTACTGCCATGAATGTCCACACGCATTGGGTTTACTTAATTAACCCTTGTTTGCCCGCGGAAAATACGCGCGTATTTTTTTCTTTTTTGGCATGTTTTATTAGTTCCGCGCTTTCGGATTTATCAGACGATTTAGGGTTCGTGTACATGATTTTTCCCCACTGACTGGAGTCGGTGTTAATTTATATCGGACGAGTCCGAACACCTTTGATTAAATGCTAAGGATTTTGACTACAATATCGGCCCTAATATCTTGAGTCTACCCCTGAGGAGCTCTCATGCTTTAAGGCGAGTGACGTTCTCAATATTTTAGTGTTTACAATCTTCCCTTTTTAGGGGATGTATTCACAATTTTCCCTCTTTCGAAGGTCTATTTGCAGTTTCCCCATTTGAGGGCATGTTTGTAATTTCCCCTCTTTCGAGGGTTTGTTTGTAATTTTCCCCTCTGTGAGGGTGCATTTGCAATTTTTCCCTTTCTGGGGGTCTATTTGTATTTTTCCTCCTTGTGACTGTGAGAGTATATTTGCAATTTTCCCCTTTCCGGGGGTATATTTGCACTTTTCCCGCTACCGGGGTATATTTGCAAATTTCTGCCCCTAGGGACACTTCTGTAATTTTCATACACCATTGCTGTTATTCATGGAATTTTCTGCACAATGGATGCATTTCTTTGCAATTTCTGAACAACAGGCGGTATTTATGCAATTTCCAAATAGTAGAAGGGTATTTCTGCAATTTATGATTCCAAAATATGCCAAGGCAAAATTCCAGAATTTCATGGGTTGATAAAACTCATTGATTCATCTATTTCTTCTTTTGAACAACATAAACTTCCCTCATGGGGCATGATATATCATTCTTTTACATATGTAACCCTGTTATGAGGGTTTATTTACAAAGGCTTCAAAAGATTCTCTATAGAGAGAAGGGCGCCATTTTCTCTTCACCTTCTTCTCTTTTCTTTCTTCTTCAACCTTCTTTGGGCGGAGAGCTCTCTCCTCTTGCCAAGAGTTCTCTTTTTCTTCCAAAAGATCCTCCTCTCTAGCCAAAGTTCCTCCTCCTTGCGCAACAAAAAAAAAGTCCTCCTCGATAGGGAGAAGTGTTGGGTTTTTATAGGAGGCGGAGTGAGCCTTGGAGGAGTTCCCCCGGAGCTTTGGAGAGATAACTCCCGTGCCTTTTCCTCTTCTCTTCTTTCTCCCTCGGTGGCATAGCATCCAGCAGACGGAGAGGGGCCGGGGGGCTTCCCCCGGTGGCGCAACAGGCGGGGGGGGGGGGGGGAGCCCCCCCGGTGCGCAGTAGGCGGGAGGAGACCGGGGGGCCTCCCCCAGTGGTAGCAGGCCCGGGGGGTCTCCCCGGTGCAGAGGAGGCGGGGGGAGGTCCCCCCGGTGGCGCAGGTGGCCGGGGGGCCTCCCCCGGATGAGGACGGCCCGGGGGGGAGCTCCCCCGGTGGTAGGTGGCCCGGGGGGTCTCCCCCGGTGGCAGCGGAGGCGGGGGAGCCTCCCCCTGTGGCAGTGGTGGCAGGGGGCTTCCCCCGGTGGCAGGTGGCCCGGGGGGGTCTCCCCCTGTGGCAGCGGAGGCGGGGGAGCCTCCCCCGGTTGCAGGGAAGTGGGGGGACGTCCCCCCGGTGGCTCAGGTGGCCGGGGGGCCTCCCCCGGTGGCGCGGAAGGCCGGGGGACCTCCGCCGGTTGCAGGCGGACCGGGGAGGCTCCCCCGGTGCAGGCGGAGGCGGGGGAGGTCCCCCCGGTGCAGGTGGATCGGGGGGCCTCCCCTGGTTGCAGGCGGATCCGGGGGGACTCCCTCGGCACGGTGGTCGACCCGGGGGGGGGGGGGGTTTCCCCCGGTGCTGACAGTGGCGGGGGGTTCCCCCACCCCGGGAGAAGAGATGGAGAGGGCGAGAGAGGTCCCCCCCCCCTTTTTGACAGACTTTTGTCAACCCTATAAAAGGGACCCCGGGTGGAATCATTTCTGTCCTTTTCTGGCTTTTCTTGCATCACGCCGCGCTTTGGAGACTATTTGCTTTGTTTATTAACAATCCCTCGGGCGTTGAGTTGCTGCCGGATTGATTTCAGGTTGCCAATAATTAAATTGACATACAGGAACACTGAGTGGACCCTTAAAAATACTTTTCTTTTCTCTTGTAAAACTTGATCCCACGGGCGTATAATTTTGTGTAACCCATGCGGTGTTTGTTGAAATGCCCACTCGTCAACGATAGAGCCAATGGCTCGACTTATCGTGGGTTTTCAATTAAAAAGGCCTCATGGGCTTGCGCTTCACATGTGGAGTTTATCCAAATGCCTTTAAAAAGGACTTTACAATTTTCGAAGACTTGTTCTTCCATGGGGGGCGAGTGTATATGACTTTATACCATGCCAATCAAAAGATTGAGCATCATTTTTAAGTTTCTTAATTTCTGAAATTCCTATAATAATCAGAAATTAATTGTGAACCTTTTTGGGGTCCAACAACCCTTAATCAAAAATGAACTGATGCTTGTAAGATTCCTTCTAATGAAAATTCAATTTTCTATTTGCCGGTTAAAAGATGTAACCGCATCTTAGTGGATGCTAGTAAAAGAGCTCGGGGAAGGCCTAAAATGAGATGGTACGATGTTATTAAGAAGGACATTAGTTTCTTGGGTTTAAATATGAATATAGCACTTGATAGAAATCTTTGGCGGAACAGGATTCATGTAGTCGACCCCAAATAATTGGGATAAGGCTCTGATGATGATGATGATGATGATGATGATTTGTTGGGTGTGAAAGCTTTGACAGTATTGCATAAAGGAAGACATTGGAACTGTATGATAGTTGAAAGACACGTCCTTGTTTCAGCTTTGCAACCATCTCTCATTCGGGCAGTTTAAAGTTGAGTTCCTCCAAGTTTGATATTTCAGTCCATACCACTTGGGTTTGGTGTCCACCTGAGTCTCATGGCATTGTGTGGTCTTCTTTATTATTTCTGAAATCATTTCCTTACACAGGAAATTAGGATTTATTCAAAGGTTTTCCATTACCAACATAATATCATTCCATGGAAACATCCAAAATTCTCTGATTAAAGAAGAAGGATCATTTAGTGCTTTAAACTATCAATATGTATAAGCTACTTGAGCTTGGACATTTCATCCTAATGATAGTTTCAAAATTTTAGAATACGCTGGTATCTCACTAACAGATATTGCTACAACTGGATCCATGTTTTGAAGGCATATACAGCTATGAAAATAATAAAGACATACATGTCCTTCTGACCTCTCACCTTGTCCTCGATGCATTCCCTTTAAAGAATAGGAGTTTGTCAAGTTGCCAGTGAGTGTTAAGAGTTCACTTGTTGGAATCACTGTGGAAGTTGCAACATTTTTATGCTTGTCAATAGACATAAGTTACAACTGCATCCTAGTGATAGCCCCAAATAATTGATGGCCCTCATTCTTACATTTTGTACATGTTTCTGCATTTGCTTAAGTGATATAATAGTTGGAAACAAGATAGGTAGTTGAAGAACCAAAAAGAAAAATTATTTTCCTATGAATGCTTCTGATCTGATTTTCTTTTGGTGCCTAACTGCAGGAAATGCCTTCTAGATGGAAACCTGCTGTAAGTGCATTTCTGACCTTACAGAGAATTTTGTTTGAGCTATGATTTACATGGAAATACATGTTTCTAGTGGAACTCCTTGTAACAACATTTATCCTTTTGTGTTCTGCCCTCTGCAAGATTTCATGTGTATCCTTTGGTTCACGCTTCTTGGTTTTTATTTAATCTAAGATAAGTTAAAATTCATTTCAGATTTTGTAGTTCTTCACTTCTTTTTTAATCTTTATGAGCTCATGTGTCCACCTATTTTTGGATCGGGCTGATTTGCTGGGCTGGCCACAAGATGGGCTGATTTGCTGGGCTGATCTGATGACCTATTGTTGACCCCATAAAATATTCAGATATTCAGAAATTATCTTGAAGAAGAAAAGTGCATATATTTGACAAGAGTTCACAAAACGGCTCGTCAATGCCATTCGAAGGTCCAGGGAATGATGATTTTAGACTATTTTCCAAAGTATGAAGGATGTGAAATATAGTCAAGAAATGAAGCAACTACAGCACATAGGAAAATTGCAGACTGAAATGTTCAGACCCTCGGGGGACATTTCTTGAAATGAAGCAACACTAGTCAAGAACCCTGCTGTCCTGTGAAATATATATGCACATCTATATATGTGTGTATGGAAGAAGTGACAAGTGTCAACACCCACATGCTTTCACAAAAAAAAAAGCCAAGATGGAGATCCTCTGTACAAGCCAAAAAATAAGCTAGCTCCACATGTTGAAGTGGGATTTGTTTAAGAGGTACGGAGGCTTTTTTTTATAGGAGAAAGGGACACCGGAGGGAGGCCCTCCGTCCTGCCAACAGGCCGGAGGGAACTCTTCCGCCCTGCCAAGCAGGCCAGAGAAGCCCTCCGCCCTGCTGCAGGCCGGAGGGAACTCCTCCGCCCTGCCAGCAGGCCGGAGGGGCCCTCCTCCCTGCCAGCAGGCCGGAGGGAACTCCTCCGCCCTGCCAAGCAGGCCAGAGAAGCCCTCCGCCCTGCTGCAGGCTGGAGGGAACTCCTCCGCCCTGCCAGCAGGCCGGAGGGGCCCTTCTCCCTGCCAGCAGGCCGGAGGGAGCTCCGAGCTCCTCCGCCCTGCCAAGCAGGCCGGAGGGCCCCTCCTCCCTGCTAGCAGGTCGGAGGGAGCCCCTCCGCCCTGCTGCAGGCCGGAGGAGGTCCTCCTCCGCCCATGGCCCTTTCGGTTACTAAAAAAAAAGAGAGAGACAAGGAGAAAAAGAAATAAATGCTGCGGTTACAGAATAAGAAAAGGGAGGAAAACCAAGAGACTACCTTTTCGGATTCCACCGGAGGAGGCTCCTCCGCCCTTGCTCCAAGCCACTATAAGAAGATGCTCCCACAAGAAGGAAAAAAAAAAAGAACACAGAAAAGAAACAAGAACACTGCAAGAAGTCCACAGCAGCAAGAAAAGAAGAGCAGCAGCAACAGCAGGTCGCAGGCCTACTTCTGGGGTTTCTTTTGTTGATATAAAAACCTGTTAAGTACAACATAAATACAAGTGGATTTAAGTTAGCACATGAGTTATGTTGATTGACTAGGAGGAGACACGAAGCAAGAGAAGAGACAGCAAGAGCACAGCAGCAGAGGGCCCAAGCAGCAGCTGCGCACAGCATACAAAGGATTTTTTTTAAAAGGTCTGGGGACAGCTTTTTTAAAGGTTTGGGCAGAGCACAGCAGCAGCAGGAGAATGGTCTGCTGCGAAGAGACAAGGGGAGGCCCATGTAGTTGATGGCTTGTTTAATATGGACAGGGGTATGGTCACCACAAAAAAGTCCCCCTTCCAGTCACCTCCTTTGGGAGTGGTGATCCTAAGAATCTTCTCACCTCTTTGCAAATAGTCATGGGTGTTCAAAGCTTGCAAAGAAATGAAATGGCCTTATGAATCTTATGAATACTTATTGCATCTGGAGAGTTGGCCTTATGAATCTGGAAATGCAACCAAATGCAATGCTGTAATGCAATCATATGCAAATACCGTGCAGAAATGCCAAATGGCATGGTTATGCAATGGCAAATGCCATGAAACATTGCATGCCATGAAACATTGCAGAAATGATGTTACAGAAATGCATCGGAAATATAATGAAACATTACAGAAATGCATAGAGTTGCAAATACAGAAATGCAGAAATGCAACCAGATGCAAATACTCATGCAATCAGATAAATGTCTGTGCTCTACATGGAGTATGGAAAATTCAGATAAATACTTGTGCAGAAATGTCAAAAGTCAAATGTGGAAATGCAACCATATGTAATGATGTGCAATGCCAAGTGCCATGTTACAGAAATGCAGAAATACAACATTACGTGTTGTGAAACATTATAGAAATGGAATGCTGTGCAGAAATGCAACAACATCACGGCATTAGAAATGTAACAACATTATAGAAATGCTTTGCATAAATGCCAAGGAAAATTATGCAAGTCTTGCATTATTGCATTTGAAATCATTGAAATGGCTAGGGGTTTGTTTCCATGCACAAGTGGATTAGTCAAAATGGGCTTAGAATGGGCTTGCATTATTGCATTTGCAATCATTGAAATGGCCTTATGCTTATTGCAATTGAAATCATCCAAAGCATTTGAATTCATCCAAAGGAAATCGTCTAAGGTAGAATGAAGATGGTTACAAGCTAAAATTGCAAGTCTTACAAATGTTCAAGGCCCGGTGGTCTGAAAATTGTATAAACACCCCTGGTGGTGGGAAAATTATAGAAATACCTCCGGTGGGCAGAAAAATTGTAGAAATATCCTCGGTGGGCAGAAAATTACAGAAACACCCCCGGTGGTGAAAAAATTACAGAAATACCCCCGGTGGACAGAAAATTGCAGAAATACCTCGAGTGGGTAGAAAATTACAGAAATACCCCGAGTGGGTAGAAAATTGCAGAAATGTCCTCTGAGGGTCTGAAAATTGCAGAAATATCCCCGGTGGTCAGAAAATTACAGAAATGTCCCCCGAGGGACTGAAAATTGTAGAAATACCCCCGGTGGTCAGAAAATTACAGAAATACCCCCGGTGGTCAAAAAATTGCAGAAATACCCCCCCGATGGCGGAAAAACAGCAGAAATACCCCCGATGGCGGAAAAATTGCTGAAATACCCCCATCGCGGGAAAATTAGAGAAATGCCCCCGGTAGCGGGAAAATTACAGAAATCTCCCCCATGAAGGAAAACTTACAGAAATACCCCTGATTGTGAGAAAGTTACAGAAATACCCCTATTTGTGGGGTCTCAAAATTACCAAAACATCTTCATTTTGGTTTACACCGTTTGCATGACTTGTTGGAGCGGGACCACGCCCCTTCCTTGAAGCGGTGTGCGCTCTCCTGAGTTCGGTTTATGGCTAACCATTCAAATGCATGTATCTTTTTCAAGACCAAGGGCTATCATGTCCGAAAACTCAGGAATTGATGAAATAGCAAATCATCATCATCATCATCATCAGAGCCTTATCCCAATTAATTGGGGTCGGCTACATGAATCCTGTTCCGCCAAAGATTTCTATCAAGTGCAATATTCGTATTTAAACCCAAGAAACTAATGTCTTTCCTAATAACATCACACCATCTCATTTTAGGCCTTCCCCGAGCTCTTTTACTAGCATCTACTAAGATTTGGTCACATCTTTTAACCGGCGCTGAGTTAGGGCGACGACACACATGTCCAAACCACCTGAGTCTATTTTCTCTCATTTTATTATCAATTGGAGCTATCCCTAAGTCCTTACGGATACGCTCATTCCTAATCTTGTCTTTCTTAGTCTTGCCACACATCCATCTCAACATCCTCATCTCTGCTACACACATTTTGTGGATGTGTTCCTTTCGTACTGCCCAACACTCGGTACCATATAACAAAGCAGGTCTCACAGCCGTTCTATAAAATCTCCCTTTGAGTTTCACAGGCATACGACGATCACAAAGGACACCTGATGCACTTCTCCATCTTAACCAGCCCGCCTTAATCCTATGCGTAACGTTATCATAAATCTCCCCATTCTCTTGTATGATAGACCCTAAGTATCGAAAGCTGCTATTCTTCTGAATGTTATGTCCATCAATTAGAACCATGTCTTCCTGAACCACTCTCCCATTACTAAAATTACAGTGCATAAACTCTGACTTACTCCTACTAATTTTAAAATCTTTAGACTCCAAAGCAAGTCTCCAACGCTCTAACTTAGCATTTAGAGCATCAATACTCTCATCAATTAAAACAATATCATCTGCAAAAAGCATACACCAAGGGATATCATCATGCAATTGTTTAGTTACTTCATCCATAACTAAGGCAAAGAGATACGGACTTAGTGCAGAACCTTGATGCAAACCTATAGAAACGGGAAATTCACCAGTCTCCCCAGCAATAGTTCGAACACTAGTAATAGCGCCGTCGTACATATCCTTAATCAAATCAACATATACTTGAGAGATTCCTTTCTTTCTAATGTCCACCAAATCAATTCTCTCGGTACTCGATCGTACGCCTTCTCTAAATCAAGAAAAATTATATACAAATCTTTTCTCATCTCTCTATACTTCTCCATTAGCTGCCGTAGTAAGAAAATAGCTTCTGTAGTAGATCTATTTGGCATAAAATCAAACTGATTTTCCGATACAGTAGTCATACATCGGAGGCGTTTTTCAATTACTCTTTCCCAAAGTTTCATAGTATGACTCATAAGCTTAATTCCACGATAATTGTTACAACTTTGAATATCTCCTTTGTTTTTATAGAAAGGAACTACAACACTTTTTCTCCAAACTTCTGGCATTCTCCGTTCCTTTAAAATTTTATTAAAAAATTTAGTTAGCCACTGAATATCAATATCTCTTAGGCCTTTCCAAACTTCAATAGGTAAGCCATCTAGTCCTAAGGCCTTACCCACTTTCATTTTTCTTAAAGCATCCTCCACTTCTGACATCTTAATACGCCTGAAATATTGATATTTATCAAATATTGTGGACTTTTAGGTACCTTCTAAAGATAAATCATTGACGGAATCTCCATTAAGTAACTTCTGAAAATAGCTATGCCACCTCCCTTTAATCTCAAGATCCTTAGTTAAAACCCTTTGATCTTCACTTTTGATGCACCGAACATGATCTAAATCTCTAGTTTTCCTTTCTCTTAATTTAGCAAGTTTAAATATGTCTTTTTCACCCTCTCGGGTTCCTAATTTATTATATAAATCTTCAAATGCCTTTGATTTAGCTTCGCTAACTATTTTTTTAGCTCTCTTTTTAGCGATTTTATAGGCTTCTAGGGTTTGATCATTTTTGTTAGTTTGCCAAACTTTAAAGCATTCCTTTTTTACTCTAATGATATTTTGGATTTCCTCACTCCACCACCAAGTCTCTTTTTCTAAATTTTTTTTACCTTTAGATTCGCCTAAGAGTTGTTTTGCAACTCTCGTTATATAATTTGTAACATTATTCCACATTACATTAGTTTCTTGTTCTAAATTTCAAATATTTTCTTTTAATAGATGATTTTTAAATGTTTCCAAACTTTTACCTTTTAAATTCCATAATCTTGGAATAATTATTTATAATGATCTTTCTTTTGAATTTAGGGATAGTGACATCAATTACTAACAACCTATGTTGAGGGGCTAGACTCTCACCAGGAATAACTTTGCAATCTTTACATAAAACTCTATCGACCTTCCTAATGAGAAAAAAATCAATTTGACTTATATGTGTTCCACTCTTGTACGTTATTAAGTGTTCGTCCCTCTTCTTAAAGAAGGTATTAGTAATTGCCAGATCATAGGCCATAGCAAAATCAAAAATAGTGTTACCCATATCATTTCTATTGCCAAAACCAAGCCCTCCATGAATCCTCTCATAGCCTCTATTATCTTTACCCACATGACCATTAAGATCCCCTCCAATAAAGATTCTCTCTTCACTAGGGATATTTTGGATCAAGCTATCAATAGCCTCCCAAAATTGCTTTTTAATGCTCTCTTCTAATCCTACTTGAGGTGCATATGCACTAATTATATTCAAAGTATCCTCACCTAAGATAAGTTTAATTAACATTAGTCTATCCCCCAATCTATTTACTTCCACAACTCTATCTTTTAAGTTTTTATCTATTATTATAGCAACACCATTTCTAGAATTATTATTACCCGTATACCAAATTTTATATCCATCAATGTCTTTAGCTTTATGTCCTTTCCACCTAGTTTCTTGTAGGCAAGCTATGTTAATCCTCCTGTCCTTCATTAACTTAACTAATTCTAAACTCTTACCCGTTAAAGTTCCTATATTACAAATAGCTAGACGGATCCTATGTTTTTGGACTTGCTTCTTTACCCGTGTGCGTCCAACCCCACACGAGAACCTTGTCTATTTGACACCGCAATCGGGCGCCATTGCGGCGCGTCGCTTACGGGGAACGTCCTAGCTAGCCCTTGCTCACTTGTCATTCCATCCGGGTTCCGATGTAACGCATCGCTTAAGGGGAACGCCTTAGCTAGCCCTTGCTCACTTGTCATTCCATCCGGGTTCCGATGTAACGCGTCGCTTACGGGGAACGCCCTAGCATTAACACGTAATGTATTTGGATCAGAATTCATGTTGGAGATGTGACAAAATTTTACTGCTGGCTGTCGACCTAACGCAAACCCTCCTCTTTTCTCATCCGGGCTTGGGATCGGCCATGGCAGAGTTAATTGATGAAATAGCAAATACACCCCGAAAAGTCTAAGAAATGACAGATATCCCTAAGAAGTCAAGAAGTGACGGGGTTATCTCCGAGAAATCAAGAAATGTCAAATATATGGTGAAAAGTTAGAAATGAAGACAAGAATGTCCAGGAAGTCAAGAAGCGACGAGGCTATCTCCAAGAAAGTAAGGAACTACAAGAATATCCTAAAGTTTGGGGAAAACTGCAAAAATACCCTGATGGAGGAAAAACCACAAATATACCCTGCCTCAGGTGGGAAGGTCCTTTATGGACACCAAGGTAACTTAAAAGTTCAATTACAATCAAAAGAGTGATTATAGCCATGAAGCAACTCCAACGGACCGGTAGTGATCATCTTGGCGATCCCATGGTCCGATCCTGACAGAATTCAAGTTCAACCGTCCGCAGGGGACAAAAGTCAATTTAATGACCCGATCAAGATGAAAGCAAGTTCCAAGATCTAAATGTTGATTGAAGCAAATTCAAAGGCTCTGGTTACAACCGGATGTTATCCTGAAGACCCGATTATACAATCGGGATCATATGTGAAGATCCTGAAGAACCGATTGTAATCCCAATTATCTATGTTCAAGAAACGAAGTCTCCAAATTTCTTTGCAAGAGTGTGTACCCGTAACGGGGGATCGTCGAGATCATTTATGTCACAACGTATAGAGGCAAAAGGCGTCCTTCGACAGTTAATCAAAGGTGTTCGGATTTGTACCGATGTAAATTAACATCGACTTCGGTCGGTGGGGAAAAGTCCAGTACACGAACCCTAAATCGTCTGATAAACCCCAAAAGCGCGGAATTAACAAATATGTCAAAATATACGACATATTCATCTGGCGCAATCGGATGTCCGAAAAATTTCGCGTGTAAACAGACTGGCACGCCCGGTGGGACTTTTCCTGCCTTTCATTTTTCTGTCGAAGAATAGCCTTACCTCGAAAAAAGTTGTGACTCCTTCACACTCTTGCAAGAAGTTCAAAGGATTCCCACCGTTGAAGCTGCCGCTGGGGGCATTAAAGTTAAAGCTACTGGGGGCATCAAGGTTAAGGCTGCCCGGGACGTCAAGGTTAAGCGGTCCCTTTCAAAGGCCAAATGTCAACATTTATCTAAAGTTGCTCCTACTAGTAGGGGGGATGCCATTCCGGGCGTGGCTGGTACCGCTGGGGGCATCAAGGTTAGAACTTCCTGTCAAAGGCCAAATGGCAACACAATACATGTCCAAGTGGCAATTACTAAGAGGGGACAATGCCACCACAGTCATGGCCGCTGCTGCTCGATATGTCCAAGTGAAGGCTTCCTGTTGAAGACTAAGTGCCAACGAAATTCATATGTTGTTCCTGCTAGCCGGGGGCAATGTCGCCGCCCTGGAAGAAAATCTGTTGTGGCTATATCTAAGTCTGGCAAGATTTGTCTTTGACCAAAAGCAAACCAAAGAAAAAGAAGAAGAAGAACGCAACTGGCTAGATAAAGGCGAGCCGATCTCACAACAATACTTTGCCGAACACATCAAGCTGAGGCAGAGATGAGTGAAGCCAACGCCTAAGCTTCGTTCTGAAGTCAAGGCACTTGTGGAAAGTCAAAGCCTCTAAGCCTGGGCAAGGGGGCAATCCTATTGCCGTCTACATCAAGTGAAAGGCGAAAATGAAAGAAGTTGGCATCCAAGCCTCACACAAAAAAAATCAAAGCCTTTAAGCCCAGGCGAGGGGGCTATTCCGTGAACCAACTTCTTATCAAATAAATATGGGTCACCAAGGAGGAGGCTTCGAACAATCTAAGCCTTCTAAGGCAACAACTTGAGGCAAGAATTTCAACCCTGGGGGCATGTTTACCCTGGGGGCATGTTCCAATCAGCCCCAAAATAGATTTTCCTCTCCCTCAAGAACATGAGACAGAAAAGAAAGAAGAATAAATAAGAATAGGGAAGAAGGAAGAGAAAATTGGTGAAGCATCAGGCTGCCACCTTAGAAATTCAAGAGGGCGTATCTGGCAAAGAAAACTCCAAGAAGAGGTAGGGGCAAAGCACAAAATGATGCTTCGAGCAAAATCTCAGGCGAAACCTCAAGCAAGATAACTCCGGCAAGCAACAACCCGATTAGAAGTCCAAAGCAGAAGGCTCCAAGTCAAGCCTAGGCAAAGCCAGAAAGGCCAGTCCAGGAAGAAGGCTTCAAGCAAAGCTCTAAGTGAAGACAAAAATAGAAGCCTGAAAAAAAAAAGACGAAGTAAAACCACTGGCGCAGCCAAGAAGACAGATTCAAGGGGGACCTCTGTCTTTTCCCTTTCCAAATTTCAACACTTTGTTAGTGGAGTCTGTCCCAAAATCGTCAGTGTTCGAACCTCTTAAGGCTTCAAACATGTCTGCCTGACATCAAGCCATTTATGCATAGGATCCAACCCATGCTTTGGTGCCAAATCAGTGTTAAACACCAACTTATTCCTTGATCCGCCAATTTTGGGTATTGTTCCACTTCGGGTTCTAAGCCACCCTTGGCAATCAAGCTCATTTTCTAGTAACACAAAGCTAGCTTCAGGTCTAAACCTGTGCTTGTGCCACCAAACCAATTTCGGCGTCAACCTCTCTCCCCACTGTCTACAGGGAAGTTGTAAAATTCCCTACCAAATTTTACCCCGAAAGAAGAAAGAGAAAGAGAGAAAGAAAGAGAGGAGCACTCCTGGCCCAGGCCCTCCAAGGCAGAAGCTCAAAGCGAGAATTTCATCTCGAGAGGGACGAATTCCACCCAACTCGGTTGTCAAACAATCAGTCCTCTTGAAATGAAGCACAAGCTGAGGAGGAGAAAAACAAGAAAGAAGCGTCTGAAGAGAAACGTAAAGAAGCAAAGTTGAATAGGCAGTTGCCATGGAAATCTCCAGAAAATAAAGTTCATCTGCGAAGAGTTGCAAAAGAGAGAGAGTGGCCCTTCCTTTCACTCAATGAAAAGCATGTGAAGTTGAAGCTGCATATGTTATATGATCCACCTCACTCGGATCATCACCTCGACAGAGCTTACATCTAGAATTCAAAAAAAAAAGAAAAACAAAAAAAAGGGTGCTTAAAATAGAGGTGCCCCGGCGGACTTGGCCATTCCCATCACAGGGATGGTTGAGGGTAAAAAGGCCAAAGAAACCCGGCTGAGGTGAAAACTCGAAAGGGCGTCTCAGGCAAAAGTGGGTAACCCTTTAGCGTGAAAACCCGAAAGGGCGCGCTGGAAAAAGCTAAAGGGGGCCAGCTTCGGCGAAAACCCGAAAGGGCGCTGGAGTTGGTAAGGTGAAAAAAAATAGAAAAAAATAGAAAAAAAAATATTTTCTGCAATCATCATGAACCAGCATTGTGGTTATCCTCTACTTGAAAATCCTGTCCTATCAAGGGGCACAAATGCAACAAAACCCAAACCCTTGGTTTGAAACCCCTTTCGGGTCGATAAGCATCCAAAACGAAACCCAAATCCTTGGTTCAAACCCCTTCGGGTCAGCCACCATTAAAATCAACTCTTTGGTTACCCAAGCCTTCCTTGGATAACCACAAAAAAAGACACAACACCCAAATCATTGGTTCAAAACCCCTTCCGGCTTAGCAACCAAAAAATAAAACTAATTTTTTGTTGCCCAGACCTTTCGAGTCAGCAAAAAAAAAAGAGAAACCCAAAGTCATGGTGCCCAAACCCCTTCTGGGTCAGTTACCATTCCAAAATCCAAAAACTTCATCGTCAAGACCTCTCAAGCTAAAAGGCCACGGCCTTACAAGTCAGTGGCCCCACATCTTCTTTATAATGGAGGGTCAATGGAAATCCAGATACTTTGTCCTAGCGACAACGTCAAGCAACAACAACGTCAAGCAACAACGTAAAAAAAAAAAAGAGAAAAAATGGGGCTTAAAATTGAGGTGCCCCGACGGACTTAGGCATCCAACTTGTTGGTTGCCTAAGGGTAAAAAGGTCATAAAACCCGGCTGGAGTGGAAAACCCGAAAGGGCGCTTCAGGCAAAAATAGGTAACCCCTCAGTGTGAAAATCCGAAAGGACGCACTGGAAAAAGCTAAAGGGGGCCAACTTCAGTGAAAATCCGAGAGGGCGGTGAAGCTGGTAATGTGAAAAAAAAAAGAGGAAGAAGAAAGGAGGAACACATCGTCATTATGCACTACCATCTCGAACATCTTTTGTCCAATGGTTTTGTCCCACTGTGGCGAACACAATTATTAGAACCATCAAATCACAAGTCCCAGAAAAACTCACCCAAATTCCAACTTTTGGCTTCCAAATCACAAAAGTCAGCCAAACCGTCAGTGCAATCCTCAACTTCCAAGTCACAAAGGTTAGCCAACTCCAACTCCATTTCTCATTCCTCAAACCGCACAGGTCAGCCAAGTTTTCAAAGCCCAAAGGTCAACCAAAATCTAAACTCAAATCCCAAATTCCATTGGCCCTCAAACCACCAAGGTCGCCCATAGTAAATTCTAAACCCCAATTCCAATCTTTAGCTTCCAAACCACAAGGTTAGTCAACCCCAATTCTAGTCTTTAACCCCACCTTAACTCCTAATACTTGACTTCTACGCCATGGAGGTCGGTATAAGAAAAAAAAAGAGAGAGATAAAAAAAAGAGACCAAGAAAAATGAGAAAAAAAAGGGAAAAAAAGGGAGAAAGAAAAAGGAAAAGAAGAGTAAAGAAAAAAAATGAAAAAAGAGGAAAAAAAAGAAAAAATGAAGAAGGAAAAAAAGTGAACTATTGTTATTCATCACCATGAGCCGTCACCATCGACGCCTCTTTTTATCCCCATTCGGGGCAAGCATATCTCAATACTAAATTTCTCTGATAGTGTTGGCATCCATGTCCGTTTGGGCCATCAACCCTACTTAAAGTCACAATTTTTGGTTTTGACCCGCAAGTCCTTTTTGGACCGTCAATTCCACCAAACTCCCAAACTTTTGGTTTTGACCTACAAGCCATCTTTGGACCATCAATTCCAAAAATTCTCAAGTTTTTGGGTGTTTATTCACATCCTCAAATCTTCAAATGATGAAGAAGCCGACCCTATCACCTCCGAGGTCAACACAATTGAAGAAGATGGTCCTACCGAGAAAGAGGAATAAGATTGGCGTGAGCCGATTATCAAAACAAAGAATGGTTGCCTCCCTTCAGATCGGGCTCAAAGGGTTCAACCGCTGCGAAGGGCAACATCATATCAATTGATAGGAAATCAATTATATCGGCTGGTGCATTAAAAGGACAAGCCTATCCTCTTACGTTGCCTCTCTCCAAAGAAAGTCAAGATAGTCATGCATGAGGTTCGTCCAGAGCTCTGCAGTGCCCATCAAGTCGAGGACAAAATGAAGAACAACATATAAGGGTTTCTATTGACCCACCATGTATGCGGATTGTACTCAATACGCCCGCATGTCATCAATGCCAAGAAGACTTCCAAGCTCGTTGCACACCATGGCTCTTACATGGCCCTTTACAGAATGGGGAATGAATATCGTGAGGCCCTTCCCACTATCCACAAAAGGCTACAAATTCATCCTAGTCGCTACAAATTACTTCTCCAGGTGGACCGAAGCTATCCCTCTACGGGAGGTCACAAGAGAGGCAGTCGCCCAATGTGTTAAGCACCATGTTATATATCGATTCGGCACCCCCTGTCGAATCATGTCATATAATGACACTCCATTCAAAGACATGACCATTTACTAGTTGGCAGCAAAGTTTCATATCAACTGGAGAACGTCAACGGTCTACAATCTCCAAGCCAATGGAATGGCTGAAGCCTTTCAACAAGACCCTCTGTAAGCTCTTAGCCAAAATAGTAGGCAGTCGCAAAAAAGACTGGGGAGAGAAAATTTATGAAGTTCTATGGGCATATCGAACCATATACAAGACTCCCACTGGGTGATCACCCTTCTCTCTAGTGTATGGGGCGGAAGCCGTAGTCCCAGTTGAGATTGAAATGTCCCCCTACAGGGTGGCCCTGCATGCTGGCCTCGAAGCCCACGAAGAAGACGAAATACAGAGAAGACTTGAAGAGCTCTTCGATCTAGAAGGCAAAAGGTTGTAAGCTTATAAACACCTCCAACTTTATCAGGCCCGGATGACCCGAGCCTATGATAAGCTTGTGAGACAAAGGGCGTTCAAAAAGGGCGATTTCGTCATGATTAAAGAAAGAGAAGTCATGGCTGGAAGGTCCAGTGGCAAATTACAACCAAATTGGCGAGGGCCATATATCGTCTCCAAAGTCTATAAAGGAGGCGCTTACAAGGTCGTCGACCATAAAGGGGAGAACCCCTTTCCACCATTGAATGGAAAACACTTGAAATTATACTATGCTCCCGAGCATGAGTTCCAGCAACAACCTACACAAGACTTGCCCTCCTCCGCAGGAGAGTAAGGAAGGATAGGGGAATTTCCCCCCAAGAAAAACCCAATAGTCACAGTTGCTGTGAACAGTTCTTGTTCATGTCCCACCGTGCCAAATCTCAAAATTCAAGTTCCGGCTTGCCAACATAGTTGGTCGGCCCCAAAATTCCAAATTCAAAAAAAAAATTTCAAAAAAATTCAAATTTCGGCTTTCCAATGTCATTGGTGAGCCACCATAAATAAAAAATCTAAGTTTCGGCTTTCCAATCTCATTGGTCAGCCACCCTAAATCCAAAATTCCAAGTTTCGGCTTTCCAATTTCATTGGTCAGCCACCCTAAATCTAAAATCCCAAGTTTTGGCTTTCCAATTTCATTGGTTAGCCCTGTAAATCCAAAATTTCAAGTTTCGGCTTTCCAATTTCATTGGTCAGCCCCCTAAATCCCAAAATTCTAAGTTTCGACTTTCCAATTTCATTGGTTAGCCCCCCAAATCCCAAATTTCAAGTTTCGGCTTTCCAATTTCATTGGTTAGCCCCCACAAAGTCCCAAATCTCAAGTTTTGACTTTCTAACACCGTTGGTCAGCCCCAAGTTTATCGGCTTCCCGACACCGTTGGTCAGTCCCAAATCTCAAGTTTCGACTTCCCAAGTTTATCGGCTTCCCGACACCGTTGGTCAGTCCCTGTGAGACACGGAAAAAATCTAGGGTCGGCCTTTATCGTAGATAAAGGGTAGATTTTCGTTCTTTTTGAAAAGAAACACTCCTCTGCGTAGAGAGGGTTCCGTGGGTGCGCGTCGTATCAGACGATATAGGTTCGAGTGCTGGACCTCTCCCCGCCGACCGGAGTTGACGTTGATTTACATCGGCTTAATGTCCGAACACCCTTGATTAAATGACAACATGAAGGCTTAAAGTTCTTCCTCGAGGCTCTAACCAATAGAGCAGGTTTGCTTAAAACAGGACGGGGGAGCTAACGGGGACCCTGACTGAGCACGCTGAAGTGGGCCACTGGGGTTTAAGTGGCGGTCTTAGACCTAGGGGTATTTTAGTAAATAACCAGATCAGAGGGATTTAGGAGTTTCTGGGTTGGGGTAGGCATAAAGTCGGGTTACTAACCTTCCAAGGCTCTGAGGCCCTTTTCAGAAGGTTTAGGAGACCATTAGATCACTTCTTAGGTCACAGGGGTATTTCGGTAACTTTACCAAACCCTAGGCCTAGGTTTAAGATGACCCCCGAGCGCTGGACTGAGCCAACAGCACTCCCAGGCCAAGCCGACAACGAGAGGTTCTAGAGAAGACACTCACGGGTTCAATTGGTTGGAAGTAGGGGTAAGTATGTAAGTTTTTAGAGAGTCAGGGTTTATATGCAATATTGCATTAATGAAGTGTGCCGAGCATAATAAGGTGCTCTTATAATTTTGCAAGAGTACAGAGGGTGTCGACAAATTATCGACTGTACATACATCCGCATCAGGGCGGGAAGTGGGGGCATACCCCTAATTACAAAAGTTGCAGGGTAAAACTGTAATTTACAGGACTTAGGCCTTTTATGACCTCGAGGAGGACGTTTTTACAATTTATCATCGTAATGACATAATGACATAATTGCATAAGTCCGTCACTCCGTTGCATTACACATTACGAACACGACCCGTTGAAGGGCATAATTGTAAATATACCCCGTAGGGGCATATACACAAGGCCCGGGGACTTACTCCACTCAGACCAAAAACAACGAACAACTTGAACTTGAAGTCTAGGCAAGTTCACCTCTCCTCCTCTTCCTTCGTGTCCGTCCCGCTTCAATGGGACCCATGGGGTCTATTTATAGAAAGTAGGGAACCGGCCCCGGGGAAGTGGGACCCGGGCGGGTTCCTTTCCCTCCAAAAAATCAAATTTTTTTGGAAAATGGGCAGTTACTAGACTGACCCGGATGCGCAGCGCGCGGTCCCGGGCGGGTGGGCAGACCCCGGGCGGGTCTGCCAGCCCGCGCGCAGCCGCGGGGAGACCCGCCCGGGGGCCTTATACCCCGGGCGGGTTCCCCCCCCCCCCCCGGGTAGTCCCCTTGGCTTCTTTTAAAAATCTCCGTACGGCTCCGACAACGACGTTTCTGCACTTGACTCCACGTGGAAGAGGAAAAGTCTTCTCCTCGCCTTGTTCGTTGTCTTCCGCGCCTCGCTCGTCCGTCAGGGAAGGAGTTTTTGATCCTACGAGACGTGATACACGCCGTCGAGGTACCAAAACAATGTGCATAGCACGTCTTCACACCCTTAGGGCTTGGGTTGATTGATTAAAACCCGGAACCACATGACTATAATAGTCTCCGTGGGTTTATCGCGGGTTCTCCTCGCTTCCGCGGGATAGAACGGGTTGGACCGAGCCAACGCCGTAAGCATGGGCCTTTGACGCACACATGCGTACATATATAAACGTATATATACATTTATTTTCTGGTTACAACAAGTGCCCCCCACGGGATATCCGAGACAGCCGAAGGCAGGGGCGGATGGCCCGTGCACTTACATACATGTTGTAACACGTCCGCTGAGGGACTTGTGCTTGGAGCATAGCTCCTGCATCGAGATAATTTTCAGCATAATCTCTAATGCATTTTTTTTCTCTCTCTTGAAAACTCCACAGACATGGCTCGTCCAAGCAGGAGCCGTGCTGCCGCACGGGGGTCGAGGGCGGCTGGCCATAATGAGCATTACGTGCAACGGACTGACAAGTCCATGCCACCTTTGCCTCCTCGTCGCGTCGTCTCTGACAGTTCCGACGCACTTGATCAAGGCACATCTTGGGTCGCTGAAGGCCCAACGGAGGATATCCCTGTCGGCGAGGGCTTAGTCGAGGCTTCTCGGATCAGCTACCGAGGCGGACTTTATGCATACGACCGTTCTGGGGGATATTCATCTCACTATCCGGTGGACCGGCATCTGATTGCCTTCTTGCAGAGCTACATTCCACCGGGGCTTGATAGTGACGACCCTTCTCTCCCAGAGCAGCGGCGACGACTGGAAGGGGCTATTTTAGCTGGCAGGGACAGCATGAGAGGTACCTGTACATATTCATATGCCAGCTTTCCCGGGGGATTTACGCGGCAGCCCCAGTTTCCCGACAGCAAATGGCTCGGATTCTACCAGGACCTGGATGCTGCTGTGGTCAGGTCGACACCTTCTTCCCCTGCAGTGTGGCACTTGGCGGGGCATCATAAGGCCGTCGATGTAGTGATTGACGGGCTATATCTGGCTCCCTCCGGAGGCCGTTTTGCCCATG
Organism: Amorphophallus konjac; assembly: GCA_022559845.1. Lineage (NCBI taxonomy): Eukaryota > Viridiplantae > Streptophyta > Magnoliopsida > Alismatales > Araceae > Amorphophallus > Amorphophallus konjac. Next base: position 24,440,531 of record CM040127.1, read on the forward strand.
ACGGCTATGACCATCTTTGCATGTTGGAAGGAATCCTTTCACTGAGGGTTCCTAGCTGGTACGGGAGTTGGTCCGTCGTCCCCTCCCATTGCTTCCACAGAGGTGCAGGTGAGTGGCTCTGGGGGATATTGACTGTGCACGGTGACACTCTGGATAGAGCCGGGATTCGTCACGCTGTTACTGCAGCCTTGTATTCATACCCTTGTCACGCAGGATTGCTCCAGGCTATGGTAGAGAGGTGGAATAGGCGCTGGAACACACTGGTCACCGCTGAGGGAGAGACCTCTCTGGATTTGTGGTCTTTTTGCCGGATTTCGGGCCTGCCGATCAGCGGACAGGCTTACGAGGAGCTGTGCCTCGATGACGCCCACCTTTACAGTTCAGATGGGGCGGGCCACTATCTTTTACCTTACTGCCTCCGTTATCTGATGAAGACTTGGAGAGATTTGGCCCTGGTGGGCAAGGAGAAGACTGCCAGGACACCCAGGGTTACTCTTAACGCCTGGATTATGTACTTCTACAGCGGGCCGTACTGTTTCTACGAGGAATTCCCTTCGTTCGGCGCCACTTGGGACCAATGTAAAGAGGTCCTCATAAAGTTTGCATCCAACCCTCGGCACTTGCCAGCTCCAGCACAAGGTTGGAATTCCAGGAAGCTACCTACACTGACGTACTTGGCCGCATATTTAGCTTACTGGCTGTCTACCTTTGTCTTCCCACATGGGGAAGAGGAGCTGCTCCGGGTCGAGGTGATCTATCCTGCGTGCCTGCTTGCATGTGGACGTCGGCTGGCCCTTGCCCCTGCTGCCTTGGCGAACATCTACCACTGCTTGGGTGCCTTGAGTTCGCATGCCAGCCCGCGAGATAAGAAGCTTTTGCTGCCCACTCATTATTTGAGTGCTTGGGCAGGACTACTTCCAGAGCTCTCCCAGCGGTCCTCCATTCCGAATATAAAGGCTCCGCTTATCTTTGCTTTTGCTGGTCACCAGGATCAGGACATCGTGACACAGCTTGCAGGTGCCCGGCGAGCACTTTCCTTCCTTCATACGAGGAGGGGAGAGAGCTTGGAGTTTGACCACAGCTCCCGTTCTTATCGCCCGTACCTGGAGGGACATGGAGACTCAGTGGTCTGCAAAGTGTCCTCAAAGGGCATTGTTTCCCCACATGCCTTCGGGGAGTGGGTCGTGTGTATACGACCTAGCGTGCTGGTTTACCGGCGCTCTTACACAGTGGTTCTGGAGCCGTACTACCCGCACAGATTTGCCCGCAACTTTGGCTATGACCAGGCGGTTCCACCCAATGTTGATTTACCTCTGACATCGAGGCAATACAAGCAGAAGGACGTGCATTTGGTTGCCGCATGCTGGCAGGACTTTCTTTACCGCAGCGTGAGGGAGCATATCCCTCTTTCGGCCCAGGCCCAGGTGGGACATTTTGACATTCACTATGCCCGCCGGTGGTTTAAAGCCAGCAACATCTTCAGAGAGCGGGCAGACACTATCAGGGCAGCAGAGGAGAAGCGCCTGAAGAGGGAGGACCTGCCTCCTCTTTTCCTTGATCTCGGCTTCGTCAGGGCTCATTTTTCCAGCTTGGCTGCAGTGGTCCGAGACATCGAGAGTCGATGGCGGGAGCAGGGGCATTCATTGCCCATTGACAGGAGTCAGTATACGGGGGCGTTGCGGCCCCTGAGGTCGACGTCTGAGGAGGCCTCTACTTTGAGTTCGCGCCGCAAAGGCGCTTCTGGCTCTACTCCGGGCTACTCCTGGTGGGGAGACTTGAGGGCCTCCTGTGGTCTGACCCACGACTCCCAGCTGTCGGAGTCCATCCCGGAGGGAGCACTGGTGGGCACGGCCTTCGCTTTCTGGAAGGCCCATGTGATCAATGCCGTGGGCTGTGCAGGCTTGCTAGCCCATATTCCGGCTTTGGAGGTGGCTTCTACACCTCAGGCACTGAGGGGCGCCGTGGAGCAGGCCGCTAGAGCTCTCCGGATTGACCCGAATCAGCTGATTACCCGCCCTAGTCTTGATGCAGGGGCGGTAGGTATGAACCTTCTGATTCTCCGTCTGCATTTATTATCATTATAATAAGATATAAATGTTCTGGAGCTGTCAACTGCTGATTGCCATATTTCCATTGTAGGAATTGCTGAGGTTGCCGACGCTCCACCTTCAGAGGATGTTCTCCCCGCTCACCCTCCCGTGGATAATAGTTCGGCGGCGAAACGGCGGCATAGTGGGGGCTTAGGAGCTGAGATTCAGCCTTCATCACGCCTTCGGGTGGATACCACCCCTGCCAGGGACGGAGCTCCTTTGAGTGAGTTGGAAACTATGAACCCCTTTATGTATGGTTTTGTAACTGTGCCTCTGTTTTACTGAAGGAGTGTCTTGTGTGTAGCTCCCCCAGAGATGAGGCTACTAGGGCAGTTTTCGCCAGGGCCTGCGAATAAGACTCCGCCAATTATACCAGATGCAGATGTCCCAGAGGACCTGACATTGGAGCTGGAGGACTTGGACCACCCCTTAGGGGATTGTCCTTCCGCTGGTATGGCTGGCCAGACTGGAGAGAGCAGACCTTCTCCCATTCCAGGTGAATTTGAAATTCATAGTTCCTCCTTGTTTACTCATTGAATCAAGTGAGGTGTTATTTTTTTTTAACTGACTCTGTTTTCTCTTTTACACAGAGCCTCAGAGGGAGCACTATGCTCCCAGAGAGAAAGAAGGGACTGACACATCTTCGGATTCCAGCACCTCTTTGAGTAATAGCAGCTCCAGCACTGGTTCTGAGACAGAGACAGCTCCTTCCCTTTCGTCCTTGAGCTCCTCTGAGGGAGGCGACATGGGCATTGTTTCTGGTATACCAAGAAACTCAATTGACCCTCTTTGGGGTTGACAATTACTTTTGTCACTGCAACCTCTGACAGTCTTTCTGTGCAGCCACTGAGTTAGCCAACTCCACAGCCGAGCTGGCTAAGTTGATCTCCTCCTCTGGGGCTGGCCCTGAGCTTCCGGCCTATGATGTTGACCCAGAAGTTTCTATTGGGGCCCCAAGCGTCCCAGTCTCAGCCGCCGGGGTTTACCATGCTGGGGTTCCTGATTTCGCTCCAAGCCTGCTATCTTCCACTGGTGGACGGGCCGAGGACACAGGCAGAGACATTACTGGTGTGTCTTCGGTCTGCCTCGTATTTGCCTTTTGTTTGGTTAGACTCAGTCATAGAGCTAACCACACTTTTGCCTAAATAGCAGCTGGCACTTCTGTGGTTGCATCCACTCCCCTGCTTGCTCCGGAGACGGTTCCCTTACAAGAGAGTTCGCCGGCCACTGTCCAGGAGGGTGATCAGACAGTGGGGCCAGATGACGCGACACCCCTATTGTCAGGTATAATCAGCATTGAAGCTTCAGCCTCCCTGTGTATTTTCATGTTGGTGTCTTATTGATGACCTTTCTGCCCCTTATGCCACACAGATACAGGTGATGCTGCACTGACTTCCTCAGTGGGGGAGGAGAGCCTTGAGGCGGCTTCTGAGGACTCAGTTGTGCCTTCGCAGGAGGCAGGGCCGTCCATGCCTGTGACCGGCGATCCGCCTCTGGGGGCAGGGAGTATGCTGACCTCTAATGATCATGCTACACCAGAGGTCGTCTCAGACACGGCCCCGGAGGTTTCCTCAGGTTAGCTATTTGCTTGGCCTTCCTGAGGGGCCATTCATTGTTCCTCTCTTTTTTTTTTGTGGAGGCTAATGCATTGTTCCCTCTTAACTGTCTTTTCAGGTGCTGGGGAGGATACCCCGTCTTTGCCAGCAGATTTCCCAGCTTTGGGCATAGACTGGTCAGAGGGACCTCAGCATCTGGTGGCTCCCCAAGGCAGTGCTTTAGAAGCGGGGCTGATTGAAAACCTCGAGCTCCTCTTGCAGACGACCCCGCTTCCCTCAGTTGAGGTCATGAGGGAGCATTTAGCCAACTCCACCCGAGGATATCACGCATTTGGATTTTCCCGAGATACGTGGATGCCCCGGCTAGAGCATGCATGGGCTGAGTTTGCCCGCCGCCACGCAACTGAGGCGAGACGGCTACAGCTACAGGCTCTGATTCAGCAGGCAGAGGAGACAGCATCTGAGCTTCGCAGCAGACAAGAACACCTATCCGTGCAGGCGACGGCAGCTCAGGAGCAGTCTCGGGTGGCTTCTTCGCACGTGGACGGGCTGGAGCAGGAGTTGGAGGCTCTGCAGCGACGGCTCCGAGAGGCCCGGGATGCTCAAGACCTCCTGAGAGTGAAGGAAGAGGAGTTCCAGCACGAGCTCGGAGGAGTCAGGGAGGCGTTGACACAGCAGGAGACTCTTCTTGCCGGCCTGCGGGCTGATCTCGGGCTTTGATGGCTTCTTGTTCCTCTCTTTTATTTTGTGTGGGGCTGCATTCAGACCCCAGCCATGTACATCTTCCCCGAGGGCTTGTCTCGGGCTCCATTATTGACATTGGCAAATGAAAGACAGAGCTTTAGCGTAGCTGATTTTGCTCCCATCTTTCTGTATGTATGTCTTCACCTCTTTTTTTTATTTTATTATTATTATTTTTTTTTCACTTTACCGGCCCTACCGCCCTTTCGGGTTTTCGCCAGGACCAGCCCCCTTTAGCTTTTTCCAGTGCGCCCTTGCGGGTTTTCACACTGAGGGGTACCCATTTTTGCCTAGGGCGCCCTTTCGGGTTTTCACCCTAGCTGGGTTAAAGCCTTTTTACCCTTGATTGTTTCCCTCTAACAGAAACAATCAAGTCCGCTGGGGCCTCAATATTTTTAACCCCATTTTTTTTTTTTTTGACCCTCTAACGCCCAGGGGGCGAGGAGAAAGTGGCATTCCCGTAGGGACGTATATGCCACACAAGTGGGACAAATGGGTAGATTTGACAGCCCAGGTGGGACGAATGAGTCAAATCTACGAGCCGAAAGGCGAAATGGGTTGGTAGCCCGAGAGGGCATACTGAGACCAAACCCGGTGAGACAAAGAAGAGTCAAAAGACGACATCGGTTGGCAGCTCGAGAGAGCATACTGAGGCCATGCCCGATGGGACAAAAAGGAGTCAAAAGACGACATCGGTTGGCAGCTCGAGAGAGCATACTGAGGCCATGCCCAATGGGACAAAAGGGAGTCAAAAGACGACATCGGTTGACAGCTCGAGAGAGCATACTGAGGCCATGCCCGATGGGACAAAGAAGAGTCAAAAGACGACATCGGTTGGCAGCTCGAGAGAGCATACTGAGGCCATGCCCGATGGGACAAAAGGGAGTCAAAAGACGACATCGGTTGGCAGCTCGAGAGAGCATACTGAGGCCATGCCCGATGGGACAAAAGGGAGTCAAAAGACGACATCGGTTGGCAGCTCGAGAGAGCATACTGAGGCCATGCCCGATGGGACAAAAGGGAGTCAAAAGACGACATCGGTTGGCAGCTCGAAAGAGCATACTGAGGCCATGCCCGATGGGACAGAAAGGGAGTCAAAAGACGACATCGGTTGGCAGCTCGAGAGAGCATACTGAGGCCATGCCCGATGGGACAAAAGGGAGTCAAAAGACGACATCGGTTGGCAGCTCGAGAGAGCATACTGAGGCCATGCCCGATGGGACAAAAAGGAGTCAAAAGACGACATCGGTTGGCAGCTCGAGAGAGCATACTGAGGCCATGCCCGATGGGACAAAATATGACAACCTCAAAATGTTGGTAGGACTAGGTGTCATAGAATGACATGTAAGGTCTAGCCATGACATCAATATGATGTTTTGGTGGAGATGGGGTGGAGTCATTGACTTAGAGCCACCCATAGAATAGACAGAGAGAGGAAATTTTTTTTCTTTCACATTACCAACCTCACCGCCCTTTCGGGTTTTCGCCGAGGTTGGCCCCCTTTAGCTTTTTCCGGTGCGCCCTTTCGGGTTTTCACACCGAGGGGTTGCCCATTTTTGCCCGAGGCGCCCTTTCGGGTTTTCACCTCGACCGGGTCTGTGGCCTTTTTACCCTCAGCCAACCGTTGAAGGCTGACTGAGTCCGCCGGGGTATCAGTATTTTTTAACCCCTTTTTTTTATTTTTTTTTTGAACCTTCACTGACGAGAGGTACTGTCCTGTGAGGACTGCTGTGGAAACTCTTGCGGTGGCGCATGGTAGAGCTTCATGTGCTTGCCATTGAGAGGAGGGAACGGGCTGTTGCCTTTGTGGTCCACCACCGTGTAAGCCCCGCCTTCGAAGACCTTCTGGATGATGTAAGGCCCCCGCCAATTGGGTTGGAGTTTCCCGCTTGGCTTGCCGGCAATGACTTCTTTTTCTTTAAGCATGACCAAGTCGCCTTTCTTGAATGCCCGGTGCTTGACTAACTTGTCGTAAGCGCGTGCCATGCGAGCTTGGTAGATCTGCAAATGCTGATAGGCTTGAAGTCTTTTGCCTTCTAAAGAGGATAATTCCTCCAGCCTCCTTTCGACTTCAGACTGCTCCTGGCCGGGTAGGCCTGCCTGAACTGCCACTCGATATGAAGCCAGCTCAATCTCTACAGGGGTGATTGCCTCAGCCCCGTACACCAGTGAAAATGGGGAACACCCCGTAGGGGTTTTATAAACAGTCCGATAGGCCCAGAGGGCTTCGTGGACTTTTTCGCTCCAATCCTTTTTTCGGCCATTTATAATCTTTGCCATCAACTTGCAAAGTGTTTTGTTGAAAGCCTCCGCTAAACCATTAGCCTGAGGGTTATAAACCGAGGAGGTTCTCCAATCAATGTGGAATTTGGCCGCCAGTGCATACACTGTCTTGTTTCTGAAGGGCGTCCCATTGTCTGAAATAATTCGGCTAGGGACTCCGAATCTGTATATAATATGATATCTTACGAAGCGAGCCACTGCCTCACCTGTAACCTCTCGCAGAGGAATAGCCTCAGCCCAGCGAGAAAAATAATCTGTGGCTGCTAGAATGAATTTATGCCCTTGAGAGGATGGAGGGAATGGTCCCACTATATCCATGCCCCATTCTGCAAACGGCCATGTAGGAGCCGTTGGGTGTAAAGAACTTGGAGGCCTCCGAGGGATTGGCCCAAAAGCTTGGCACTGGTGACAGGTGCGAGCGTATTGGTTACAGTCCTCGTACATAGTAGGCCAATAGAAGCCCTTAAGTTTGATATTCATCTTCATCTTCGTCCCGGCCTGGTGAGCCCCGCACAACCCAGAGTGGACCTCCCGCATGACGGTCCTGGCTTCCTTAAGTGAGAGACATCGCAAGAGCACCGGGTGGTCCTTTTCCTGGGCGAGCCTGAAGAGAATACCATCAAGCAACCGATATGACGCAGCCCTTCTAAGCAACTGCACCCTTCGAGCTCGTTCCGGAGGAAACTGCCCGTTCTTGATTTGTATAATTGGCTCGCGCCAATCTTCTTCCTCTGGATCATTTCCCTCTTCGAGGTGGTGAACCTCATAAATGGTGAGGCCCGATTCTTCATCAAGCATGCTGGGCATGAGCCTTCTGTGCCTGACTGTAATATTCAATTCACCGTCAGGTGGAAGCTTCAACGCGGCTGCTAACTTTGCCAACGCATCTGCCTGAGAATTACTACTCCTCGGCACATGGCTTATCTCAAAGAGATAGAACTTTTCTTTAAGCCTCATAACGGCCTCAAAGTAAGGGATCAACTCCTTTTTCCGCACATCATAATCACCGAGGACTTGACGGACAATGAGCTGAGAATCCCCGTACACTTTAATACATTTGAGCTCCATTTCCAGCGCTAGCTGTAGCCCAATGATTAATGCTTCATATTCCGCCTCATTATTAGTCAATGACTTCATGAGAGCGCAGGAATGATGAAGTATACCCCCTTGAGGGGATACGAAGACTATGCCGGCGCCGGCTACAGAGCTTACGAGGCCGCCTGTCTTCTTAACGGTCCTAGATGCACCGTCAAAATACAACTCCCAACATGGTGTGCCGAGAGACAACACCTCTTGTTCAGGATGGAGTGAGACATCTGCACCCTCTTCAGCATCAGGTGGTTGCATCAGCTTCTCCTCGTCTGGTAGTTCGAAGTTGAGGAACGACTCCGCCGGCACAGGGTGTGCAGCAAGAAAATCAGCCATCCCTTGTCCCTTGATCGCCTTGCGTGGGACGAATGTAATGTCGAACTCCATCAAGATAAGAGCCCATTTCCCTAACCTTCCAGAGAGGACAGGTTGACTGAGTAGGTACTTGAGCGGGTCCCATTTAGAGATGAGCTCCACTCGGTGCGCTAACAGATAGTGCCGTAACTTTTTGACAGCGAACACCAAAGCAAGGCACATTTTCTCATAGGTGAGTACCGACACTCGGGGCCGATCAGCTTCCTGCTGAGATAATATAGTGGCTGCTCTTTACCCTCCTCATTAATTTGGGCCAGGAGAGCCCCAAGGGAAGCCTCCATGGCTGCGATGTAAAGAATGAGAGGCTTTCCTCTGACAGGTGCCCCTAAGACTGGTGGAGTCAAGAGATACTCCTTGAGTTGTTCGAAAGCCTTTTGACAGCTCTCGTCCCAGATAAAGGGTGCTCCTTTTTTCATCAATTTGCCGAAGGGCATGCACCTTCCTGAGAGGTTAGAGATGAATCGCCTGATATAAGCGAGCCTTCCCTGCAGAGATCTGAGCTCCGTTATGTTCCTGGGTGGAGGGAGCTCATTGATAGCCCTGATTTTGTCAGGATCTATCTCTATCCCTCGGTATCTGACGATAAAACCGAGGAACTTGCCGCTGGAGACTCCAAAGGCGCATTTCATCGGATTCATCTTGAGCTGATATTGTCGAAGCCGCTCGAAGACCCGACGTAGGTCGGCTAAGTGATTAGCTCGCCTTTTGGACTTAACGACCAGGTCGTCGACATAACATTCGACAACATTGTGCAGCATCTCATTAAAGATTTTGGTCATTGCCCTTTGATATGTGGCACCGGCGTTTTTCAAGCCAAATGGCATTCTCTTGTAGCTGAAGATGCCTTTTGGGGTTCTGAAAGCCGTATGATCCTTGTCTTTGACAGCCATACGGATTTGGTTGTAACCAGATGACCCGTCCATAAAAGACAGGGCCTCATGACCAGTAGTCATATCCACCATCGTCTCGATGATCGGGACTGGGAAGTCGTCCTTTGGACAGGCTTTATTCAGATCCCGAAAGTCGATGCAGACCCGGACTTGGCCGTTCTTCTTTTTGACGGGGACTATATTGGCGAGCCACACAGGGTACCTGCATGGCTCTATAAAGTCCACGTCTAACATTTTGTCGACCTCCGCATTCACCTTCACCTCCAGTTCATGGCGCATGCGTCTCTGGGCTTGCTTAACTGGCTTGGCTGTCGGGAGTATCGCCAGTTCATGTTCTGCCACGGATGGATCAAGGCCCGGCATCTCTTTGTACGTCCAGGCAAAGCAGTCTCTGAATTCATTCAAGAGTTGCTGGTATGCCTGTCGTTCTTCCCCACTAAGGAGGGCACTTACAAAGGTGGGCTTATGTTCGCCATGAGTGCCAAGGTTGACCTCGACCAACTCATCAACAGTTGCTTGACCACCGTCTTCGAGCTCAGGTGGAGCTGGTTGGAGGTCAACGAAGTCTTCAGCTTCGTCAGGGCTGATCTCGCAGATCTCAAACTCCTCTGGTATCACCAAGTCGCCAGTAGAAGTTGAGGAGATTTCTCCTGTCTGCGAATCCTCGCCGGACACTGACGGAGGAGACGCCATGGCTTCTATAGACTCCTGATAGAGTTCTTCAGCCGCAGGCTCCTTTCGGGCCTCCTCACGAGAGGATGATAAGAGCCCTATGGCATTAATAGCATAATGGACCCGGAATTCTGGCTCCTGCTCATAGCCCAATCCTCGAGTGTCTTTGTGAGAAAATGGAGGTTGCCCCCTGACATGTGGAGGATTCCAGAGATTAGAAAAATATGTTTTCTGCGCAGAAGTTTGCTGCTGTGGAATCCCCTGCTTCATGCACATGTGCTTGAGCCGGGCAGGCATATGAGCCATGGCCTGGATAGGCTCTGACACCTTGTCAGCTGGCGATGCCCACCCGAAGTCGTCCTCCGGCGGACTTGGCGGTATTTGGTCCCCTCTGTAGAAGACAATCGGCTGAACCGGGTGACGGTCTCTCCTTCGACCTTTGCGTATGTAAGAAACTACAAAGGTCTTCAATTCTTCCACCCCGTGCTCTTCTTAACAAAGGGAAGTTGAATGCAATTTGGGGGCAGAGGTACACTGCAGTTGATAGCTTGACTGATGAGGTTGGCCTCAAAGTCAATCTTGCCTCTTTCTGCTTGCGTAGGCTTCGACGCAGGCTTGAGACTCAACTGGTGGAGCTTTAACATCTCACGATTGACCGTGAAGAGTTGGCTTCCTTCTGGTTCAGGTTCGACCTTCTGCTTTCCCTTGTCTTGGACTTTATCGGGGATTGAAATAGTGGGTTCCCCGAAGTACAGGGAGGCATCCGCCAGGTGGCATTCATTGGGGTGAAAAGGAGCCTGGTCTGCAAAGACTGTATACTGCTTTCCCCCTTTTGAATATTTAAGGCATTGGTGCAATGTTGATGGGACGACCCAATTTTCATGCAACCAGGGTCTTCCCAACAACATCTTGTAGGATGTGTCAGAGTTGATGATGTAAAATATCGCCTTGGTGGTGAAGTCGCCCAGCACAAGCTTCACCTCGACACGTCCAAGGGCCTCCTCGGAGCCCTGATTAAACCCCGAAATCTTGACAGCGTTGACCTTTTGCAAGTAAGGTGCCAAATAAAGAGACTTGAACGTCTTTAATGGCATGATATTTACTGCGGCCCCTGCATCGACCAAGATTCGATTCACCTCATGGCCGTTGATTGTCCCTTTCATATATAAGGGACGATTGTGGCAAGGGGAAGCCAGTAGCATATCCTTGTCTGTGAAAACAATATTGGTTGCCAGAGCCTCATATGCTTGGGCTTGCAACTCTGCCACATGAGCCTCATACGCCTCGGGGTCTTGGAGCACCTTTACCAGAGCTTCTCGGAGATCTTTGCTCCAGGCGATAGCTTCCCATACAGTAATGCTAGTTGGGAACCGGCTCATGTGTTGAATAATTTTACGGTCCGCCCTAGCGCGGATCTTGTCAAATGGGGGGATAAGTTCCTCCAGAGTCTTCGGAGCTCCATAGGGCTTCTCCCGCTTAAACGGACGTTGACCTTCATCTTGCATCTCTGCTCCTTCTTGAAAGAGTGGTGCCAAAGACACATCTGAGGCCGACTGAGATTCGGCTGGCTCGGCATGACCCGAGGGACCTTCTCCCGAGGCACTGTTCGAAGGACCCGCCTGCTCAGAAGTCGGAGTTGACGGAGAGTCATCCGCGGGAGCTTCTTCTCTCTCTGAGGAGGGAATTACGAAAGGGACGCCACCCGTCTTTCGGTTCTCCGGGGCTCTGTCGACACCTTCCGAGGATGCCAGAATAAAAGGGACGCCCCGCACTTGTGGCGTAGGGATCGGCCCTGGTTGTTCTCCTCTGAACATTATCACCCGGTCAAGGGGAACTTCACGCCCTCGGCCGCGGCCTCGACCGCGAGCTGGCCGGCTTCTTCCTGCTCGGCGTTGGTATGTAGCCATGGGTGCACAGCCTTCTCCGCCAGGAGCATTTATGTTGTCCGGGGGTGGAATGGCCACCATGTTGCATGACAACTCCCGCATCGCCTGGTCAAGGGCCTCGATAGTAAGCTCTTCGTCCTTATAAAACAGCAAGAGCTCTTCCGGATTTGGAATCCGCTCGCCGGCTTCAAGACGATGCAGAGTCTCCCGTAGCTAGTTGAGGAGTCGGGTCTTATGCCCAAACTTCTCCCAGGGGATGTATTTGTCCAACGTGACCATCCCAGTGGGGCAAGGTGGCACGTATTCCTCCAGTTGGTCAATAAGCTTTTGCAGCCGTTGCACTGGAGTGAGTTGTTTGGAGGCCTCCATGGCGACTACCTGCTCAGCCTGCTTTTTAAGCCTCCTCTTCAAATTTTTTCTCCGGTTCTTTTCTTGCTTCTTGAGGCGGGCGACCTCCTCTGAAGAAGGAGGAGATGACTTTGCGGAACGAGGTTGCTTAACGCCACCACTCTGACTCCCGCGTCGTACTGGCCGTCTGGCACTTTGGCTTTCGCGGCTCTTCCTTGGGCCCACGCGGGTCCACTCCTCTGCCTCAGGGGAGGGTTGGAAAGTGGTCTCGATCGCCTGAGCAACTATTTCTGGTGGCAACTCCTGGAACTCCATCTGGCTGAAGTGGAGCCCCAAAGATTTTTGCGGAATCGCCGACTCTTTCTTTGACGCAGGTTGAGGATTTGTTGACTTAGCTCCAGGCTGAGTCTTAGGCTCAACCTCTAGAACTTTGCGCTTGCCCTTATCATTGCTCTGTGGGCAGCTAGTGGCAACCTTCTCAAGGCGACCGGACTGCATGGGGGCTTTGGCCGGCCCTTTGACGGGCTGCGCCGGTTGAGGCTTCTCCAGGCTTTGTAGCTTGGCTGATCCAGCCGGAGCCTCACCCTGAGGATTCAGGACCTTGGCCTTTCCTTTATCAACTGGCCGAGGACATCCTCTTATGACAACACCTGGCTGGCTCGGTTTGGGTTGAGCCCCAGGGCTTCGTCGCACAGCGCAGTCTCCCGGGCTCTGAGCCTTAGGCTTCTCACGAGCAGTCTTGTCCCTGGCGAGCAACGGGAACTCCCCATTTTGTTGAGGCTCGCTTGGGCGGGCCAACCGGGCAAAGGCCTCGTTCTCTCGCCGAACCTGCTGAAGAGTCTCCTTGGCGGCTTCTGCGAGGCGTAGCCTCGTCATAGAATTCCCCTGGGTATCCACAACCCCTTTCTGAATGAGAGCTTCAATGAAGTCTTGAACATCTTCACAGTGTTGAGTAGGGTGGGACACCCTCGCATGATACTTGCAATAGCGAGGATGACTCTTGGCCGTCTCGTTGTAATAAGACGGAGGGCCATATGCCAACACCCACCCATCCTCCAGAAGCTTGTCAAATATCTTCTCAGTGTCCTCCTTGGGAAAAGAACACTGATGGGAAGGTCGCTGTCCTGGGTACCAGAGTGTGGCCTCGGTTCCCGGCTGTCGGGAAACATTCCCTTCAGCAGAAGGGTCAGGCAGGTTGAATGCCAACGGCGTATGGATGACATTAACTGAGAACGTCATCGCCCCACGCGCATGTGGCTGTGGAGGGCGCACTAAGGAATCACCCATATCAACTATCCCTCGCCTGATGAAATCTTCTGCAAGGTCCTTAAAGGGTTGACAGTTGAAAATAATATGACCGATGCCTCATGAAAAGGGCAGTAATCTTGATAGAACCGGGCTTCAGGTCGCTGGTGATTAGTTGCCACTGACGGGGTTACCAGCTCAGCACGGCAGCACGCGAAGAAAATCTGTAGAGTTTGTTCGCGGTGAAAAGAAAATGGCTTTGCAGGTTCCGCCTCTTCTGACGAGCTTGATGAGTCCTCGGACAGCCAACCATTTGACCCTGACCTCTGTGAGACAGGTGGAAGTGGGTTTGCCTCTGCTCCATGAAGGTTTGCGAGCTGTTCACTCTGGGCTTGGGGAAGAGCAGCGAGCTGATCATCCAAATAATGGAGAAATTGCAGCAACTCTCGCTGTTCTTGTCTCAGCTGGTGGATTTCCCGGCGGACTTTCCAGAGGAGCCTTCTTACAGCAAGGTATTCCGCCCCCGGCCAGCACGACGACTCGGGAATGGCTTGAGGTTGCTGGTTTGAAGACCCAGCCTCGGCGGCGTGCGATGCTGAAACCGGTGCCGCCATATAAACCACATTGGCCGATCGAGTGGATCGACTCCAGTGGTGCGGCTGCGGAGGCTCAACCGCGTGACCAAGCATATTTATCAGACCTTTCTGAATAAGGTCTTCAGCTATGTCTTTAAAGACATAACACTCTGCAATGGTATGCCCCAATCTCCGGTGGTACACGCAGTAGTTGGGGTCATCCGTCTTGTCTACCTCTGCCGGCCTCCGCGGCTCTGGCAAGGAAAACAGCTCCTCCTGCATACACAAATCAAAGAGCATTTTTGTGTGCTCTTTCCTGAAGGAGTACGGCTTCTTCATATTCTCCGCCAAGGCTTCAGCAGCCTTCTTGGCCTCCGACTTTTTGCCATTACCCTTCCCCTTAGCGCCTCCTTTCTCGCCATTTGTCGGGGAGAAATCCACTGCATTGATTTCTTTTCCCCCAACTGGGCGGTCCTTGGGGGCTTTGCCCTTGGCCGAGGAATGTGTCGGATGGTCTGCGAAGAACATTTCGATCTCCGCGACCACCGAGTTGAGCTGATCAAAGCCCCGGATACTGGAACCCAAGAGCTTTTCACTAACTTCGGCCGCCAGACCTCGGCGACATATGGTAATAGCATCCTCCGGCGTGGGAGGGTTATCACAGTGCATGCTAACATCCCTCCACCTCTTGATGAAGTCAAGGGCTGTCTCACCCCTTCTTTGTTTTAAAGCGCAAAGTTCCGCTAAGGAAACCTTACGCTCAGCGGTTTGGAACCGGTCCACAAACTTCTTCTGCATATCTGCCCAATCGGGTACCGAATTGGGCTTCAAACGGGAATACCATTGAAAGGCAGAACCCGTCAAAGAAGTGGCGAAATACCGCAAGAGGTAGGACTCGTCCAAAGCCAGTTCGCCCATGGCGGTTACATAGTAAGCCAGGTGCTCATGGGGCGAACCCTGCCCATTAAACTTTTGCAGCTTCGGGGCCTTGGGGCAGTCCGGAGGGAGCTTCTTGAATTGGTGATGGAGAGGGTAGGGCACACTGTACAGATCGACTGTGGCCACTCCTTCACCATGCTGAGCGAACTTTGCTTCTACAATCCGCTCAATCATCTGCCGCTGAGCCGTCAAACTTTCGGCAGGAGTAGCAGAGAACCTTGTATTAGGCTCCTGCTGAGGTACCTCCACTTCCAGGGCCACAGGTGGTCTGGCCGCCATAGCCGACCCATTAATAGTGGCCGGAGCTGGAGATGGTTGCTGCTCAACGCTTGCCGGTACTGCAGCGGGTTGGGCAGGAGGCTCCTTATCGCGCAGGAGTGCTTGCAACAGACCTTTCAACTCCTGGTTTTCGCGCCGGAGTTCTTCCAGGGTGAGAGCTTGAATCCCCTCCGTTGTACCTTCCTCGCGAGGGAAAAGGCCCTCCCCGACAGCGCCATGATCATTATCTTGGCGCTCCTCCTGTCGTGCAGGGTCAGGCTGTGAAGTTCCTGCTAGAGGAACTGAGTCTAGTTGAGCCACGACCCGAGAGACGTGCTTCGACCTCCTCATAGCTTGCAATGGCTGGGTGAGGTCTCCCTGAGCCGCTTCCGTGTGCTTGTCCGTGGAGGAGGTGTAGCAGGTGAACACCCTGACAGTGTCATCTGCGACACGAGTTACCCGCCTCCTCCTCGGCGGATGCCGCACCGGGGGAGATATGTCCCCCAGCCGGTCGAAGACAGATGCTCGAGGGGCCGGACGCTGTCGAGCATTGCCCCCTCTTGAATTGTCTGAGGTAGCCCAGGGGGAAGTCGGACGTACCGGCTTTGGCGGGGCGCGGCACTGCCCCCGCTGCCGGCGAGCGCCTGGCTTGTGAGAGGAGGAGGGCTTAGTTAACTCATGAATAGAGGGGCCCTGCCCCGAGTGCGGCCCAGACCGGCGTGGGCCTTTCTCAGCCCGGGCGCATTTAATTGCCTGGGCCTCCTCCTTGGTGCCCCTATCTCCTTTCGGTGGAGCTGACGCTCCTCAGTTGGGTTGCCCCCAGACTTGACTCTGGGGGCCGCCACCTTGGGCCGGGGCGTTGCGACGTTCTTTGCCTTCGCTCCCTCCTCCCGGATCTTCCGAAGGAGTTCGAATCGGTTGGAGGTTGGGATGGTGGGGACGTGTCGGTCCCGAGGTACAATCGGCTCGCCTCCATCGAGCCTGATACGGACGTCGCCGACGAGAATAGTCTTGCCGGAACGCGAAGTAGTGGCCACGGGCCGAAGTTGTTTCCTCGCGTGGCGTTGCCCCCGTTGAGCAGGGGCAACCGTCTCAGTACGGCTCCCGCGACGACGAGGGCGGCGCTGTCTCTGTCGGGAAGGAGCAGTCTCAACCGTAATCTGGTTGACCGAGAACACTCGGCTAGCTTGAAAGACTGAAGGCCTGACATCTCTAGGCGTGGGCTTCATCGAGGGCCTGACACCCCCAGCCATGTTGTATTGTCCGGCCGACCTGACTCGGCCAACAGCAGATAAAGAGGGCCTAACACCCCCGGTAGGCATCTTTCGGACCGGGCGGACCCGGCCGGTGGCAGGAACAGAGGGCCTGACGCCCTTCAGAGCAGTTGCCTCGGCCGGAACAGCCCGACCAATGGCAGGAACAGAGGGCCTGACGCCCTTCAGAGCAGTTGCCTCGGCCGGAACAGCCCGACCAATGGCAGGAACAGAGGGCCTGACGCCCCCGGCGAACACCTTCGAAGCCGGGTGAACCTGGTTTACAGCACGAACGGAGGGCCTAGCACCCTCTGCAGCAGTCTTCTTAGCCGGAGCAGTCCGGCCAGCAGTTGGCACTGCGTCCTCCTCAGTGATCGGAACTACCCCTAAGAAGAAAGGGGAACCGACCACCGGGGGAAAGTTGCCGAAAGCAATCGGCGTCGCCAGGTAGCCATACCTGGCGTGGGTAGCGATCACCTGCGGTCCATACGTCACCGCTGCCATTGTCGTGATCGTGATGTGACAGAGCGCTTGAAATTGGCAAGCAAAGCGTTCTTCCCTCGTCCTGTAAGAGGGAGAGCAATAAGAACCTCAAAGAGGTGCAAGCCTTCTGTTGTCAAAGAGAAGAAAGGCGGGAGAAGGTCCCACCGGGCGTGCCAGTCTGTGAGACACGGAAAAAATCTAGAGTCGGCCTTTATCGTAGATAAAGGGTAGATTTTCGTTCTTTTTGAAAAGAAACACTCCTCTGCGTAGAGAGGGTTCCGTGGGTGCGCGTCGTATCAGACGATATAGGTTCGAGTCCTGGACCTCTCCCCGCCGACCGGAGTCGACGTTGATTTACATCGGCTTAATGTCCGAACATCCTTGATTAAATGACAACATGAAGGCTTAAAGTTCTTCCTCGAGGCTCTAACCAATATAGCAGGTTTGCTTAAAACAGGACGGGGGAGCTAACGGGGACCCTGACTGAGCACGCTGAAGTGGGTCACTGGGGTTTAAGCGGCGGTCTTAGACCTAGGGGTATTTTAGTAAATAACCAGATCAGAGGGATTTAGGAGTTTCTGGGTTGGGGTAGGCATAAAGCCGGGTTACTAACCTTCCAAGGCTCTGAGGCCCTTTTCAGAAGGTTTAGGAGACCATTAGATCACTTCTTAGGTCACAGGGGTATTTCGGTAACTTTACCAAACCCTAGGCCTAGGTTTAAGATGACCCCCGAGCGCTGGACTGAGCCAACAGCACTCCCAGGCCAAGCCGACAACGAGAGGTTCTAGAGAAGACACTCACGGGTTCAATTGGTTGGAAGTAGGGGTAAGTATGTAAGTTTTTAGAGAGTCAGGGTTTATATGCAATATTGCATTAATGAAGTGTGCCGAGCATAATAAGGTGCTCTTATAATTTTGCAAGAGTACAAAGGGTGTCGACAAATTATCGACTGTACATACATCCGCATCAGGGCGGGAAGTGGGGGCATACCCCTAATTACAAAAGTTGTAGGGTAAAACTGTAATTTACAGGACTTAGGCCTTTTATGACCTCGAGGAGGACATTTTTACAATTTGTCATTGTAATGACATAATGACATAATTGCATAAGTCCGTCACTCCGTTGCATAACATATTACGAACACGGCCCGTTGAAGGGCATAATTGTAAATATACCCCGTAGGGGCATATACACAAGGCCCGGGGACTTATCCCACTCAGACCAAAAATAACGAACAACTTGAACTTGAAGTCTAGGCAAGTCCACCTCTCTTCCTCTTCCTTCCGTCTCCGTTCCTTTCAATGGGACCCAAGGGGTCTATTTATAGAAAGTAGGGAACCGGCCCGGGGGAAGTGGGACCCGGGCGGGTCCCTTTCCCTTCAAAAATCAATTTTTTTTGGAAAACGGGCAGTTACTAGACTAACCCGGATGCGCAGCACCCCGGGCGGACCCGCCCGGGGGCGTGCGGTCCCGGGCGGACCCGTCCGGAGTGGGCAGACCCCGGGGGGGTCTGCCAGCCCGCGCGCAGCCGCGGGGAGACCCGCCCGGGGGCCTTATACCCCGGGCAGTCCCCTTGGCGTCTTTTAAAAATCTCCGTACGGCTCCGACAGCGACGTTTCTGCACTTGACTCCACGTGGAAGAGGAAAAGCCTTCTCCTCGCCTTGTTCGTTGTCTTCCGCGCCTCGCTCGTCCGTCGGGGAAGGAGTTTTTGATCCTACGAGACGTGATACACGCCGTCGAGGTACCAAAACAATGTGCATAGCACGTCTTCACACCCTTAGGGCTTGGGTTGATTGATTAAAACCTGGAACCACATGACTATAATAGTCTCCGTGGGTTTATCGCGGGTTCTCCTCGCTTCCGCGGGACAGAACGGGTTGGACCGAGCCAACGCCGTAAGCATGGGCCTTTGACGCAAACATGCGTACATATATAAACGTATATATACATTTATTTTCTGGTTACAACAGTCCCAAATCTCAAGTTTCGACTTCCCAACATTGTTGCTCAGCCTCAAGTTTATCGGCTTCCCGACACTGTTGGTCAGTCCCAAATCTCAAGTTTCGACTTCCCAACACTGTTGCTCAGCCTCAAGTTTATCGGCTTCCCGACATTGTTGGTCAGTCCCAAATCTCAAGTTTCGACTTCCCAACACCGTTGGTCAGTCCTAAATCCTCAAGTTTTGGCTTTCTAAACTTCGTTTGGTTAGCCCCAAATCCTAAGTTCTGGCTTTCTAAACTTCGTTTGGTCAGCCCCAAATCCAAAATTTTGGCTCCTAAATCATTTGTTTGGTTAGCCCCAAATGAAGTGCCAGCTTTTCCGAACCCTGTATGGTTAGCCCCAAATCCTAAGAAAAAAAAAGAGAGGAGAGATCAAAAAAAAGAAGAAGAAAGAAGAAAAAAAAGGAAGAAAAAAAACGAGAGAAAGAAAAGAAGAAAAAAGAGAAAGACTGCAAATTTGATGAAGGAAGCAAATTCTATTGCATTTGTGAAATCATGTCAAGTGCCTGAGACAAGTCCTCAGGATGACTGTAAATAAATAAAAGAATGCACAACAGGAGTCTCGGGACAAGCCCTCAGGATAGCTGCAACTAAACAAAAGAATGCGCATCAAGTGCGAAGCTTAACGCCTCCTGGGTGTATCTTGTTCCAGCTTTGCTTTGCAAAGTCGCCCTGCACAACTCCAATGGAAGGAAGACACTCCTAATGAAGCAAAGACTGCAAATAAAAAGACCGCGTCTGTGGCAGCATTGGGCCACTCAAATGTGAAGCTGTGGAAGCTCTAAAATTCTCCCGATACATGGACCTGATGTGGCAGCTCGGAAGGAGCCTACAAAGCAAAAAGGGAAAATCATCATTATACAAGAAATCTCAAGTTTTACCAACAAAGCTGATGTGGAAATTAAAGATTGGAATATCGACTCCCGCATTTTGCGATTCTTCAATGAAACTCAGCCTCAGGTCGACTTGGTGGAACGGGTCCATGCCACTTCTATGAAGTGGTGTGCGCTCTCTTGAGTTCCCTCCTAGAGATTATTGAGTCAAGAAATATCTAATTCAACCAAGTTAAAGGAAGAAGTCAGATGGCCCGGCGTAAAGTATGTGATAGTACAAAACGTCGGCCCTAGCTCAAATGCTAAAATTGGCGCAGAAGTGATGGCAGCACCGCATAAAACTGATGTGTGGTGGCAGCACATAATCCTTTTTCCATCTCACTTCCAGGATGTCAGCATACGCCGGAGGATGTCCATTTAAGGGGGAATTGGGACTAAATTCTTCGTCTGCTCCTTAAAAAATTGAGGGGTACAAATTATTAAATACACGGGCCGTCTGCCATCGTCTTTGCTCTGACAGACATCTCGTGGGGGGCATTTGTTGATCCCATAAAATATTCAGATATTCAGAAATTATCTTGAAAAAGAAAAGTGCATATATTTGACAAGAGTTCACAAAACGGCTTGTCAATGCCGTTTGAAGGTCCAGGGAATGATGATTTTAGACTATTTTCCAAAGTATGAAGGATGTGAAATATAGTCAAGAAATGAAGCAACTACAGCACATAGGAAAATTGCATACCGTAATGTTCAGACCCTCGGGGGACATTTCTTGAAATGAAGCAACACTAGTCAAGAACCCTGCTGTCCTGTGAAATATATATGCACATCTATATATGTGTGTATGGAAGAAGTGACAAGTGTCAACACCCACATGCTTTCACAAAAAAAAAAAAGTCAAGATGGAGATCCTCTGTACAAGCCAAAAAATAAGCTAGCTCCACATGTTGAAGTGGGATTTGTTTAAGAGGTACGGAGGCTTTTTTTTATAGGAGAAAGGGACACCGGAGGGAGGCCCTCCGCCCTGCCAACAGGCCGGAGGGAACTCCTCCGCCCTGCCAAGCAGGCCAGAGAAGACCTCCGCCCTGCTGCAGGCCGGAGGGAACTCCTCCGCCCTGCCAGCAGGCCGGAGGGAGCCCCTCCGCCCTACTGCAGACCGGAGGAGGTCCTCCTCCACCCATGGCCCTTTCGGTTACTAAAAAAAAGAGAGAGACAAGGAGAAAAAGAAATAAATGCTGCGGTTGCAGAATAAGAAAAGGGAGGAAAACCAAGAGACTACCTTTTCGGATTCCACCGGAGGAGGCTCCTCCGCCCTTGCTCCAAGCCACTATAAGAAGATGCTCCCACAAGAAGACAAAAAAAAAAGAACACAGAAAAGAAACAAGAACACCGCAAGAAGTCCACAGCAGCAAGAAAAGAAGAGCAGCAGCAACAGCACGTCGCATGCCTACTTCTGGGGTTTCTTTTGTTGATATAAAAACCTGTTAAGTACAACATAAATACAAGTGGATTGAAGTTAGCACATGAGTTATGTTGATTGACTAGGAGGAGACACGAAGCAAGAGAAGAGACAGCAAGAGCACAGCAGCAGAGGGCCCAAGCAGCAGCTGCGCACAGCATACAAAGGATTTTTTTTAAAAGGTCTGGGGACAGCTTTATTAAAGGTTTGGGCAGAGCACAGCAGCAGCAGGAGAATGGTCTGCTGCAAAGAGACCGGGGGAGGCCCATGTAGTTGATGGCTTGTTTAATATGGACAGGGGTATGGTCACCACAAAAAAGTCCCCCTTCCAGTCACCTCCTTTGGGAGTGGTGATCCTAAGAATCTTCTCACCTCTTTGCAAATAGTCATGGGTGTTCAAAACTTGCAAAGAAATGAAATGGCCTTATGAATCTTATGAATACTTATTGCATCTGGAGAGTTGGCCTTATGAATCTGGAAATGCAACCAAATGCAATGCTGTAATGCAATCATATGCAAATACCGTGCAGAAATGCCAAATGGCATGGTTATGCAATGGCAAATGCCATGAAACATTGCATGCCATGAAACATTGCAGAAATGATGTTACAGAAATGCATCGGAAATATAATGAAACATTACAGAAATACATAGAGTTGCAAATACAGAAATGCAGAAATGCAACCAGATGCAAATACTCGTGCAATCAGATAAATGCCTGTGCTCTACATGGAGTATGGAAAATTCAGATAAATACTTGTGCAGAAATGTCAAAAGCCAAATGCGGAAATGCAACCATATGTAATGATGTGCAATGCCAAGTGCCATGTTACAGAAATGCAGAAATACAACATTACGTGTTGTGAAACATTATTGAAATGGAATGCTGTGCAGAAATGCAATAACATCACAGCATTTGAAATGTAACAACATTATAGAAATGCTTTGCATAAATGCCAAGGAAAATTATGCAAGTCTTGCATTATTGCATTTGAAATCATTGAAATGGCTAGGGGCTTGTTTCCATGCACAAGTGGATTAGTCAAAATGGGCTTAGAATGGGCTTGCATTATTGCATTTGCAATCATTGAAATGGCCTTATGCTTATTGCAATTGAAATCATCCAAAGCATTTGAATTCATCCAAAGGAAATCGTCTAAGGTAGAATGAAGATGGTTACAAGCTAAAATTGCAAGTCTTACAAATGTTCAAGGCCCGGTGGTCTGAAAATTGCATAAACACCTCCGGTGGTGGGAAAATTATAGAAATACCTCCGGTGGGCAGAAAAATTGTAGAAATTCCCTCGGTGGGCAGAAAATTACAGAAACACCCCCAGTGGTGGAAAAATTACAGAAATACCCCCGGTGGGTAGAAAATTGCAGAAATACCCCGAGTGGGCAGAAAATTACAGAAATACCCCGAGTGGGTAGAAAATTACAGAAATATCCTCTGAGGGACTGAAAATTGTAGAAATACCCCCGGTGGTCAGAAAATTACAGAAATGTCCCCCGAGGGACTGAAAATTGTAGAAATACCCCCGATGGTCAGAAAATTGCAGAAATACCCCCGGTGGTCAAAAAATTACAGAAATACCCCCCGATGGCGGAAAAACAGCAGAAATCCCCCCGATGGCGGAAAAATTGCAGAAATACCCCCATCGCGGGAAAATTACCGAAATGCCCCCGGTTGTGGGAAAATTACAGAATTCTCTCCCATGAAGGAAAACTTACAGAAATACGCCTGATTGTGGAAAAGTTACAGAAATACCCCTATTTGTGGGGTCTCAAAATTACCAAAACATCTTCATTTTGGTTTACACCGTTTGCACGACTTGTTGGAGCGGGACCACGCCCCTTACTTGAAGCGGTGTGCGCTCTCCTGAGTTCGGTTTATGGCTAACCATTCAAATCCATGTATCTTTTTCATGGCCAAGGGCTATCGTGTCCGAAAACTCAGGAATTGATGAAATAACAAATACACCCCGAAAAGTCTAAGAAATGACAGATATGCCTAAGAAGTCAAGAAGTGACGGGGTTATCTCCGAGAAATCAAGAAATGTCAAATATATGGTGAAAAGTTAGAAATGAAGACAAGAATGTCCAGGAAGTCAAGAAGCGACGAGGCTATCTCCAAGAAAGTAAGGAACTACAAGAATATCCCAAAGTTTGGGGAAAACTGTAAAAATACCCTGATGGAGGAAAAATCACAAATATACCCTGCCTCAGGTGGGAAGGTCCTTTATGGACACCAAGGTAACTTAAAAGTTCAATTACAATCAAAAGAGTGATTATAGCTATGAAGCAACTCCAACGGACCGGTAGTGATCATCTTGGCGATCCAATGGTCCGATCCTGACAGAATTCAAGTTCAACTGTCCGCAGGGGACAAAAGTCAATTTAATGATCCGATCAAGATGAAAGCAAGTTCCAAGATCTAAATGTTGATTGAAGCAAATTCAAAGGCTCTGGTTACAACCGGATGTTATCCTGAAGACCCGATTACACAATCGGGATCATATGTGAAGATCCTGAAGAACCGATTGTAATCCCAATTATCTATGTTCAAGAAACGAAGTCTCCAAATTTCTTTGCAAGAGTGTGTACCCGTAACGGGGGATCGTCAAGATCATTTATGTCACAACGTATAGAGGCAAAAGGCGTCCTTCGACAGTTAATCAAAGGTGTTCGGATTTGTACCGATGTAAATTAACATCGACTTCGGTCGGTGGAGAAAAGTCCAGTACACGAACCCTAAATCGTCTGATAAACCCCAAAAGCGCTGAATTAACAAATATGTCAAAATATACGACATATCCATCCGGCGCAATCGGATGTCCGAAAAATTCCGCGTGTAAACACCTATGTGGGCCAGGCTTTCCTTGTGGGCTTGAATGCCCTCTGATGGACTGAGCACAAGCTGCCGGGATTGATGAGCTCATTGGACTCAACCCAGACCTCATGTAGCTTAGCCCAAGAGTTATGAATAGTTCCACATCAGTATTTCAAAAGACAATTATGTGCTTATAAGGCAGGTCTTCACTCCCTTGCCCAAGAGGTATCTTTTCCCTGGAAAAGGACAAAACCCCATCTTGGCTCTAGGAACAATACCTCTTGGGGATGGAAATCTTCTCACAGCACGCTTTATTCTCTATAAGAAATTTGCCATCTTTATGATGGTTTAACTGCCATCAGAGACATCCCTAAGCACTGACTTGTTTCTTACCATCTTAGTCAAAGGATTAATCATGGCTCATGCGAACTATCGTCCACTTTGGCCAAGGAGTATCATGGTTTTGCCTGATAAAATGTGCCACATGAGAGGGGCGGACAATGCCAGATGAGTCCTAAACCTTCTTCACCAACAGCTGAGGTGAGACAATCTCAGTTTCCCTACCAACAGCACATAGCCCCTTAATGAAGGTGGTTTTGAGTAGAGGTGATAAGGGGGTTTCTATAGATGGCACCAGTCTGTTGCAGTCAAGGTTTCACAATCCAATAGTTGTATCTTCTCCAGTTTGTTTCAGCACATGCTTTGTTTGGTGGAGATGTGAATATAACTATGGTTATTGCTAGTTGTGTCATGTGTGGGCTTGACATCTTGAAAGTTTACAGAGGTAGTTTGTCCACAACAAACATAGATTAAACATTTTTAGGCCAAATTGGATTGTGCACTATCATGCATGTGGCAGGTAGTGAGTAGAGGGGAAATTGGATTGAGTTAGATTGAGTTAGCAAGTATAGATTTGACGGAACCCAAAATGTTATGCATGGGATAGTAATTATTAGGACTAGATAATCATACTTTTGAATCAAAGTATAATAGTATAATTATTTATTGTTGGCGTTGATTCTGCCAAAATCCACTGGTTCTGGATGCTTTTTGTGCCTCCAATGGGACCTGAATTTCCAAGCTTGTGAACCCCAGTTTTGTCTTTCTTTCAAAGTTTCTGCGATGGTACATCTTTTTTCTGTTCAAATTACTTTAAAGTGTGTGCCGTCTCATAGTCATCTTGTCACGGAATGCAGGATCAGCCAATTCTGGTCAAGATCAGTGTATCTGGATCAGGGTTGGCAGACCAGTTCTTAGTTCAACCCTTAAAAATGGTGCTGTAAATTTTATTAAAATAAAGAAAAAAATTGTTGAATGGTGCTAGAATTGGTCTGAATTGTCCAAATCGACCATGAATCATCTGGTTCTTTTGTGAACATGCTGTGTTGGAGTGAGTTGAATCGGTCCGAGCCAATCTAGCTTGATTCCTGTTCATGGAAAGGGGGAATGAGATAAGATCCAGATGAGGATTGGACACATATTCTCTGGGTGCCCAATCAGATCAGAATTCCTAGCACCTTAGTGAATATCTCTTATCCTTACATCAAATCTGTCCCATGCCTTCTTTCCTTAGACTCTATAGTCTATCCACAGTCTAACTTTTGTGGATTGCTTCTTGAATTCATGAGTTGAAATAGTGGAATCACTGTGCAATCTTTCTAGACAAACGGATTAGTACTTTGATTTTAAGTCAGTAGGTTCCCCTTGGTGTAGGATGAGATTCACGTTTTACATTGATATCATGGAAGGAAGAATCGGATCGGATTGGCCAATCTGATCAGATTTGAGCCAGATCGATCTGAGTCCAACCCCACGATCCCGATTCTCTTCAGGGATCAAGTGGATCGGCCACACCGGCCTAGAATCGGACTAGATCAGTCGATCTGACACTGAGATCGGCTGATCCAGCCCGATTCTTGTCAGGAACAGCCTCCCACTTCCCCGGCTGGCCCGTGGTTTAAAGGGGGAACAAGAAGAAAAGGAGGAGGACCAAGAATGAAGAAAAACAAAAGGAAGAAGAAAGGAGGGAGGAAGAAAGTTAAAAACGACCTACCTGTTTTTGCAGCTCAGCGTTGCCATCATTCGTCACCGGTACCACTTCTGTCCAGTGCAGCTGCCACCGCCGCATCCTCCGCTGTATCCTCTGCGACGGGACCGCCACAGCCTCCTCCTCTCCGCTGTCTCCATTCTATCCTGCATGAGAAGGAATCAGGAGAGGTGAAGTGTAAAGTTCCTTACAAAATTGCACACAACCACTTAAAAGTGAACTTTACAACTTTAAGCTATTAAAAATATTAAACAGTGGTCGATCCAGGATCACATGGGCATTGGGCTCATATTGCCTGATCCAGCCAATCTGTATCAGGTTTTGAGCCCCTGATCTGTGCCTAATACCTGATCTTTCCTTCCGTGATTGATATAACTGCATGTTGATATACATCAGTATTACATAGATGGGGATTGGTCAATTTGCTTGGTGGACTGTTGTTTGTATTGGAGACTGACGAGGAGTACATGTTTATTTGATCATAATTCTGTATATAGAAATATATGATTGTGTACAGGTTTATATATTGTTTTGAGTTTTACAAATGATTTCATGGCTTAATCTTGTGCATAAGTTCAACAGACATTGCTTATTGCAGAGGCATTTTTTTACATTGGTGATAAAACTTGCTGTGCTGGCACTTGAAAATTTGAGACAGGAAAGGGGCTAAACTGCTAAAGAGAAATTAAGGCTAAATTGCTAAATAGAGATTAAGCATCTTTTGGGATGTTTTGCTCAGATGCCATATTTTGGCTGCTTTGTCTGGCATGCGCTAACTTCAGATTGAATTAGGAAATTGTCAATCCTGATTCCTGATGATTTGCCAATTAGAGCATATATTTAGAAATTGTAGAAGACTGAAAGTTGAAAGGTAACAGAATCAGTAAAAGATGTAAGATTAAAAGTTCTGTAGACTAGTTTGTTTTGTGGGGGTTGAAGGGAGAAAAAAGAGATGATGGCCTTATAGGAAATACATAAGCTTCACAACACTGCGAAGGGTTTTCCCCCAACCCGAGAGCAAGGCTGTGTATTTTGCTGCTACCCTCTTTTTCTGACTCACGCCCTCACATATTTGCTTATCATTCAAGAACAGGAAAGCATCAAATCTTATGTGTTGTTTGGTTGTTGTATTTGCTCTGTATCAATAGCAATTTCAATATTACTACAAATACTAGATTTTTGGTTGTATTCTATCAATTTCAGTTCATGTGTTAGAAGGATCCACAGTTATAATGAAGTTAGTATGGATCTGAGGATGCATTAGGAACATTGTATTTCAAGTTTTGTGAATCTCAGGACTTCCTCTTCTCTCCGACCTCCACCCCTGACTCCAGTTCGTTCCCTTCTCCTTTGGTCTACATCCTTCTATATCAATCACAATATTTATACTCCATACTCAAAATATTAGTGCCAAAAACTTATACTGCAACCAACTGGGGCATGGACTACTCTATGTTATTGTTTAACACACGGGAATTAACATGGACAATAAATTGAATAAATAGGTGAAATATTAAGAACATTTATTATTTGGTGTCCATTGGCTGGGCATTTATGCACATTTATTTGGCCATTTATATGGCATGTGTGATGTTAATCCCACGAGTTAGATTTATCAGACGATTAGGATTTGTGTGTTGGATCTTTCCCCATTAATCGGAATCAGTGTTAGTTTACATCAGCATAAAATCCGAACACCATTGTTTAACTGTCAAAGAAGCCATCAACCCTCGCAATATCACTTGTGATATTGAGAGTGTATTGGCAATCATGACAGCAAACGCCTTCGATGGGATGAGGGCACTTATGCCATCTTAGAGGACAAGTGTAAGATGGTTTTTAGGTCAAGGTAGACCCACAAGGACGGGAGTAGATTTCAAATTAGAATTTAAGTATTGGTTGAAGACTATTTCACAGTTTTATATTGTCTAGGGGTTTGGTTGTAATTTGGTAGGAGCAGGGATATGTTTGTAGTTTTATATTGATTCAGGATTTATCTATAGCTTGGTACTAATTACTTAATTAGGCTTTGGTTGTAGTTTAATACTAACTGACGGTTTGCTATTGGTTAGGGTTTGGAGTCAGTAGATCGATTTGGGACTTAAACTTCATCGGATCGCCGGATCGCCGTCAGAGAGTCGGTTCTAGGCTTTATCTTAATTGAACCGTCGGATCGGCGAGATGATCTCTGTCGGACCATTGGATGAGCACATTGAATTTCTCTTCTTGAGGCATGGGCATATATACAAGACATCCACATGTAGTAGGGATGCTTACATAATTTATAGAAATTCAGGGCATTTTGGTAAACCTTGGACATTCTGTAATTTCTAGGAGAATACATAATATATATGCAAATATAGAATTTTATAAGACTCTTTTGTAAATATAAGACTTTTTTGACAAATTGTAGACTTTACAAGACTTTTTTGCAAAAATGCGGGGCATATCTACAATTTTTAAAATTTATAGGACATTTCTATAATTAGAGAGGATATGAGAGGATTCATGGAGGGCTTGGTTTTGGCAATAGAAATGATATGGGTTATACTATTCTTGATTTTGCTATGGCCTATGATCTAGTAATTACTAATACCTTCTTAAAGAAGAGGGACGAACACTTAATAACTTACAAGAGTGGAACACATATAAGTCAAATTGACTATTTTCTTATTAGGAAGGTCGATCGAGTTTTATGTAAAGATTACAAAGTTATTCCTGGTGAGAGTCTAGCCCCTCAACATAGGTTGTTAGTAATAGATGTCTTTATCCCTAAATTCAAAAGAAAGATCATTATAAATAATTGTTCTAAGATTAAATGGTGGAATTTAAAAAGTAAAACTTTAGAAACATTTTAAAAATATATATTAAAGGAAAATATTTGGAATTTAGAACAAGAAACTAATGTAATGTGGAATAATGTTACAAATTGTATAACGAGTGTAGCAAAATAACTCTTAGGCGAATCTAAAGGTAAAAAAAATTTAGAAAAAGAGACTTGGTGGTGGAGTGAGGAAATCCAAAATACTATTAGAGTAAAAAAGGAGTGTTTTAAAGTTTGGCAAACGAACAAAAATAATCAAACCCTAGAAGCTTATAAAATTGCTAAAAAGAGGGCTAAGAAAATAGTTAGCGAAGCCAAATCAAAGGCATTTGAAGATTTATAATAAATTAGGAACCCGAGAGGGTGAAAATGACATATTTAAACTTGTTAAATTAAGATAAAGGAAAACTAGAGATTTAGATCATGTTCGTTACATTAAAGGTGAAGATCAAAGGGTTTTAACTAAGGATCTTGAGATTAAAGAGAGGTGGCATAGTTATTTTCAGAAGTTACTTAATGGAGATTGCGTCAAGGATTTTTTTTCAAAAGATAACCAAGAGTCTACAATATTTGATAAATATCAATATTTCAGGCGTATTAAGATGTCAGAAGTGGAGGATGTTTTAAGGAAAATAAAAATGGGCAAGGGCTTAGGACCAGATGGCATACCTATTGAAGTATGGAAAGGTCTAGGAGACATCGGTATTCAGTGGCTAATTAAACTTTTTAATAAAATTTCAAAGGAACGGAGATTGCCAGAAGTTTGGAGGAAAAGTGTTATAATTCCTTTCTATAAAAACAAAGGAGATATTCAAAGCTGTAATAATTATCGTGGAATTAAGTTTATGAGTCATACTATGAAACTTTGGGAAAGAGTAATCGAAAAATACCTCCGATATATGACTACTGTATTGGAAAATCAATTTGGTTTTATGTCGAATAGATCTACTACAGAAGCTATTTTCTTACTACGGCAGCTAATAGAGAAGTATAGAGAGATGAGAAAAGATTTGTATATGGTTTTTCTTGATTTAGAGAAGGCGTATGATCGAGTACCGAGAGAATTGATTTTGTGGACATTAAGAAAGAAATGAATCTCTCAAGGATCTGTTGATTTGATTAAGGATATGTATGACGGTGCTATTACTAGTGTTCGAACTATTACTGGAGAGATTGGTGAATTTTCAGTTTCTATAGGTTTGCATCAAGGTTCTGCACTAAGTCCGTATCTCTTTGTCTTAGTTATGGATGAAGTAACAAAACAATTGCACGAGGATATCCCTTGGTGTATGTTATTTGCAGATGATATTGTCTTAATTGATGAGAGTATTGATGCTTTAAATGTTAAGTTAGAGCGTTGGAGACTTGTCTTGGAGTCTAAAGGTTTTAAAATTAGTAGAAATAAGTCAGAGTTTATGCATTGTAATTTTAGTAATGGGAGAGTGGTACAGAAAGACATGGTTCTAATTGATGGGCATAACATTCCGACGAGTAGTAGCTTTCGATATTTAGGGTCTATCATATAAGAGAATGGGGAGATTTATGACGACGTTACACATAGGATTAAGGCAAGTTGGTTAAGATGGAGAAGCGCATGTGAAACTCAAAGGGAGGTTTTATAGAACGGCTGTGAGACCTACTTTGTTATATGATACCGAGTATTGGGCAATACGAAAGAAACACACTCATAAAATGTGTGTAGCAGAGATGAGGATATTGAGATGGATGTGTGGCAAGACTAAGAAAGACAAAATTAGGAATGAGCGCATCCGTAAGGACTTAGGGATAGCCCCAATTGATAGTAAAATGAGAGAAAATAGACTCAAGTGGTTTGGTCATGTGCTTCGTCGCCCTAACTCAGCACTGGTTAAAAGAGGTGACCGAATCTTAGTGGATGTTAGTAAAAGAGTTCGGGGAAGGCCTAAAATGAGATGATGCGATGTTATTAGGAAGGACATTAGTTTCTTGAGTTTAAATATGAATATAGCACTTGATAGAAATCTTTGGCGAAACATGATTCATATAGCCGACCCCAAATAATTGGGATAAGGTTCTGATGATGATGATGATGATTTCTATAATTATGGGATATTAGGAGTTTTCATGTAATTTAAGGGGTATTTTCATAATTTCTAATTAATTTAGAAAATTATGTGATTTTCCCCACAAAATCACACAGAAAATTACATGGCAAGATCCCTACGGGCATAAAGGGTATGTTATATGTGGGTCTTCACAAAACTTGCTCCTCAGAGTGTCTTCTCTCGGAAATGTGTCTCCGAATATGTGTCTGTCTCGGTGGGGACCATGGGGGAATTTATAGAAATTAGGAGTCAATGGGACCCAAGGACCTATCTGGACCGGATAGGCTCCTCTGTGGACCTATCTGGGGCCGGTCAACCCCACGGGGGGAGGGGGGCAGTGGCCTTGAGTAGGTCCCTCAAGGGACCTACCCATCCCAATGGGTCGGGAGAGGTGAGATGTCAGAGAAAAAAGAATGAATTGATCTTGTAGGATTTTTCCTTGGGTTTGGTGCTTTGCCATGTGGGGAGAGATAACGACTTCTCCTTTGTGCTTAGTGTTTGATTTTCTTGCTCTTTCTGCACCATTTATCGAGGGAGGGAGGTTATGTCTTGCCAGGACGGTTTGACGACACGCGCCTGACATTCCGTAGATTCAACGGAAAACTTTGCTTGCTTGTTTCTTTGTTGCGAGGATTTTTCCCTTCATACCAAGTATCTGTCGGGAGTCCTCGGGACATGTGATTTGTCTGTGGTCATGATGACTTAAGCTTTGTGCCATCTATCAATCATCATCGGACTAATTTAATTTGAATTTTCTTGATTAATTTGAGAAAATGGCGGGACATCTGGTGGGGGCTCCTAGGGTTTATGAATGGTCCGCTATTTGGGACCGAATTCGAGTTCGTATTCATTTGATCGGATAATTATCTGAATAAAGTATCTGATAGATAATTTAATCGGATATCAGATAATCCGATTATTAATCAGATACGAATTCGGATATTGAGGTATCTGTATTGGACATTATCCGACCGAATATGAACCCTTAGATGAATATTTAAGGATACACATATTCTATATATAATTAACTCAAATCCTAATATCTTGTTTGATTGTTCTTTTTTACTTTTTTTGTCTCAAAATATAATTTAGAAATAAGAACTCCACTTACACTCATCTGATAAGTACTCCTATTTTTTTGGATGAAGTCCAATCTTTTGATAATCTCTCCCAAAATAAAAATAATTTCCACCTTTTCCTTCTTTGAGAAAACAACCTACGATGCTCTTGCACGGCTCACATGACTTATTTCTACATAGGCCTGACAATTATCTGTTTAAAATTTGAATTGAATTTGAATTCGTATTAATTAGATAGTTATCCAAATAAAATATACGACGGATCATTTAATCAGATGAAGGATAATTCGATTATTAATCGGATACGAATTCGGATATCACACTATCCACTCCGTATCCGATTCGTTTACAAGTCTAGGTGCTAGCTTCATGTTATTTATCGATCGTTGCCAGACCGATTTAATTTTTATTTATCTCAATTAATTCGAGAAAAATAATTGGCTCAATAGTTATCAAAAGCTATTGAGGTAGTCACCTAGGCAATGAGGGTAGCTGAGGTGGTGACAACTCACCTCGCTTTAGCCCAAGTCACCTAGGTGATCGCCCGTAGCGCTTGAAGTTTTTAGGCGGTTGCCTCAAGCCGCCTTGCTCACCCATCCCACCTGTTGAACCCATAAAATTTCTTCTGGTTAGGGCATGAAAAGTAGCTCAAAACTGGCGCAAAATTGGTACAAAACCAGCGTCTTTGTGTGCATAAATTGTGCACAAACCCAGTGCACGCCAATGCACAACAGTATATACACAACCAGTGTACTCAGTGCATGGGGAAATATATCGAACAGGTGGCGGCCAGCATCGGAGCGTACCTGTCGTATAAACCAGCAAGGTATAGGTCTTTGACACCCGCTTGGGCCACTCAAGACACACCGGACTGCAGTCCCCGTTGGTCGGAACCCTTCCACAACGGACCAGTATGCACTGAAGAGAAGGCAAAATACACGAAAGACGCTCTCCGCAGTGAAGAAGACCTGGTCAACGGACAAATTATAAAAAAATGAGGGAAAAGGGCCCTAGCAGCCCTTTTTATTGCCTGCCAAGGCTGGCCGGACAGGGGGGCTAGTCGAGGGTGGAGTTCCCCCACCTCCCTCGGGGCCCACCAAGCTCCCACCCCTCTCTCCTCTCTGTCTTCCACTTACCGGGAGAGGTGAGAGGGGGACCATGGGGCTCACCAAGCTCCCGCCCCTCACTCCTCTCTCTCCCGCTAACTGGGAGAGGTGAGAGGGTGCAACAGGGCCCACCAAGTTCTTGCCCCTCTCTCCTCTTTCTCCCGCTAATCGGGAGAGGTGAGAGGGGTGCCTTGGGGCCCACTAGGCTTTTGCCTCTCTTAACCGGGAGAGGTGAGGACGGTCGCATGGACCCCGCGCCTCCCTTAGTTAATTGGGTGGAGGTAATGGGCCGGCCAGCCCAATCTCTCTCTCCCTTATGTTCTTTTAAAGAGGGGGAGGTGTGAAAAAATTGGTTAATCAGGGGAGCTTTCATGTATTTATCTTGCGTGGATGAACCCTCAAACCCCTAAAAGGGGCAAGGGTTGATAGTTTAGGGGAGACAAATAGACGGGCAAAAGGGAACCTATGAAGGGAAAATCTGAAGTTTGCAAGGAGTTGAAGGTGTTCTTGTGCTTGTGAAGAAAAATAGAAAAAGGGGTGCGTTATACATTTACCCTCATGTGCATTTTCCTAAGTCCTAATGGACATTTTAGGAATTAATCCAAGTTAATGGGCTGGTCGTGATCATTTGGCAATCCGATGGTAGATCGTGATTATACTTCAATCCAATAGACTGATTGTGATCATATGGCGATCCGACGATGGACTGATCGATCGTGATGTCATGGCAATCTAACGATCAATTGTGATTATACTTCAATCCGACAGGCCAACCAAGATCATATGGCGATCCGACGGTCAATCGTGATTTTATTTCAATTCGACAGACCAATCGTGATCTTATGATGATACAATGACCGATCGTGATCATACGGCGATCCAATGATCGATCGTGATTATAATTCAATCTAGCATTCTATGCGACCGTATACAAATCCAATGGTCTGATCGTGACCGTATACAAATCCAATGGTCTGATCGTGACCATATACAAATCCAAAGGTCCGATTGTGACCATATATAGAAACATAACGGTCCGATTGTGATTGTATGCCAACCTAATGATATGATCATAATGATCTTGCAATCCAATGGTTAGATCATAATGACATCGCAATCAAAGGGTTTGATCACAATGATATTAGGATCCAATGAGTTAACCAACTCGGTTATGAGTTGGACCATATAATCTAGAGACTTGATTCCATAATTGGGTTTCTAACCTCAAATCCTATGGTCTAATCATGCCAATTGGAATAAGGATTATAATATTAAATGGTCCGATTACATGATCGAGACCAAATGGATGAGTCTTAATAGACTGATTATTATATACACTATACATTCAAGGCCTAAAATCTTTAAATTACGTGCAGGATTATACATCTAATGGGCGATCACCATAATCATAACCACCCCAATATCACAGCCGATATTGATGGGATTAGAGTTTTCTTTGACATTTAATCAAAGCTATTTGGATTTTTCATTGATGTAAATTAACACCGATTGTGGTTGGTGGGGAAAAATCCAGTACATAAATCTACATCATCTGATATACCCAATACCACGAACTTCATAATGCACACTCCAATAAACCATGCAGATAATTCAAATAATTTATCTTTATCAGCGCCTCACATTTTTTGCCCAACACCGCCATAGTAGACCCACCTAACTGGCCCACTTTCCTAGATTGGCCCATTTAAAAATTGGTATAAAATGGTTTGTTCAAATTTTACATGTATATGGTGAGTTTTACCCAAATTTCCATATTTGAATGAAAAATTTAGGAAGTTTATAGGCTTTATGTATGTATTTTTTGTCATATTCATATAGCTGAAATGTTTATAGTTTTCTAATAAAATGTCGCCTTAAATGCCTAGGTCATCCCGAAGGCGTTTGGGGGTAAGGCGACCCCTTGGTGGTCGCCTTGGCCACCTCTCACCTTTGACTACATAGGAACTACTTTTTCAGCTTAGCTCAAATTTGGCAAACTTTATGTTTTTCCTAGCTCTCTCTCTCTCTCTCTCTCTCCCCCACACGTGCCTCTGCACCATTTCTCAAAAAGATATTCTATGGACTTCACAAGAGAACCACTATCTTTTGGGTGCGTTGATAGTATGCCTAGCAATGCTTCAACTGCTACAGTATGAGATATGCAACCTCTATATGTTGCTGATACTGCAGCAAACTAGGAGACCAGATAAACAGAATTTGATGCTACATTTGTTTGATTTAGCTGCAGCCAGGATCTAGGATTAAGTTGCTTAATGTTGAATTATCTAGCACTATCTTCTTTCTATGCTGCACCGTGACGGAAATTTTGACAGGTTAACACCAGTGCACTTTCACCTGACCCTCCTTTGAAGTTATTTCCCCCTCCTCTTTTTTGTGCTTTTCTGTGTACTTGATGGTAAGTTTAACACGTGCAAATTCAGGCAAACAAAAATCCACAATATCGGTGCAACACTCGTGGGGGTTGATAAATTTGGAAACAAGTACTACGAGAAACTGGAGGACACACAATTTGGTGGGTACATCTCTTTCTGCTTGTTTGTCTGCATCCTTTTCCATTCGGTTTCCATTAAAAATTATCTGTTTCTGCTAAGACCTGCCTCTCCCTTCCGAAAGTAGTCTTTTTCTGCTCAAGGCTTGGTGCATAGTCCTTGTTCCCATTAGGCTCCCCCATCTTGCCCAAGTAGAATTTAACTAATGGATGGTGCTGAGTTGTATCTTGGCAGTCCCTGTGGACTGATGGAATCATCCACATTTGAAATTTTAGATCAGGCTAATGGCCGATTTCCAGTTGTAATGGAAATTAGAAATTAAAAAGTTAATACTCCACAGATATTACACCTTCATTCTCTATAGAATAATCCGTTCAGGAAGACCATCTTAAAAGCTCTGTAGCATTTTACTAGAGTATTACGGAGATATGAGAAATTCTTTGGCATGCAGGAAGGCACAGGTGGGTTGAGTATGCCGAGAAGGGCCGGTATAATGCATCACAGGTGCCACCTGAATGGCATGGTTGGCTGCATTTCATCACAGACCACACAGGGGACGAAGTAAGTTTGTTTACCTGAATTGCATCACTGCATGCATCATTTAAATCATTTTCCCTGTTCCGGATTGTTCTTGGGATTTACATGCTCGTTTTAATGATTCAAATTTTTTTTTATGATGATGGGGAACCTAACACAAGGCTACAAACTCTGGGCTCACATCTCTCGAGGATTAAATGTGAGCCTAATAAGTCCCCCCTCCCAAGTCAAACCTGGGACCTCCCTATTGGTCCTCGATGCAAATTCAATTGTGTACGCCTATACACAGAATCATGGGTGCTATTTGGATGCGATATCATGGCTCTTTATATCCATGAACTTGTCCGGGCTTGGAACTGACCGATGAGGAATGATTCATGTTTCTTGGCAGCTTTTGATGCTCAAGCCCAAAAGATACGGGGCGGAGCACAGGGAGAACTTCTCCGGGGAGGGCGAAGAGTTCATATATCATTCCAAGGGGCATGCCCTCAACCCCGGCCAGCGGGACTGGACCAGGTACCAGCCGTGGCTGCCAGCCAAGACGGAGAAGAATCAATGATGGACTTCGATAAATACCCATTCCGGGCATCTACTTGTATTCCCATTTGATGTTGATTTCTTGAAGTCTCGCATTGAGCACGAGAATATCTGTTCTGGCTGGATGATGTAATAATAATAGATGCTGGAACTCTTTAACACTTAAATGGTTGTTTTTGGTGTCCAGAAGCTGTAGGTCAGAGGTTATTCTATTTTTTAAGGCTTATGAGCAGTTTTGGTTCATGCGTATCCTCCTCTTGGCAATGGTCCCCGACTTATGGAATGTAGTCTGAGCAGCCAATAAAATTACAAAACTCGGATTACAACAAGTATTACTCCTTTGTAAAGGTGGTGCTTTTGTGATTTCAACTATTTATTGAACGATCAATTAAAATAGCATCTCTTTTGAAACTAGCAGATTTGATTTTTTAAGAGAGAGATATATATATATATATATATACACTAGGAGGGTAAATCTGGTTTGACTCAGGAACGGCCCAAACACTGAGCGGTCTATTAAGGATGGGACGCATTAAGTCCAAGTAAGGGGAGGGCAATGGCCCAAGCACGAGCGGCCCATTAAGGATGGGACGCATTAAGCCCAAGTAAGGGGAGGGCACACATGCTCAACCCAGTAAGAGGATGACTGGTCCAACAGAGTATCGAATTTTACGACGCCGATGAGGTCGACCCAAGCGCAGTTCTCGACGGAGGAGACTTCGACGACCGATCGTTATTCCCACGATGTCGGCTTTGATCCCGTAACGGAGGAGCACACGCCATGAGTGCCGTAAGACTCGCCCATGGACCGGTCAAGGTCGGAGGTACCGCCCTCCAACGGGAAACTCCTGCCAACATAGCGGGGAACGTTATTCTACTAAACGGACTCTTCCCTATCAAGGGATGAGGTCTTTCGCTCCAGAACAACCCATATAAAAGGGACATCGACAGAAGAGAAGAGCACGGTAGATTCTTCTACTAAACCCCACACTACTATGCAAGAGGAGATACGGTGGATACTTCCGCCACTAGAGCTCCCTACTGAGAAGAGAGCGATCCGACCTACAACTACGACAGAGAGGCCATCTACTACGTCCAGAGAGCCACTTCCTCCTGTACGACCTTACCACCCAACGAGCACTCTTCGAGAGCCCACTGGGAGCGACGACCACGCGTGCAGAGGACCTACACGCCTCCTGGATCGGCTACTACGGCTTCTACTTCTCTCTTACCATGCTCTTCTCTATTGCTCATTGATCCCTTGCTGACTTAAGCATCGGAGGGTTGTCCCCTGAGGTAACACCCGGGACTCCTTCTGATGCCCCTCTAGTTTCTTGATGTGTGCAGGCATCCACGGGCGCGAGACGACTTTCCCAACAAATAAATAGAGACGGTGATACGTGGCCTAGGAACCATTTTCCTACCGCTATAATATATATTCCTAAAATGTGTTATATTTAGATGTAATTCCCTGACTTTTAACAACTGTCAAAAATATTCTTCAATATTTCCACATTGTTGTAACCGCAAGTCCTCGTGCCTTCAATTTTGAAGGAATATTCTTCAAAAGATGCTATGAAACAACGTATAAAAAACAAACAAATTAAAAATACGTTGGGATTCATGTGATCTCATCAGACTCCTATGAGCCTAACCTGAGGAAAGACTCGTCATTCAACACTTAAACCTTACTAAGTCATGATAACGAATGTAGTTAGGAGTATTTTGGAAATTGTGAAAGATAGGTATTTACGTTTTTTGAATCAACTAGGGTTTGCCGTCCCGCCCGTCCCGGTCTGGGATGGGACGGTACTGTATCGCTCCGTACCGATCCGAAATAAAGATTTTAATATAAAGATTATAAGTAAAATTTCATAAATTATTCTTTAGGTCAGTTGGTTAAGCGGTGTTATATGTTAATGAGGCGACTGGGATTCGATTCCTATTAACGTCAATATGATTTTAACGTTTTTACCATTCAATTGTTTAAAAAAAGTGAAAAAATTTTAAAATTTTGATGTATCTCTTGAGATTCGAACACGGGACGTTCTAATGAATGTAAAACAGTTTAAACAAACCAACCTACCAATCAAAATTTGTCATAAAATATAATATATTATATATATCGTCCCGATAGCGTCCCACAGATCGATCATCCCGATCTGTGACTGGGACGGTCCGGGACGGGCAGTTCGGGCCGTCCCGGACCGATTTGTCAAATCTTGGAATCAACAGCAAAGTTTCTAATTTTGAAACTGCCCGTCTCAGACCGATTTATCAAACCTTGGAATCAACGACATAGTTTCTAATTTTGTGAGAGTCACTTCACCCTAAAATTTTCTGCATGTCCCATTCTCCCACTGAAGTTAAATGGTTCTACCTTTTCCTCTGCGATCGGCAGCTCGATCCTGCACCCTCGCCACTGCTCCTCTGCCCATTACAGTAATGACCACCATAAATCACTGCAATAGTTAATATGGAAGTAAATGTTCTGCGGCGATTTGAAAACCCTTAATAATCAATTCACAGTTTGCCATTCACAAAATAATATCATATGACATAAACAAATTTTGTTAAAGGTACGAGCATAGAAAACTTTTACCCATGAGAATATTTTTAAAGATAAAAGATCAAAAAAGGGATATTTCTACTTCTAGTTGGTGGTTGTTCCATTAAAGTGTGGCACCGTAATTAAGGAGTTCCCAGTACTCGGGACGTTTTAAGGAAATTTACCATCCTTCTCCCACTTGTCTTCTTCATAAAGTGCCAACTCGCTGCTCTTAAATAGAGACACCACACTAGAAAGTTTAAAAGCCGGGCCACGGAGATGGACTGGCCGGTCTATAACATCATGTCAGCCCTCTTAAATCAATAGACAGATATTTTGAATGCACTGAATTCATAAACTTAATTTGTACAAAAAGGGGGGATTTTTTCTTTTTCTTTCTTTTTTTTTTCGATCATAGGGGAGATCAAGGAGAGGAACGGGAGATGGGAGAATCATGATGCTCCAGAAAGTTCCCCCTAGCGCCTTAGAGGAGACGTCTACACCCCTCAAAAGGTGGGGGTGGGGGTGGGGGGGGGTTCAGGTGCCTCTAGATTCTCTTCAGATCCTATATATATATATATTTTTAAGAAGAGAGGGCAATCTTGGTGAGAGTTCAAGGTCACTTGGAAGAAGGACATGTCATCCCTTGTCGGCTGACAAAATAAGGGGTATATATAATTATATATATTCTTACATATTCTACTTTATATTCTTATATTGTTGATATTATCATGTATACCCCTCTGTCACAGAATATTACTTCAATTATACCCCTCATGCTCTAATATCATGAAACTTAAATATATTATTAAGTTTCAAGATATTAGAGCACGAGGGTATAAAAGATGATACCAAAGATTATAAAGATATATGTTATTATTTTAACTATATAAAAAGATGGAATAAAGATATATTAGTTTTCTTCATCTTAATCTAATTGGGTCCCTTTGAAATCGGGATATATGCCATCGAGTGTGAGAGAAGTGAGTGAGACCCACGTTTCTCTATGCTCAGTTTACTTACCCTGTTCCATTTTCAAATAGAGCCTTTAAACTTACGTTAAACATATGACAATTGATGACAGGCATGTACTCGATGAAATATATGTTAATATGAGAGTATACGTGCATGACAATAACAATGTGAAGGATATAGAGGTATAAAATAAATTTTATAAAAATTGAGAGTATATATATAATTATTCTAAAAAATAGTGATCATAGTTGAAATCGACGATGACTTTTCATTTGCAAAAAAAGTTAGCGTTATTCATATTCTTCAACAAGCATCTGAATCCCCCTTTGTACAAAATTTTGTCCATTGATATTGTATAGAAGCATAATTACGCTTCTGTTAGTTTAAGCATATGTATCTATTTTTGATGAAAGATATAAAGATATACACCCTCTATACGTGAATTCATCGTCACGTAAGTCGTGATGGCCACTTTTCGTTAAGACACATTTAAAATCTCTCGAAGAGAGATGAGAAAGAAGACGGAATATTTTGTGAATATTTTGCAAAAAAATTATGGGAGGGGGCATAGACTCTATAATAGATGCATGCATGAAAGGTATACATGTGCAAAACATAAGCGGGTGGATGGATTTTCATGCAATCTCACTTCCATGTTCGACATTCGCTCCATCGCCATGCTCTCTCTCTTCGGGGGCGGTGCATGCCACGTAAGTATTTACGTAAACGGCGATGGTCGTGCGACGCCCAAGTCACGTACGGCGCTGCCTAGCGGCACCAAGCAGAGCCGCGGGTGCCTTTCCCGCAATACATGGGCCAATGTGAAGAAGCCACACAGTTGCTCTAGCCAATCTACCATTGGATGGGACCAATGGACCCTTTCAATCTAGGCAATCAAAAGATGAAACGTCATTGAAGGTGTCCTCCCGAGAGAGCAGCCAATCTGCTCCCGCCACAATTCCTTCCTTCTATGTTTTTTTTTGTGTTTTTTACATAAACACCCTTCTAAATGTAGATTATGTCAAATATAACTATCATTTGAATATATTGTTAATAATATCATCTATTTGATCTTAAATATTACATTATACCCCTACGTAACCCTCGTCGATTTAACTTAGGTTAAGCGGTAAAATTACTAACTTATTCTTGAGTTACTCCTCTCTCTCTCTCCCCCAATGGAAACCCTAAGGGGTGGGGGAGGGGTCGGGGAGTAGCTCCGTCGACTAAGAGGTGGGGGAAGAAGGGGAGGGGATGCTGACGGTGAGTGGTGGGGGAGGAGCAGTAGGGAGGGCATCAAAGTGGGAGAGGGAGACCTTGCCATCGGTGAGGGCCGAGATGGGGGTGGAGCAGTAGAGAGGGCGACAGAGGGAGAAAGGAGAAGGGGGCACCAACGGTGAGGGTATGGGGGCAGAGCAACAGGGAGGGCGGCCGAGGGGGAGGGGGAGAGGGAGAGGAGGCGATGACGATGAGGGGATGGGATCGGGGCGAAGTAGGGAGGGCAGTAGCGGGGGAGAGGGGGAGGGGGCGTTGGCGGTGAGGGGGAGAGGGTGAAGGGGGGCCTGTTGTGAGGTGGGGGAGAGAGGGATGGGGCGCCGACTCCGAGGTGAGAGAGGGGGAGGGGGAGCCGGTGGTGAGGCGGAGAGGGCATTGGCTGCGAGGTGGGGGGATCTGAGGGGGTGCCGGTGGTGAGGGGGAGATCTAGGGGGAGGGGGCACCGGCTGTGAGATGGGGGAGAGGGGGAGGGAGAGCCAACGGTAAGGGGGAGAGGGCTAGGGGGGCCTGTTGCGAGGTGAGGGGGAGGGGGTGCCGGCGGTGAGGGGGTACGTAGGGGCCTCTCTCTCTCTCTCTCACAGTAAGAATATTTTAGACATTTCACTATATCTAACGATAGTAGATGGCATAGTCTACATAATATTCATCTCCTGTGGATGTAAATAAATTGTAGGGATATAATCATAATATTTAAGACTTAATACAAAATATATTGAAATGAGAGGTATATTTGGCGTAACCGGAATTTTAGTGTGATATTTATGAAAAAAAACTTTTTTTTAAAACTCATTCTCTGGCGTAAGACCTGGTGCAGAACGGTCAGGGACTCGGGGGAAGTAGGAGAACAAGAGGCCACAGGAGCCTAGCTTCTCCTAGTGCAGCGTCGTTTGCGAGGATCCTTGGGCTTCGCCGGGGATGGCGTCGTGGACGACCAACCCAGAGCGGCCGCAGGAGCCGGCCTACTCCGGCTGCGGCGGCCGTAATAGAGATGTGGGTCTTTGCTGCTTCTGTTTTGTTGTTTTTCGTTCCACGTTTGTTGCTGTCCGGAGGGAGTTCTATAAGTCGCAGATAGTTCAAGTTTGCAGGAGGGCTCAGGTTTTCCGATCATTTTTTTTCCTTTTTTTTCCCTTCAAAGATCTGGTCCTTTGTTTCTGTTTTGCTACTACATGCGAAAATCTTGTTTTGTTGATGTGTCTATGGTCCATGGAAATGCTTGCTTCCAATAGCTGATTGCATGTCTGATTTGTGTGTTGTTTGCATTCGGTTCGCTGTCTGGTCTGAACCAGGAAACGAAGGCGTCGGAGAT
Source organism: Amorphophallus konjac (assembly GCA_022559845.1). Classification (NCBI taxonomy): domain Eukaryota; kingdom Viridiplantae; phylum Streptophyta; class Magnoliopsida; order Alismatales; family Araceae; genus Amorphophallus; species Amorphophallus konjac. The sequence continues at coordinate 24,483,164 of CM040127.1, forward strand.
TGATATTGTGAAGGAGCCTCTGCTGGATACAGACGGGCCCCGTCAGGACTACTCTGTCAGAGCAGCCATCCTCCCGTAAGCAGCACAAACATCTTCTCCTCAGCTGGAAGGGGGTGGAGAGTGGCTTAGACAGTGTGCCGTCTTGTTTCTGGTGTGGGTTTTGATGCTTAGTTCAGTGTGTGATCAGGTTCCTGTTTCCAGCTCTGGGAGGCCTGCTGTTTGGGTATGATATTGGTGCTACATCCGGTGCGACGATTTGCATAAAGGTACGTAGGTCCTGCATGCATGGACTGTGTGGCCTCCTCCTTGGCTTCGTATCTGCTCGACATCCGAGTCCTGTTAAATGGAAAGTCATGTTTGTGTTTGGTTTCCCAGTTTTATACTCTTGCTTCATTCCTGGATACAGCAGATCTTTCCGTATGTTTCTGCAGACTTACAGCATTGCAAAATGAATTACATAAACGTTCAGATGATTGGAAAATCTAGTAGAGCAGAAAATACACTGGAAAGTGAAGGAGAAAATAAACCGGAAAATTCCATGCATATCACTTCATTCGACCACAGGTGTACCTTCTATTCCATCTTTCATTTTGCCAAGTCACTGGAAGCAATGTAAACCGTCAGCATCATCTAACACGAAGCTACCCAAGTCAACTCTCTAAATACCAGAGTCGAAGATCTATATCAGATATTGGCTTACCAGGCAAGATATATTAGTCACGTATAAGAACCCACGGTTTTTAATTGTGAATAAACACTCGGTTTAATTACGGCTTAGGACTTTCAAATCTTCCGCTACTCAGGAATGAGCAGAGGCTGCACAAGTTCGTGTTATTTGGCCAATACTCTGAAGCTTTTAATTTGCGCTCCATTGTGAATACAGAAACTAAGTATACGTATCCTTGTTATCCATGAATTACGGTTGTCAAGTTCTTCCCATGTCGCCATGTACTTCTCATGCATGCTTTCGTATAGAAGACATGGCATATGCATTGTCTATTTCTGGAACTAGCTAGTGTGATTTTCACCTCTCTTATTTTTATTGCATGGTACCTATTATCACGAGGACAGCAAGCCCACAATACATGCATGGAGATTGCTGTTTATATGTTGTCATTTTTAAATTTGACTATGGACAATTGGCTTAAATTTCATTTGCTCATCCCGTCAATTAATTAAGAAGTTCTTCTTTGCAGTCTCCAACACTGAGTGGAATAACATGGTACGACTTCTCCCCAGTAGAAGTTGGCCTTCAGGTTAGTTGTTGTATTATTGAAATGCCTACAGATAGTGGAGAAATGGTGAGATTTTGTCACAAATATCCTTTTGGATCTGTTTTTTGCTCGATTACATCACCATTTAATTAGCTTTGCAGGTTAGTGGATCACTGTATGGAGCCTTGCTTGGTTCTGTTCTGGCATTTGCTGTTGCCGACTTTTTAGGTTTGTCCTCCTCTATTTTTTAAATAGTTTTAATTTATATTGTTCTATTAGATTTTAAAACCATGCTTTCTATACTGAAGGAAGGCGAAGAGAATTAATGTTCTCATCTGCACTGTATCTGATTGGGTCTCTGCTAACAGCATTTGCACCAAATTTTCCTCTATTGGTGATTGGACGCTTCATATATGGTATAGGAATCGGGCTGGTAATTGCTGATACTACTGCATCTGCTTAATTGACTCTTAAATTCTATCTGCTGCCAAATGTCTCTTGTTACTTAATTACGGCAGTATAGTTTCTTCATATTCTACAAGCACTGTCTAATACTGATCTCTCTTGCATTGGCAAATGATACATCGTTATACATGATTCAACCATAGACACATAACATTCCTCATTCATCCAACGCATATATATATATATATGTCTGAATGACGTTTCTCACAGAACTTTTTCAAATCTTTAAGTTCATCGGGGTCTTGAGTTTCTATTTATATATAGAACCTTCACCTTTCCATGTCATTATGCCATACATTTACAAATAAAAGCACCAGATCGAATTTGTGGCAGATTATTTGTGTAGGTAGATGCATCAATATTTAACTTGGTTTATATTTTCTGTAGGAAGTTGGAAAAGGGATTCAGCAATCTGAAATTCATATCTGTTGATTATCTGATAGGAAGAACTATAGAGAGAAAGATATGATAATGCACATTTTGCACCTAGGCATACTTAGGGTTTTCACTAGATGGTGATTTATCAATTGAAGGATCATGGCAGTGATATGTTTCTCAATTACTTCGATTTTTATGACAAAACTTCAGAAGAATTTATCCACCAATTGCTACCCTTTTGCCTTTCTTTAATCTTGGGGTTCCATTATATATTGTCAAATTAAGCCCAGTCTACTAATTCACTAATCTGCCTAAATGTTCATCTATGCAAGTACAACGTCTAGATTACTGGAATTAATTATAAGTTGAGAATTGGTTGAGGGAACCTGTCATTTTAATGTGAAGGGAAAAAATAACAAATTTGGATGTTGACAGTAGTTTGTTCCTGTACCATTACGTACCCTTTAATTAATTCTCACCCCATCTACTTTATTTTCCTTTTTTCCCATTTTTTTTTTTTGTTGGGGGGGGGGGGGGGGAGGGTTAAGTTGGGGGTGCGATGTTGTGCGAAAGGTATATGTGGTGAGTTAGCCATCGCTGCCAGGTGTCTTGGTTGGGTTGTTAAGAGGATAATTGCAAAAATAACCCTGTTATGTGTATAATTGTGGAAATATGATTCTTACATGTTCATTAATATAACCTCAATGCATAAAGATAAGTGCAGAAATGCCCCCGCAGCTAATGACCATCCAAAAACACGTGACAGGGCATAGGGGAGGAATATATTTGCACTCACGTCTATGCAGTGGAGGCATTAATTTATTTGGGACATCAACTCCAGTATATATGATTTCAAGTTTTTAACCCAAGCTTTGCTGCATTCATCTTACGGTAGACTATTAACTATGGGAAGGTGGTTTTGAACATATGTTTACAACAATGGGATTGTATCACACCTTATATATGATCTAAGGTGCTTATTTGAGCGAGATATTTGATGCTTAAACTATTACTTAAGTGCTCCAACAGGTTGCCCTACAAGTATGATTAATTTGGTGTTTTTTTTCCCCCTATATAGGCTATGCATGCCGCCCCAATGTACATTGCAGAGACTGCACCAAGTGAGATACGTGGCATGCTCATCTCTCTGAAAGAGTTGTTCATAATACTTGGAATGCTTGTGAGTCTTGAAATCATGCTGTCGTTGACATTGTGGACTAGCTTGGGTTTGGGTTTCCCCCGATGTGATTGACTTGCTGATGATACGGAGAGTTCTTTTCCGTCTTGTCCTGTGCAGTTGGGTTATGTAGCAAGTGACCTCTACATAGATACGATTTCTGGGTGGCGTTACATGTATGCATCTAGCGCCCCCATGTCGGTGATTATGGGCATTGGGATGTGGTGGTCACCTCCGTCACCTCGTTGGCTCGTGCTCCGTGCCGTACAACGAAAAGAAAGTCTGGAATCTGTGAAGGAGATTGCGAGATGCTCCTTCTGCCGGGTGAGGGGCAGATCTGATGACGGTTTGGCCTCAGACGAAATGGATGGAATCTTGGATGAGTTCTCTATTGCTGATCAGGAGAAAGAGCCTCCTAGTTTTGGAGACATATTTCATGGGAAATGCTTGAAAGCCTTGATCATTGGTGCAGGCTTGTTGTTCTTTCAGCAGGTATATATATATATATATATATATATCTCCACTATCTTAAGATTTTGGCTTAGTTATTGCTGGTTTGATGGGTTTCCTCTTTGAAGTGTGGTACTATCATCATCATCATCTCTCTCTCTCTCTCTCTCTCTCGCGCGCGCACACACACACACACTGTTATTATATCAGGTGACTGGACAACCAAGCGTACTATATTATGCTGCAAGTATCCTTAAGGTAACAGACATGTTGACTACTCAGTAAGACAGATCTCAGCAATCTTCCATGAAGCTTTGTCCTTCTAATTGGGCTAATTTCGTCGACAGGATGCTGGGTTTTCGGCTGCATCCAATGCAACTCGGGTCTCGATTCTCATAGGTTTATTGAAGGTGAATGTGGTTATCTAAAGAAAAAAAAGAGCAAATCTTTGGATGCTAGGTTTCTCTGTTGGATCAATTTGCACCTTTTTCATTTGAAGAGCACTTCAGCCTTCATGTATAGATGTTCAACCATCATACTGGCTACTGCCGTGGAGTGATTTTAATGAATAATTGACTGACACCTGATATCTTCGCGCATTTGCTATCTTCATGAAGGCCTTTTCGTGCACCGTTTTAATCTCTGTTTTATTAGTTCTTTTCCTATTTGATGCCTGCAAAAAATAGGTCATCTTGTCTTTTATTCTATTGCATATTGATCATTCCCTTTATTTAAACTTATTTCTTCAAATAGTAATGTTTAAATATAATCTGTTACTTGTGCTTTCACCTTTCTGTGCAAAATTCTAATACATTGCATGTTTTGCAGTTGGTAGTGACAGGAGTAGCTGTTCTTGTAGTTGACCGACTTGGTAGAAGGCCTTTGCTGATTGGTGGTGTCATTGGGATTGTGAGTATGCCCGTCTGCGTATGTCTCTTTAGACGTAGAACTTCCCTTTGGGGGTTTCATAAAAATTTGGTCATTCGTATATGTAGTCTCGGGTATTAAACATCACTCATAATGCTATGACATCCAAACAAAATTGGAGAGGCTTATGTTAATTTAACTTCAGATTAGAAGAATTGCATATTGCATATGACCTAGTAAAAATTAGTAGTTTTAACATATGAGATGGTTTTAGCATGTGCTATTGTAATTTAACACGGATTTTCAATGATGCTGCAGGTCATGTCTCTGTTCTTGTTGTCATCATACTACAGCTTTTTCAAGGGTGCACCTTTTATGGCTCTAGTTCCACTGCTGCTGTATGTTGGTTGCTACGAGGTATGAAATATTTTAGTTTCTTATATTAAACACATGATCAAATGGTCATGTTCATAGGTTAGAAAGAACCTGAGCCCTTCTTAACTCACCAGGGGCCGGGAAGCTGCTAGTTTAGATGGTTACACTCTGTATTTTCCTATTGGTCCAATGCAACTCTTAGGTTATCTGTTATGCATTAGCGTCTTCTGCACACTACAAATTCCTAGTGTCGGGATGTTTGTACGTTTGAGAAAAATGTGAATATGATTATATGTCAAAATGTTTAGAAGCCCTGATGTTTCTGGATATTCCTTTATGTGAAACTGTAGAACTATAATTTTCTATTTCATCTTCTTTATGATGTGGTCCTGCTGTGTTCTCCTCCGAGGAATTTTGGTATGTACTGCAGTGACAGCACTTAAAAGGGAATTTCAGTTGTTAACACCTGTTATTAGTAATGTTGCAGCCAGTTATTAAGTTGAACTATCTCAGTGGTTATCGTCCTCTGTCCTATAGGGATTGCACCAACAAATGCCATGTGTACTATAAGGGTACTCTTCATTTTTCAATTTTACATCTGTGGCTTCAGCTGATCCCAAGAGAAATTGCCATGCATATTAAATAATTGGACACAGCATGGTCATTCCTCATGATCTTGAAAATCTTTTTGGGTTGACTTACCAGATACATAAAGAGAAAATGTAATTTGCCTCTTTAGATGCATATCAAATGCGACAAAGGAAGCGCTTGTGCATCTTACTGTAGTATGTTTAGGCATTTCAAATTTGTGCTTCTTTATTTATTTGTCCTGAGATCCATATTCACTTACATGTTGCTTATGCATCTAAAAAATATGGAGGATCTTGACATTCTCATGAAGACTAGTTTTGCAGTTGTCATTTGGACCCATTGGTTGGCTGATGATATCTGAGGTTTTTCCTTTGCGTTTGAGAGGACGGGGACTAGGTGTTGCAGTGCTTGTGAATTTTGCCTCAAATGCGTTGGTTACTTTTGCATTTTCACCACTGGAGGTATTAATCTATCACTTTTCCTTTTCCAACATTTTTATTTTTCCAGCATCTTTCAAGAAAGGTCCACTTTTCGGGACTTATGATACTATTCTGAAGTATTCATCTCCCAGAAATGCCACCATCATTTATCTCCCAGCAATATTTGGTGCTACAAAATTTTGGCATCATCAAGTTTTAAGCATGTTGTGCTTCTTGCACCTTTTATTCTCAGTCTCCTTCCTGATAAACATTTTAATGGAGGATGTGGGACATGATATTTCAGGCATTTCCTTCTGTTGTGATGCTTTATGGATGATTTTTTATTTTATTTTTAGTTCGTCGGGCGTGGATATACTGTTTTATGTTTATCTTTTGCATGTTTTGTGTAAACTAACTTTCAAATTAAATCAAAGATAAACATTTCTGTTGTTCTGTTTTTCTTACTCTTTCCTCCAATGAACATATCTGAAACATGTCGGGCCCCCCTTGGGTGCACGGCAAACAAGGCCAGGCAACCAGCTTGTGAGCCTGCCGTTCATAACATGCACCATTTCATGCCTAGGGATGTCTTGAATTGGTATTAAGATCATGGCCTCGGATACTTTTTTTTTCCCCCTCTGAATCCATGGATGGACACTATAAGAAAAGCTTGATTTAAAATTAACATTCCAAACGGCAAGGAGAACTGTAGAAGGGCATACCGAGGACAGAATCAAAGAAAGAATCATCCAAAACTTGTAAACCCAGATATAAAAATAAATAAATAAAAAGAGGGCTACACCTGAGTGTATTCAAGTGTATTCCAATAATTCAGGGGATTTTGTTGCCTAGACACCACTTGAAATTCTAAGTGTGGTTTGATTTTATGCATGTCGACGTATTTATCACTCAACCCAGTTTATTCTGTGATGGCAGGTGTTGGTGGGGACTGGAGTTTTGTTTGCTGTCTTCGGGGTGATAGGCATTCTCTCCCTCGTCTTCATATTTTTAATCGTGCCTGAGACCAAGGGGCTCACTCTTGAGGAAATCGAGGCCACGATATTGTAGGGTATTTATCTTGTCATGTGTAGAGAATTAGAAGAGACCCTCTGATCACCGTGAGAATCTTCTTGTATGGATTATGCTTCTTTACTAGTATATATATTCCGTGTGTTGCTTTAGCACGAAGAATGAAGCGATGTGTTCTTTCTTGGCAGTGGGCTGTGGGTCTACGGTGAATGCTTTCCATTCTCAGTTGCGATGTGGTGTGCTACGTTGCTTACCAAATTTGTAGATATGTTTAAAAAAAATGGTCACAAAACAGGGATACGAAGAATATATTATGATCTTTTTTACTTGGGTCCATTTCATTTTCCTCTAAGGTCCCTTTCTTTCTTTTATGGAGCATCCATACGAAAGATGACTACTCGAGGGAGGAGCTTGATGGGCCGTGAATGATGAAATCGCCGATGGGCCAGCCAGTTCGGGCCGGGCCGGGCCTCTTGAAAGAAAGGGCCACCCACCCTCTATTGGTCACGCAAGGACCAATGAGACAAGGGACAACAGGTGTGCACCATTTCTTGCACATAAAGATGTGTAATAAGTATTTCTCTTGCATAAATTGGAGTACCCCTTGGGCAAATTTCCCTTTGGACAAGGAAATTCTATATGACATTTGTGAGAATCATGCTCCTCAGAACTGTAGCTTGATCCATGACATAATAGAGGAAGGTTGGCTTGTAATTAATAAGTTTGCTGTTTCTTTCTGAATTACTGCATTACTTAGATTTTGATCCTTGCAAATAATGCTATTTCAGAATAAATCTTATTTATCTAACTATTAAATTATAACCTCTCATAATCTTAGGCTCGGTTTGATAACTGGTTAGGGAAAGGCGAGCAACTCACCCGGGGGTTACGTGTTCGACCTAACTTGGGTTCTAGTTTGATACTCGTTATCTTGCTCGACGTCGGACATATAGAAGAAGACCGATTGGAGATCGTATGACCACCCTAGACGACAAGTAAACCGACGTTGGACGATGTCGGAGATGTTACCAGACGTGGCCGTATGGTACCCATTGGTTGCTGACGTCGGATGTCGACGCTTAGTATCGCAACCACTATCATGTCTCATAGTGAACCCCTCTTTTGTGAGTTGATCGGATGCTGCTGGCCGCTCTAGACGATGACGAAATCGATGCCAAATGACGCTAGAGATGCCGTCAAATGGCCCACATCCACCACCGCTGCTCGTGCCAAACCCAACTGCTCAATTATGGCATTTGACCATGCGGGGTCGAGGGGGTTGTTCATCGAATAAGACTCTGTTAATCTCGCTTAGCCCTATTCGAGCCCAAGTTGGTTAACTCGATCAACTCACCCTAATTACTCTTATTCAATTATCAAACTGGGTCTAAGACTATGGGTAAGCGCTCTTCAAAATTTGAAAAAGTTGTTCTATGATATTTTCAAAAAATTCCATAAAAGAGATTTTTTTCAAATAAAAGAAAGATTATGGGGATCTTTTTACTAAATGAGCAGATTGTAGGATATATATGCTCTCAAAATTGATGAGACTATGGACGTGAAAATCTAAAAATTCTAATTATGAATTATTAGGATAATCATATATGTACACTTAAAACATGTCTTATTCTACATATGTCCCTATATGTTTCATATTGCCATAGATGCCCTCATAATAAATTGTATTCCACCGTACAACCCTATTGCGATTCGCTGTGTTTAACTTGGCTTTTAGAGGACCCAAAAAAAATGAGTGATCTATCATGTCTAATCTCCTCGTATAGTTAAGATGACGACGCATATGTCCCTACAATCTCTCATGTTCATTGTATATCTTTTTAAAATTTTATACTGTTGTGCCCCTGTGGTTTTGATGATGGTTTTGTTGATTGATTGTTGGTGTGAGTTAATCAAATGTTCAGTCATCCTGCTGCTCAATTTAGAGTCATATTTGATGATCAGTCATGCTACATGTTAAACTGATGCATAAAGCATTCATTGCTGTGGTTTTAATGATTTATCTGGTTTTGATGATTGGTGTTTGATGTTAATCATTGTGAGTCATCCTGCTGAAATGTTCATTCAGGGATTCATATGCTCAGTCAGTTTATCTGCTGACATTGTGCTTTGATGATAGCTTCATGATTGTGATTTGTATATCATCTGGAGAATGCACGTGTATGACTGATATATTGTGTGTGTTAGACTTCTGGTATGTGCATGATCTATACATCACCTTCAATCTTCAAGTCTATACACTGGTTTATTCTTCAAGTCTGTACATCCACAGTTAGACTTAAAGTCTGCACTCTAGTCTTCAATGTCAAGTCTGCACATCGGTCTTCGATTTCAATGTCCATACATTGGGCTTTTACATGAAGTCTACACATTGTTGTTTGCAGTGAAAGTCCATACTTTGGACTGTTCATCAAAGTCTGTACATCATACTGCTATAGCAAGTCTGTACAGTGAGTGATTCATTGGTGAAGTCTGTACACTTAACTGTACTTCAAGTCTAGACATTGCACTGTTCCCTTCATCTTCGTGTTGTTTTCAGTATGTGTCAATTTCGTTTTCGTGTCGTTTTTACCTCGTGTCGTGTTACCCCGTGTCAATTACTGTTCGACTTCGTGTTGTTTTCAACCCGAGTCGGTTACTGTTGTTCCTCGTGTCATTTTATTCGTTTTATACTGTTCACATAGCTTCATCACGTGTCGTGACAAGCCGTGTCTATTTTTCAGACCCCGTGTCTGTCTTGAGTTGTTCCTACACTCCGTGTCGATTTCATCTTTTGTCTTTGTCTTGTGTTTTTCATGACCTCGTATCGTTTTTCCTCTCATAACCTCGTGTTAGTGTTTCTGTGACTTCGTTCATGTTTCGTAACCACACTTCGTGTTGGTTACTGTTGTTTCTGTGACTTCGTGTCATGTTTCCACACTTCGTGTCGTTCATGTTTCGTAACCACACTTCGTGTTGGTTACTGTCGCTCTTATGACTTTGTGTCGTGTCTCCCATACCTCGTGTCATTTTTCACTCCGTGTCTATTTCAGTTTTCGTCTTCGTGTTGTTTTCAACTCGTGACGGTCTCTGTCATCTGTCTCCATGTCATACTCACTCCGTGTCGTTTTTGTTCCACTGCGTGCAGAACATCGCAGCACCTCGTGTTGCTTCCTGTTTCACTTCGTGTCGTTTTCCGTTTTGTGTTCTTCGTGTCGTTCTTACTTTGAGTCGTTTTCTTTGTTATTTCCGTCTTCGTGTCGTTTCTGTTTTCATGACTTCGTGTCATCTTCATTGTCTTAGTGTTGTTTTCACCGCGTGCTGTTCTCACTGTCTTCGTGCTGTTTTCACCGCGTGTCGATTACTGTTTCATCTAGTATTGTTTTTCCACTTAGTGTCGTTTCCGAATTATCTCTTCGTGTTGTTCTTCCTAGACATCGTGTCTTTCGTGTGTTGAAACCACACTTACTGTTGGTTTCTGTTTACCTCCATGTTGTCCTCGTGCCGTTCTCATTACTGGTTATTATATCATGTCGTTTTACTTCGTGCTACAGTCACCATGGTGTTCTTCGTGTCGTTCTTCTGGTTACCTCGTGTTGTTTTATAACCTCACTTCGTGTTGTTCTCAGTGCATCTAGTATTTCTATTACATACTTCGTGCAGCTTTAGTTCCTATGGCCCTCAGCTTTAATGATTTTCATCTCCTTGCAGATCCGAGGAAGAACATTCCACACACCTGGGCAGCACGTGATCCGAGGCTAGAATGAAGCCTGCTGAGAGACTGCCACGTGGACCGAATTCTTAGGGCTGGAAATGTGGAGGTCACACGTCGTGGCTGATGCTGCTGCTGCTGCTATATATATGAGACCTTCGTCCACAGATGAAGGTGATCGAGTTGGCGAGAAGAAAAGCGTATACAGAGAGCCACGATCCAGATAGAAGAAGAAAAGAGAAAGAAGAAGAGCAGAAGGAGAAGAAGAGAGGTAGAGAGCTCGAGAAGAGTGTGAAGAGAAGAAGAAGCAGAGAGTGAGAGGAGAGCAGAAGAAAGAGAAAGAAAGATAGAGAGTGAGCGAGAGAGCTCGTGGAGAAGAAGGAAGATCTTACCTGAAGATCCGTCTACTGGACCGTGGATCAAATCCAGGCCAGTCAGCTCCGTTGAGAGCCACATTGTGCACTTCATCTTTCAGCTTTCTGTTTTGCTGAAGTCATTTTCGTTTATTGTTTTTCCTTTGTTTTCTGGTTTGCTGTGTTTCCGATACTCTGTAGAGAGGTCGGGGTTCCTCCTGTTAGTTCAGGAGAAGGGAGATTGATACCTCCGGTTGCAAGCAGCAGGTGGGCTGCTTGTGGGTTCCCTCCGGGTTGGAGGAAGGGAGATTTATCTCCGGTTGTGCTTCCCTCTGGGGTTCAGAGGAAGAGAGACTTGGGTCTCTAGGTTTCCCTCCGGGTTGGAGGAAGGGAGACTTGTCTCCGGTTCTGGGCTTGTGGATTCAAGTCCAGGGGTTCCCTCCAGGTCTGGAGGAAGAGAGACCGTGTGTCTCTGGTTTGCTAGTGACTGGTGTCACTAGTGGTTCCCTCCGGTTGGGAGGAAGAGGGGAGGCTGTTCCCCTGGTCAAGCTGTTTGGCAGCATTTGTTGCAGACTGAGTCTGCTGTTTCTAGCGTGAGCTAGTGGAAGCCACACTCGGTTTGAGTGTGGGGTGGATGTAGGTCTGGAGGACCGAACCACCTAAAAATCCTCTGTGCAGTGGTCTGATTTCTCTATATGTTTTGCTTCCGCTAGATGTTTGCATAGGGGCGCTCCAAGTGGTTGATCAGATCTTGTTCTGAGTGTTTAATCCGTTGAGTGAGCGAAAGTTTATTTGAGTGGAAGAATGGTGCTACTGCTAATTAGTCTTTCAGATTTGATACATCTGTCTAGTTAGCACTCTAGATAGTTAGTGAGCATCATAACCTTTTAATTGGGTAAAGGTTTTTAAAGGGTTATATTCATTCACCCCCCCTCTGAATACTGCACCGAACCTAACAATTGGTATCAGAGCGGGTCTCTGATCTATCAGATCTAACAATCTGCAGAGGATCCTGCCGATTTGTTTGGTGCATTTCAGAGTGGGTCTCTTGAAATCGTGTCTTGCTTCGTTGACTTGTGTCTTATTTTGATTATCTAGTTTCAGTGGAGTTCGTGTCATTTGTTTTACTTCGCTGAACTTGTCTGCCATCTGTTCTAATGGCTCGACCTCCGATTTATGATGGTTCTAACTTTGAAAGTTGGCTAGGAGGCCTAGCTGTGTACATAGACTCAATTGGTCCACATTTGTGGAGTCTTATATCTAAAGGCCCACACCGCTTACCTAAAGATCTGACCAATTGGTCTAGTGAGGACAGCTCTAAGAATTGCGATAATACCATAGTTCTTAATATCTTGAGAGCTGTAGTTAATACTGATATGTATCCTTTTGTTCTCAGGTGCACATCTGGAAAGGAAATATATGACAGAGTCGTTTCTGCGCATAATCAGCAAGGTGATAGCTGCTTGATGGCCAACTGGGATGATGAAGATGAGATCTCATCTCAGGTAAGTTCTGAATCAGAAGGATACTCTTTCGATGAATTAATAGAGATGTATGAAAATTTGTTAGAAGTATCCAAGAAATTGAAATCTGAGAACAAAAAGTTGAAAAAGAAATGTGATAGAATAAATCTGAAAGATTCCTGTGAAAACTGTCCAAATATGAAAAAGTCTTATGATGCATGCATGCTAGATGTTCAGAATCTTAAGAAACAAAATGATTCTCTAAAAATTGAAAAACAAACATGCTTAGATAAAATGTCTGAACTTGAGAATCAACTGAATGATAAGAAAAATGAGCATCTAAAAGGCATGCAAGAACTAACTAAAGTTAATTCTGAATTGGACAAAATGAAATTGGAGAATGAGGATCTTCAAAAGAAGAATAAAACTCTTATTATCAGAATGAATGAAATCAATGAGGTTTCACAGTCCTCTTCTGCTAAATCAGATTGTAAAATATGCTCTGCTTTAAGAGAACGAAATGAAGATCTCTTTAGTGAGAATGAACGGCTAAATAAACAAATTGCCTCACTTAAAGATGATCACAAAAATCTGCTCGCTGAGAAAATTAAAGCAGAAGAAAGAGAAGATGAACTGATTAAAAAATTGAAGCACGTGTCTGGAAGAGAGAGATGTGCTAACAATGAAATTCAGGATAAAAATCTTGAGGAAGAAAACACTGAATTAAAAGCTGAAGTTGAAAGACTGAAGTTGTTGAATACTGGCTTGTCTGAAAGACTTCTCACTACAGAAAAAGGAAAGGCTGTCTATGATGAAAATTCAGAAATTTTGAACAGCCTAAAACAAGAAATTGAGAAGTATAAAATCGCAAACCAAGTTCTAAGCGAATGTGTTAATTGCAGTGAACAAGAAATAGCCAGTTATGAACTTCACATTGCTAGCTTGGAAGATAAAATTCATAATCTGGAAAATTCAGCTATTGAGTCTGCCAAGATTAAAGGAAAAATAAAAACTGTTGGGAAGAGGAAGGATGATAACTCTGAAGGGGGAACTAACTGCTGTTCTGATATAGCTGGTACTTCAAGGCAATCCCCAAAACAAAGTGAAAATCAGAAGTCACCTTCAAAAACTGTCTTTCAGTTTAAAGCTCAGAAAATTGAAAAACAAACAAAGCCTGTTGAGGATAATCAGAAATTGACAAGGAAGAGTCAAACAAAAAGGGTAAAAAATAATTCTGGTTATACTCTGAAATTTGTTAGCTCTGTTGAATCCGATGCTTCTTGTACTCATTCGTATGCTTCTAGGAACTCATATGATAGAAACCATGTTCCTAGGAAATCTGATGCCTCTTGTTACTACTGTGGTAGGCATGGTCATTATATGGATGACTGCAGAGTGATGATAAGTGATGATATGATGCATGATAAAATATTTCCAAATAATCATCACCACCCCAAAAGAAACATGTCTTCCTCAAACCAACATATCATTTGTTACAATTGTAACAGACGTGGTCATAAAGCTATTGAGTGTTGGTTTAGGCCTTCATGGGGATTTACTGGCTCAAGAGGTAAGCACCCTAGGTGCATTGAATGTGGCAAGTATGGGCATGCAGTCAAGGACTGCTGGTTTGTTCAGGGAAATCATTTTAATTCCAAATTTGTAAGATTCCCTCCAAACAAAAATTTCTTGGGCAGAAATAAAGCTGGTCTTAAAGAAAAGACTCTTGGTTGTTATGAATGTGGAAAACCTGGCCACCGAGCTTCTGAATGCTGGTGGGCAGGTAATGGTAAATCAAAAATTCATGCTTACAACAGAACAATTCATGCTCATTATCATAGGTCTCATGCTGTTGTTGATATGCATCATAGGACCAGAAAATCTGCTGTTTCATGTAGATATTGTGGTAAACTTGGTCACTCTATGGACAATTGTTTTCTGATGAAATTTGATGACCATGTTGCTAAGAAACTGTTTAGAACACCTGATAGGGGTAGTGCAGGACCCAAGACTGCTTGGGTCTATGCAGGATCAACTTGATTGACTTGCTGCAGATGTGCCTTGGAAGGAGAAATAAAAGGGGTCAACCAAGGCACTCAAAAAGAAAACCCCATGATTCAATTCAGGTCAGTTCTGAAATCTGTTTTAAATTCCATTATCTGAAATTGTGAGCATGAAAATTGTGAGTTTCATGTTGATTTGCTTGGTTGATTTTTTTTAACTCTTCATGTCTAGCTGATCAGTCTGCATTCCAGACTCAACTATTGAATTCAACTCTGCATATCTGATGCTCTTCTCGTACTATATATTGAACTGAATTTGAATGCTTCTTTAGTATATACGGTTGATGCACTATACAGACTCTGCGTCCATGCATGTGTTTTGTGTTAATGCATTGCATGCTTGTTATTGAATGCACACTTGGACTGATTGTGTATAGACTGATTGTCATTACATGTGTCAATGATGCTGTTCAATGCATGAAGGACTGCTTTATGTTGCATTGTCATACATGATCATCATGGTATATTAAATGGAACAAGTTGAAGGGCATATGGAGTATGTCTGGATGCTACTGACATGTGTGAGGTGATCCTTGGACCAAGTCCTCCGCCTAGTACCATGGGTCTAGTCTTCATGTAAAATAGTGAACTGCATCATATGTTGAAAAATCTGAAAAAGGATAAAAATGCTCATGAATTGGATGCATAAACCTGAATTGATTGCATACTTGTTTAATGTATCCTTGGTGCATAGTCTGCATGTAGGACAGTATGTTGCATACCAAGTTAATTCTGTGTTTGCATAATCATTCCTCATCAGCATTGTCTGAATTGATACCTCTGAACTCTACTCATCTGAAGTGCATATATGTGGTTTGCATGTATGTTTAAATGCATATTGTAAGGGGGAGTCAATGCATTGCATATAGGTTGTCAAATGCATACATTTGTCAGATTTCATAGCATATCCTTTCTTATTGATTTTGTTGACAAACCTTGATCATATTCTGAAAACTTTATGCTTCAAAAATCTCTCTTAACAATTGGTAATTCTCCTATCAATTGGTATCATTTGGCTTCAGAATTCTATCAGTCTTTCATGAAGATTTCAATGGGCTATCTCGATCATAAATCTGAAAATCTTGAACTAGAAATCTTCTATTATACGTTTTTATGAATGACTGAAATAACTCATGTGGTTTAAGTTTAATGTATTCAATGAGTTTGGCTTTAAAATCTCTTAAAAATATCTGAAGCATGTTTAATAAACCTTAACCATCTGTTTCATGCTATGTCTTGTGAAAACTCCTGAAATCTGCACTTTTGAATACATAACTTTAATTGGTTAAGTACATGAGATTAATATTGTTTTGAAGCAAATGAATGTTTCTGAAATGTCTAAAGGGTAATATCTGTCAGGGCAATGACATTGGTCACTGAGAAACACAAGTCCAAAGGACTGTGTCATGAGGTGCCTTAGTTAACTCTGTAAAATGAGAATTCATTGAAAATCAGGCAGAGCAATGGCATGCACACTGAGAAATACAATTCACTCATTAAAAATTGAGCTGTAGTGTGTCATGATGTGTAAATGCTAACTCTGTTTACATAAGGCATGACAGTTAGTCACACTAAGGGCTTAGGGATATTGGCCTCTGATCAAGGTATATCCTCTAGTTACAAGGTGTGTACTGAACTAGAAAGCACGTAAAATTTGTAGCAAGGAAAATTGCTGAATAAATTGAAATATCTGAATATTGATGCCAAAATCAAATTGCTACAACCCTAGACAAAATCATATGACTTCATAATTGCTTGATTTCAATACTAGTACATGTAATTCTGAAAGAAGTCAATAGATTTGATTGTGTAAGACAAAGGGAGGATAATCAAGATAAATATGAGGGCTTGGTTCATTTTTATTAAACCATGGTTTTAGATATCATTACAGAATTTTATTGATAAACTCTGCATACATCACGTTTAAACCATGATGTTCAATAAATGTCATTCATAAGCCCTTATGATAGAAGACTTTGAAAACTTATGCTTTAGATTTATGATATTGATATCTCTTTGAAAATCAGGCTGAACTTCTTGTGTTTGGAACATCCTTGAAAAATCTGTTAATTGAAACTCTTCTGCTCATGGTATTGACTCATTAACCTGAACCTCTTCTTGTTTGCCCCTGTGGTCTCCTTCTCATAAGAGTCCACTTATTGAGGGGGAGCTTCCATGTCATGCATCACTTGCATATCAATTGGCATCTCTTCAGGGGGAGCATTCCTTGTCATGCTGAATCATGCTCATATCATTTGTGACCTTGCATTCATATACTCAGGGGGAGTATTGCAAAGGGGAGAATTTGTCTGAACTTTTATGCATGCTTTAACTTCTCAAATTATTTTCTTTTTGATGAAGTCAAAGGGGGAGAATAATTTGAGTCTTCAGAATGCCTCACATCATCAGAATGACTCAATATATTGAAAGTGTTGCCATCATCAAAAAGGGGGAGATTGTTGTGCCCCTGTGGTTTTGATGATGGTTTTGTTGATTGATTGTTGGTGTGAGTTAATCAAATGTTCAGTCATCCTGCTGCTCAATTTAGAGTCATATTTGATGATCAGTCATGCTACATGTTAAACTGATGCATAAAGCATTCATTGCTGTGGTTTTAATGATTTATCTGGTTTTGATGATTGGTGTTTGATGTTAATCATTGTGAGTCATCCTGCTGAAATGTTCATTCAGGGCTTCATATGCTCAGTCAGTTTATCTGCTGACATTGTGCTTTGATGATAGCTTCATGATTGTGATTTGTATATCATCTGGAGAATGCACGTGTATGACTGATATATTGTGTGTGTTAGACTTCTGGTATGTGCATGATCTATACATCACCTTCAATCTTCAAGTCTATACACTGGTTTATTCTTCAAGTCTGTACATCCACAGTTAGACTTAAAGTCTGCACTCTAGTCTTCAATGTCAAGTCTGCACATCGGTCTTCGATTTCAATGTCCATACATTGGGCTTTTACATGAAGTCTACACATTGTTGTTTGCAGTGAAAGTCCATACTTTGGACTGTTCATCAAAGTCTGTACATCATACTGCTATAGCAAGTCTGTACAGTGAGTGATTCATTGGTGAAGTCTGTACACTTAACTGTACTTCAAGTCTAGACATTGCACTGTTCCCTTCATCTTCGTGTTGTTTTCAGTATGTGTCAATTTCGTCTTCGTGTCGTTTTTACCTCGTGTCGTGTTACCCCGTGTCAATTACTGTTCGACTTCGTGTTGTTTTCAACCCGAGTCGGTTACTGTTGTTCCTCGTGTCATTTTATTCGTTTTATACTGTTCACATAGCTTCATCACGTGTCGTGACAAGCCGTGTCTATTTTTCAGACCCCGTGTCTGTCTTGAGTTGTTCCTACACTCCGTGTCGATTTCATCTTTTGTCTTTGTCTTGTGTTTTTCATGACCTCGTATCGTTTTTCCTCTCATAACCTCGTGTTAGTGTTTCTGTGACTTCGTTCATGTTTCGTAACCACACTTCGTGTTGGTTACTGTTGTTTCTGTGACTTCGTGTCATGTTTCCACACTTCGTGTCGTTCATGTTTCGTAACCACACTTCGTGTTGGTTACTGTCGCTCTTATGACTTTGTGTCGTGTCTCCCATACCTCGTGTCATTTTTCACTCCGTGTCTATTTCAGTTTTCGTCTTCGTGTTATTTTCAACTCGTGACGGTCTCTGTCATCTGTCTCCATGTCGTACTCACTCCGTGTCGTTTTTGTTCCACTGCGTGCAGAACATCGCAGCACCTCGTGTTGCTTCCTGTTTCACTTCGTGTCGTTTTCCGTTTTGTGTTCTTCGTGTCGTTCTTACTTTGAGTCGTTTTCTTTGTTATTTCCGTCTTCGTGTCGTTTCTGTTTTCATGACTTCGTGTCATCTTCATTGTCTTAGTGTTGTTTTCACCGCGTGCTGTTCTCACTGTCTTCGTGCTGTTTTCACCGCGTGTCGATTACTGTTTCATCTAGTATTGTTTTTCCACTTAGTGTCGTTTCCGAATTATCTCTTCGTGTTGTTCTTCCTAGACATCGTGTCTTTCGTGTGTTGAAACCACACTTACTGTTGGTTTCTGTTTACCTCCATGTTGTCCTCGTGCCGTTCTCATTACTGGTTATTATATCATGTCGTTTTACTTAGTGCTACAGTCACCATGGTGTTCTTCGTGTCGTTCTTCTGGTTACCTCGTGTTGTTTTATAACCTCACTTCGTGTTGTTCTCAGTGCATCTAGTATTTCTATTACATACTTCGTGCAACTTTAGTTCCTATAGCCCTCAGCTTTAATGATTTTCATCTCCTTGCAGATCCGAGGAAGAACATTCCACACACCTGGGCAGCACGTGATCCGAGGCTGGAATGAAGCCTGCTGAGAGACTGCCACGTGGACCGAATTCTTAGGGCTGGAAATGTGGAGGTCACACGTCGTGGCTGATGATGCTGCTGCTGCTATATATATGAGACCTTCGTCCACAGATGAAGGTGATCGAGTTGGCGAGAAGAAAAGCGTATACAGAGAGCCACGATCCAGATAGAAGAAGAAAAGAGAAAGAAGAAGAGCAGAAGGAGAAGAAGAGAGGTAGAGAGCTCGAGAAGAGTGTGAAGAGAAGAAGAAGCAGAGAGTGAGAGGAGAGCAGAAGAAAGAGAAAGAAAGATAGAGAGTGAGCGAGAGAGCTCGTGGAGAAGAAGGAAGATCTTACCTGAAGATCCGTCTACTGGACCGTGGATCAAATCCAGGCCAGTCAGCTCCGTTGAGAGCCACATTGTGCACTTCATCTTTCAGCTTTCTGTTTTGCTGAAGTCATTTTCGTTTATTGTTTTTCCTTTGTTTTCTGGTTTGCTGTGTTTCCGATACTCTGTAGAGAGGTCGGGGTTCCTCCTGTTAGTTCAGGAGAAGGGAGATTGATACCTCCGGTTGCAAGCAGCAGGTGGGCTGCTTGTGGGTTCCCTCCGGGTTGGAGGAAGGGAGATTTATCTCCGGTTGTGCTTCCCTCTGGGGTTCAGAGGAAGAGAGACTTGGGTCTCTAGGTTTCCCTCCGGGTTGGAGGAAGGGAGACTTGTCTCCGGTTCTGGGCTTGTGGATTCAAGTCCAGGGGTTCCCTCCAGGTCTGGAGGAAGAGAGACCGTGTGTCTCTGGTTTGCTAGTGACTGGTGTCACTAGTGGTTCCCTCCGGTTGGGAGGAAGAGGGGAGGCTGTTCCCCTGGTCAAGCTGTTTGGCAGCATTTGTTGCAGACTGAGTCTGCTGTTTCTAGCGTGAGCTAGTGGAAGCCACACTCGGTTTGAGTGTGGGGTGGATGTAGGTCTGGAGGACCGAACCACCTAAAAATCCTCTGTGCAGTGGTCTGATTTCTCTATATGTTTTGCTTCCGCTAGATGTTTGCATAGGGGCGCTCCAAGTGGTTGATCAGATCTTGTTCTGAGTGTTTAATCCGTTGAGTGAGCGAAAGTTTATTTGAGTGGAAGAATGGTGCTACTGCTAATTAGTCTTTCAGATTTGATACATCTGTCTAGTTAGCACTCTAGATAGTTAGTGAGCATCATAACCTTTTAATTGGGTAAAAGTTTTTAAAGGGTTATATTCATTCACCCCCCCTCTGAATACTGCACCGAACCTAACATATACTTTATATTTTCAACAGAATAAGCCCTCAACTATGATGTCATTGAAAATAGAGGGATATAACTGAAATAATACTACTTAGCAATAACATTCACACTTTTCTCGGGAAGAGATTGAAACAATACTACTTAATATATATATATATATATATATATATATATATATATATATATATATATATATATATTTGAACAATGTAAAGTAAATACACAATTGTGGGGTTGTATTGTAATTATCTCTAAATCATTTAATTAATTTAATTTGAGAATTTTTAATAAATATTTTTTACAAATAAGAATGTTAAGTCAGACTAGGGCAGATTAAACAAAGCCCATTTGCCAAGTATATTAGAATGTAAGTTGGAGAGGGGGATTTTTGTAACCCATCTAGAAAGCGGTCGAACTAGGTCCATCAGGACCAAACGAGGCCCAACTCATCTAAGTGACAGCCCCGCATGGATCACTTAAGCTAGAAAGTCCAAATAAGTTCACTCGGGATCACACCCTTCCTCGGCGGCCCTTAGGCTCGGAAGGCCCGAGCGTCGGCCAGGTCAGAGAAAGACCCATGCCCGATCTATCCCCTCGCCGGCATAAGGGCAGGCGCTCAACGCCCACTCCGACATATTCTCATCCGAGCTATGCCTATCGCCCGGACAGGGTTGGCGCCTTTTATGTTCGGGACGACCGACGATTGCTTATCCATGCTGCCGTTGAGAACCCTTTATGAGCAGGAGTTTATGAGGATAAGGGGCCCATGATCCCTCAAAGCTATAAAGATCTCACGATGAGGACGTAAAAGTCCCACGTTGAGGACGTAACGCCCGCCTGAAACCCCTCAACTTACGGGACTCATGAAGTCAGTGCACTATATAAACCTAGGACTACCTCCAACGAAAGGTAAGGGCAAACACACGCCTATATCCCCCTAAGCAGGAATCACTTCACCACCTTGGTGTAGAGGGATCTCGTGCATCTCCTTCCTCCTCTCTTCATCGCTTCCATCATTGCTCGACTGACTTAAGCATCGGAGGGTTTACCTCATGGAATCATCCCTGGACCCCCTGATCCATTTTCCTTCTTTGCAGTTCACTATCCGGTGATCATCTACCCCGCTCAGGACAAGCACGAGATCACGCCTCTTCATAAGTCAAACAAACTATTAAATGTAAATGAGACATCAATAAGAATTAGACCTGAAAATCTAACCCGCTCATATATGTTCATCAAAAAATTTTAAGATAATTATATATAGGAGATGGATTGAATGCACCCCACGGTGCATCTAAGTTAGATCAACCTCTCTCATTTTATTACTTTACCCTAGCTGAGTGCCCCCAAAAGGATGCTATTGCATGGTTTGATGGTGTATATGCTACAAAACGTATTTGTGATAATTACCAGTGAGATGTGTGCATGAAGTGGCATTTATGACAATTTAAGGGGAAGTGTGATTGTGAAGAACAAAGACGTAAAAATGACTATTCGAGGGAGCTTGATTCATGGAGCATCCACCTCTTCCTTCCCTAGTGGCAGTGTTCTCTCCCAAGTCCCAACTGCGGCAACACCTTCAATGGAGAAGTCGAGGTAGAGGTTGGAGTCGCCCACCACATCTTCCACCATGAGTAGGGTTTTCGGAGAGAGAGTCATAATCAAGTGAGATATACCATAGATATTTATGACAATAGATTTACATGAAGAATTTATTTATAAAACTAATAATCATAAGAGTATTTATATAAAAAATTTAAAATTAAGAGAGAAAAATAGATAAAGGAGAGAGAGAGAAAGAGAGAGAGAGAGAGAGAGAGAGAGAGAGAGGAGTGTTTGGTTGAGTGTGCGAAATCTGGGAGGGGGTTGGGGGTATCACTTTTTTTTTAATGAGGGGGAGAGAGCATTGTTATTAGAATCAGACCAGTCGGTCGGATCGGTCCGACCGTGAATCGGTTCAGAAATCGGTTCGATTAAGACGAGTCCGATCAATGTTAAAGAGCCGGGTGAGCCGAACGAACAGCGGTTCACCGGTGAACCGGTCTGATCCGATTCATCTTTTAAAATAAAAAAAATAAATGTAAAAATATTTAGATATTTAAATTGATATTTATATGTGAACAAAATTATCTTATTATTATTGATTTCTTATTATTTATCATTTTATTTTAGATATATTTGAAATTTAAACGTTTAAAAGAGTATAGATGTCAATTGTGAAGGGTTGAAGACTAATAAAATATTACAAAAATTTAAGATCAAATTATTTAACCATGTTATTGTTGTTATTTTATTTACATAGTTACGTAATCATGACTATACATGTATATTTATTTATTTTGATTATTATATCTTGTTTCTTATTATTTTGAGTTATAGAATCGAATTGAATTATATATTATTATTATAATGATGTCACGGTTCAAACCAATTTGATTGAACGATATGCTTCGAAATTGAATCAATTTATTAATAGATTCAAGGGTCAATTTGATTCTGATAACATTGGGAGGGGGTCGACGATTTTCAAACGAGAGAGCCTAACGCACTCAGGCGGGGGCATATTGGTCCACCTGATTTGCATAGCCGGGAGCTCGCTCTCCTAAAAAAAAAAAAACACGTGGGTTGGTGTCTTGCCCCGTAAAAGTGCAGGGATGACGGCAAGTGGGGCCTACATATTTTCTTTTAAAAAATTGATAGTGTGGTCCAGAGACTCCCTACGTGACACGATAATAGAGAGGACTTTCTTACATCCCATCGATAGGATGTCATTACAGTCAAATAAATCACTGTCATTTAAAAAAATAAAAAACTCTTTTTTCAAAAACTTCAACAGATAAGACGGAGGGTATCGCATTCGCGTCACATAAGTCGGTGTCATCATAACAATAGATCCGGCCTCGTGGCCTTCAGCGCCACGTCGACATTTACGTAAACGATAAGCGGCGCCATCTCTGGATATGTTATTCCAGTACAATACTGGTATAATAAACCGAACCAATAGCATTACGCCACGAATACATAAGAAAGCTACTATTGGACAATTACCATGCACCTGGTCTACAGAAATCTGCACCAACCACATCGTCACCCTCCCCACCGACTTTCTTCTGCTATCGCCTTTCCGCCCTTTCCCGGCGACAAAACCGAGCAGCTCAGAAGCAGCCCGGAGGAGAAGGGGGATAGGGGTAGGCCACAGAAGAACTGTAGCGTCTCTCCTGCGGCGTCGTTTACGAGGGGTCTTGGGTTTCGGCTCTCTTCCGGTGAGCCTTGGGACGCCGTCGGGATGGAGATGGGGAGCTCCGACCCCGAGCGGCCGAGGGCGCCGGCCTTCTCCGTCCCCGGCCGTAAGAGAGATGTCAGTTCCTGGCTGACATGCTCCGTTCGGTTCTCCTCTTCTGCATGCATCCGTTTGTTGTTTGTTTCTTGTTCCACCTTGGGATGTTCAATTCTGCAGAAGGAGGAGGGCTCAGATTTGAGACATCTGATCTATTTTTTCTTCATTAATCTGGTGCTTGGTTTCTCTTTTACTGCTGGATGCTGAAATCGTTCTTTCGTTTGGCGTGCGTTTGAAAATGCTTGCTTGGAGTAGGTCATCGCGGGCGTACCTTAAGCAAGGTTCGCCGACTCGCTGATCCGTACCGGATCGGGATCCTCTTGATCCGGTACGGTACGCCCGAGTCTCATCCGACTCGTATTCGACTCGGTCTGACTCGGCCCTCTCTCTCCCCCTCTCCCCCTCCTCTATCTCTCTCTCACTGTGACTCGGCCCGACTCGGCCGATCCTAGGGGTGATCCGTAGTGTACCGGGTTTGCCCTGATACGGTACGATACGCCCGAGTCGGCCCGAGTCGGGCCGAGTCGGCGAACCATGACCTTAAGTACGCTCGAACTTGTGTTGTTTGCTTTCACCTCCCTCTATCTGGTGAACCAGGAAGCGAGGTTGCCGGAGATTGATGCTGCGAGGGAGCCTCTGCTGGATGGGAACAGGTCCCGTGAGGACTACTCTGTCAGAGCTGCTATCCTTCCGTGAGCAGCACAAAACGACTTCTTCTTTGGAGGGGGCGGAGACTAGCTTAGGGGGTGTGCTGACTTGTCCCTGTTGTGGATTCTAATGGTTAATTAATGTGTGGTTAGGTTCCTCTTTCCAGCTCTAGGAGGGCTGCTGTTTGGGTATGATATTGGTGCTACATCTGGTGCTACGATTTCCATAAAGGTATGTTCTGTATGAACTGTTCTTCTCCTTCACTTCTGATCTGATCAGCATTTGCGTTCTGTTGAATGGAAACTCATGTTCTGTTGAATTTGTGTTTTCTGGATGCTTCATTTCTGGTTACAAAACTTTATGTATATCGCTGAATACTTGCGGCATTACAAAATGAATCACGTATACTTTTAGATACTAGGAAATTCTGGCATAGTAAGAACATATTGGAGAAGGAGTTTTGGATGAGAATGGTTTGGGTTGACAAGGTTTTAATCAAAATCAATAGTTAAGAACCTGAGTCCGGACTAGCCTTCTTGTGAACTGTGGGAATTATTGTGAAAGTGACAGGGACTGCTGAGGACTTTCTAAACTTCCTTTTCTCAGAAATGGCAGAACCTTCATTTGTTGATGATATTTGGCCAATATATTTGAATCATTTTATTTGTGTTTCTGTTGTGAATGTAGCTATTAAGCATACTTATCCTTGTTAACCATGAATTACTGTCGGTAAATTACACCCATTGGCTTGTTTTGCTTTTACCGAAGGCTAGGCATATGCATGGTCTAGTTCTGGAGCTAATATTCCATAGTGTGGTTTAATCTCTTTTTTTCTCATTGGTGCCTATTAGGCAGCAGGCCAGCCATAGAGATTGCTTTTGATATGTATCATTTCTAAATCAAATATGAACAAGTGGCTCAATGGACATTTGATATTTTCTGTCGACTAAAATATTCTCCTTTGCAGTCTTCAACACTGAGTGGAACAACATGGTACGACTTGTCCCCAGTAGAAGTTGGCCTTCAGGTTTGTTGGTATACTATGGAAATGCCTACAAATAGTGGAGTAATGGTGAAAATTTATCACAAACAATCTTTAGGTTGACTTTTCTCTATTAAGTCACCATTCAACTTTGCAGGTCAGTGGGTCATTGTATGGAGCTTTGCTTGGTTCTCTCCTTGCTTTCGCTATTGCTGACATTTTAGGTTTGTTCTTATATTTTATTTTAATAATTTTAATTTCATATTCTGTTAGTATCTAAAATCATGTTTTCTATTGAAGGAAGACGGAGGGAATTAATGTTCTCCTCTGCACTGTATCTCGTTGGGGCTCTGCTAACAGCAGTCGCAACCAATTTCCCTCTATTGGTGATTGGACGCTTCATCTATGGTATAGGAATTGGGCTGGTAATTGATGATACTACATCTGCTTGATTCTTTAATTTTGTATTCTGCCAAATGTCTCTTGTTACTTATGGGAGTACTAGGTTCTTTCTTCTACAGGCACTGTCTAATGCTGATCTCTCTAGCACTGTCAAATGGTATATTGTCATCTATGATTCAATCATAGAAACGTAACATTCCTGATTCATCCAAAGCATATAACTCTAAATGATGCTTCTCATTTGATTTCTTTCAATTCTTTAAGCTCATTGGGTCGTAGGTTTCAATTCTCTAGCACTGTCAAATGGTATATTGTCGTATCCGATTCAATCATAGAAACATAACATCCCTGACCTTGTGCCACACGCTTACAAATAAAAGCACTGGAATTTGTGGCAGATAGTTGGGTAGATGCAATTTTATATAAATCAGACCATTGCATCCTGTAGACAATGGTTTTATGTGTATTAGTTGCTTAATCTTTGTTGATTCACAAACATCCAGCTCATGATTTATATCCAAGTAACATTGCTGCAAGATCATGCACAAGGCTCTCAATGGTTTTATCTATCCTGGTATAGGTGAATTCTGCACTGTACTTAGTGGTCATTGGATAGATTAAAATGGCAGGAGAGGATTCATGTCGCTGATCGCAGAGACATGGGATAAGGCTGTGACAATAATGATGATGACAACTATTAAAGAGTAATCACTGGTGTAACCTGCCTTGCGAAACTTATTGGACTTGTGAATCTCATATAAATCATGCATTTTCTTTGATTTGATGATGTCACTCTATGTTGACCAATTAGTTAGCAAAATTAGTTCTTGAATCTTGATATGTGTTTGACCTCAGATAGGTTCGGGAAATTTGACCACTGGAAGGAATTAGTGGTTTACAGTTGTCTGTAAGAAGTTAGAAAATGGGTTCTACAATCTGAAATTCATATATGTTGATTATCCAATAAAGATAAGATGATAAAGGGTGATTGAAATCAAGTGAAGAAGTGAAAATAATGGGGTTTTCATGAAGAAATCAAAAGACATTGTAATGATTCATGGCCATCCAAATGAAAGAAAGTAGAATTCTGGTGAATGCTTGAAAATGTTAGTAAGTAATACGGACAGAGGAGAACAATATGCAGATGATGAGTCCTGTTATTGTTGAAAGTAAAAAGAGAGGAGTTGAAAATCTATAGTAGTTCATGGAATTGTAGGTGTTGAATTCCTCTGAAAATGATTTAGTTCAAACTTCACAAGAATTTATTCACTAATTTGTATTCTTTTGGTAAAGCCCGGGGTTCTATTATTGCCAAATTCCATTCCTCTTCATCGATCTATCTATAAGTTAATTTAAGCACTACTTCTACATTTATTAAAAGTTGTCAATTGGCAAAGGAGTTTGTCATTTTAATGTAATAGCAAAATAACAATTTTTTGATGATGACACTAGTCTACTCCTCTATGATTACCCTTAGATTGTCACTCGTCCAAAATTTCCCCACCTCTTCTAGTTCTCTCCCCCCCCCCCCTCCTCGTTCATGGATTTTGTCTGTGGGATGATGTGGCAAGAGGTATCTAGCACAAGTTAGTCAAAGTTTCCAGGTGGCTTAACTGAATTGTTATCATTAAACTGCAATAAAATTTGATCTTTGTATACTTCTTTTCTTCATTCACAAAAGGTGCGAATGGTGTGTGAAAATCCTTGGAGACAATTGACACAAATATATTTGGTACATACTTGGGACCAAAGTTTTGTCACATCCTTTCCACTTGCAAAAATGAATTTGATGCATAATGTACCTTGGGCAACAACCCACATGCTTTTGATTTAAGATGCTTATTTCAGATTTATTTGTTGCTTAAATTATTACTTAACTGCAACAAGGTAGCCTGCCTGATTAATTTGATGTTTTCTCCCCAAGGCTATGCATTCTGCTCCAATGTATATTGCAGAGACTGCACCAAGTCAGATACGTGGCAGGCTTATCTCAATGAAAGAGTTTTTTATAGTACTTGGAATGCTTGTGAGTCTTGAAAATGTGTCATAGTTGTGGACTATTTTGGTTTTTCCTGATAATGACTTGCGGATACTGAGTGTACTGTTGTGTCCTGCAGTTAGGTTATATAGCTAGTAACTTCTATGTGGATATGATTTCTGGATGGCGTTATATGTATGCATTGAGTGCTCCTATATCTGTGATTATGGGCATTGGGATGTGGTGGTTACCTCCATCACCTCGTTGGCTCTTACTTTGTGCAATACAAGGAAAAGAAAATATGGAGACTGTCAAAGAGATTGTAGTGTGCTCCTTCTGCCGGATAAGGGGAAGACCTGTTGACAATACAGCCTCTGAAGAAATAGATGGAATCTTGGTTGAGATATCTTATTCCGATCAGGAGAAGGAAGCTACTTTTGGAGAGATATTTCAAGGAAAATGCTTGAAAGCCTTGATTATTGGTGCAGGATTGGTGTTCTTTCAGCAGGTATCTCTATCATCTTGAGATTTTGGTGTAGTTATTGTTGATTCACCAAAATTTCCATTGAAGTCTGGTACTTCCTCTTTCTATCTCACTTCACACAGCTCACTCACTTTAAATCAGGTGACTGGACAACCAAGTGTACTATATTATGCTGCAAGTATCCTTAAGGTGATGCGCTTGTTGACAACTCAGAAGATAAGCTTGCTACAGTCTTCTGTGAGGCTTTGTTGTTCTAATTGAGCTACATTTTTTGACAGAATGCTGGGTTTTCTGCTGCAACTGATGCAACTCGTGTCTCAATTCTTATAGGTTTATTAAAGGTGGACGTGGTTCTCAAATAAAAAGCAAATCCTTAAATCCTAGGTTTCTTTTATTGGATTAATTTGCAGCCTTTCTTTTGGAAGTACTTTTGCATTATAGATGCTCACCCATCATGCTTGTTACTGATGTGGAGTGCTTGTAATGCACAATTGACTAGCATGTGATTGTTTCAGCATTTTGATACCTTCCGAAAGATCTTTTCCTGCACTGCTTTTATCCCTATTTTGGTATTTCTTTTCTCATTTTGATTGAATTGATTTCAAGGGACATGAAGAACAGATATCAAGTAAAGCCCCCCCCTTGCACTTCATGTCTTAGAAAGTCATAAATACAACAAAGTTTTGTAGCTTTAAGATTTGGTTTCATATGCTTTTGCATAGCTGTTTTATTCTCATCCATGCACCCCTACTTTTGGCTGCCATTGATGCAAGCAAACAATTGTTAATTGACTACAATCTGCATCTTCTGATTCCATCAAGATCATCCACCTTGCGATATCGTACTTATACAAGAAAACAAGTGGCTCTCCCACAAAGTGCAGTGTGTCTTTTTTCCCTTAATCCCCATGCTTATGTGTCGTGCTTTTTTTCAATCATACAATGCTGAGTTGCAGGATAACCTTAAACAAAAAGTAAGTTGGCTTTCACCTTCAGAGAAGGTCACTTGGATTTGTATTGTGTTGCATATTGATCATTCGCTTTATTTACACTTATTTCTGCAAATAGTGACTTAAGTATCATCTGCTACTTGCACTTTGACCCTTCCGTGCAAAATTCTTATACATTACATGTTTTGCAGTTGGTAATGACGGGAGTAGCTGTTCTTGTGGTTGATCGAGTTGGTAGAAGACCTTTGTTGATTGGTGGTGTCACTGGCATTGTAAGTATCTGCCTGTGTGTATCTCTTCAAACATAGAACTTCTCTTTTGGGGGGTCAATAGACATTTGGTCACTGATATCTGCAGTGTCAGGTACTAAACATCATTCATGAGGCTGTTACATGCGAAGTAAAATTGGACTGGCTTTTGTTAATCTAACTTAAGAGTAGAAGAATTGAATATTCAATATGACCAAATCAATTGTTGTACTACCCACTTTCAAAAAAATATGACCAAATAAAAAATGTTACCATGTTTCTGCTTCAGGATTTGCTTTAGCATGTGCTCTTATAATTTAAGATGGATTTTCAATGATGCTGCAGGTTGTATCTCTGTTCTTGTTGTCATCATACTACAGCTTTTTAAAGGGCGCACCTTTTATGGCTGTAGCTGCTCTCTTGTTGTATGTCGGTTGTTACCAGGTATGGAATGTGTTATTTTCTTTTATTTTGTCTAAACACATGATCAATCATTCGGTTTCACTGATCACAAAACCTTCGTCCTTGTTAACATACCGGTGGTTGTGAACCACTTGTGTAGATGGTCCACACAATGCAACACTAAGGTTATCTATTTTGCATTAGGGTCTTTTGTCATACTACAAATTCCTAGAGTGGAGACGCTCTACATTTTTGAAAAAATGTCGATTTGATTACATGCTGGTCAGTACTACTTGATTTAGAAGTCCAGTATTTTATTTTTGCATATTCCTTACTTTAAACAGTAAGAATTATAATTTTGTATCTCATCTTCCTATGATATGGTCCTTCTGTGTTCTCATCTTTTTTTTTTTTGTGGCTTTGACCTCTGGACACCCTCTGTGTGTACGGTGACGGCATTTAAAAGGGAATTTCAGTGGTTAAATTCTGATCATTAGTCATCTTGCTGTGGCGCCCCCTTCCCGCGATCCCGTATCGCGTCCGGGGACGTCACAGCGGATGGACGGAAGTGTTGTGGGCCGAGATATTTGCAAGGCGCTAAAGGCCAAACCATCACATATTCTAGAAATAAAATCAAACCATTTTCGTAAGATAAACACATAATTTACATTGTATACAAAATACTACATATTTCTACTCAAAAGTCATATTTACATTCATTATTCAAAGGAAAATTAAATCTATTTATTCTGCGCGACGGAATCCAAACTAAACCCGGGATCATCTTCTGACCTACCGCCCGTCGGAGTCAAGACGTACACTGGTCAATTTCCTGAAATGGTTAGGCAACGAAAGTGAGTCCAAAGACTCAGTAGGCATTAAAACCAATCACATGCTTATCATATACTAAACTGTGCAAATCCATGATATATAAAGCTAAGCACAATTTCATTGAATTGTACATATACTATGAATGCGAAGGAAATATAATAGAGCAAAATAATTCTCATATCTATAAACAAATGCGTATAACAAATTTTATCTGACTTATATATAAATGGCGTAGTACCCATCTTAGCTAAATCAGAGTTTATACAGATGAACTTATTTTCGGATCATATCAAAGTCATATATCAAATCTGAACTTCATATTATTTGGCAGCATATTGGACAGACATCCCGTCACTAAAAGTAGTAGCAAACACATACCTAGGCATCCATACGTCGACATAAAGACAAATGGTCTAAACGCTGGAGCCTGTCGGCCTTGATCAACTGCGCAGGATCGGGAGTTAATACTCCACCATTCCCCAGATAATTTTCTTATTCTGAGTTCCGGATTTTTCAGAAGTCCGTTTGTCCTCGAAAATGGGCCTAATCCCGTAGCGGAAGCTAACTACGGTTTATCGCCCCACACCTCCTTAAAGTGACACAATCCATATGCTTAATCAAATTTTTATCCTTATTTACATAGTCATCTCAATGCTTAAATCTTGCTATTAAATTTCCTAAAATAACTTAATCATATTTAATATCATAAATTAGATTTTAATCATAGGATCGTGAATAAAAGTTATTAACTAAATAAATTATTATTATATAATATTCGAAGAGATTAATGTAGAGAGAGTAGAGAGAGGGTAGAGAGAGATTAGAGAGAAATATTTTTACAGAATGGTAACTAAATAAATAACCGATTCCAAACATAGATCATCGGATTAAATAAATAACTGACTTAAGTCTGAATAATTACATTTCAAATAAAATCAAATCAAAGAAATATAAATACCAAATAACATGCACTCGGTTTATCATGTGCCTACCTTTAGAATAGACTTCTGAATTGACTTTGTATCTCACCCGAGCTTCCGTAAAAGTCTTTGCGTAGGAAAAGATGATTTTTCCGTTCCAGATACGTGAAGAAGGGCGAAATTATCCAAATAAGTTTCAAATCCTCTGTCCAAACTTTTTATTAATTATTCTGATGCTATATTATCTTCTCCGTTTATTAATAAGAGGATGAGAGTGGGAAGAGAGAGGAGAGAGAAATTAGAGAGAGAAATTAGAAAGAGAAAGTTGAGAGAGAGAGAAGAGAGATGAGAGAGAGTAGAGAGAAAAAAAATAAGAAAAGAGAGAGTGTAGAGAGAGAAAATAAGAAGAGAGAGAGGTGGGAGATTGTGTATGTGTGTGTGTGTGAGAGAGAGATGAGAGAACGTATGGGAGAGAGGGAGAGAGGGAGAAAAAAAATGAGAAGAGGGAGGGAGAGGTGAGATCGTGTGAGAGGGAGAGGAGGAGAGAAGAGATGAGAGAAGGGGGGTGGCTTGTTACGATGAGTGGAGGGGGATAGGAATGAGGAGGTAAGGAAAGAGAGGAGGGGGGGGGGTATTTATAATGGGGGGGAGGAGAAGATAAGAAGAAAGGGGGGGGGGGAGAGGTGGTGAGGATAAGGAAGGGGAGGGGATGAGGATGATTACGTGGGAGAAGATAAGGATGGGAAAGGAAGAACGTGGGTTTTATTTTTTTTTATTTTTTTGTTTTTAATTTTTTTTAACCTTCCATCGTAAGGAGGAGGGAGATAAGATAAGTGTGGGAGGTTTTTTCATTAAAACCCCTTGAAATCTAACATTAACAGGATTTTAAATAACTAATTCATTCTATCTAAATTTTAGCCTATTAAACGTCAGTATTTGAAAATATGCTTAACATGAAACTTGTAGATCTTTGAGTTCTCTTTCCAATGGGTCTAATATTGACCCTATTTTGACATTCCTACGAAAAATTATATATTATTAAAGTGAGATGTCTATTTAATTTACTTAATGAAGTTCGTTAAACTCATATTCACAATACCATTTAAGGTACTAGGCTTTGATTAAGAGAACCTAAAATTTATATAGGCTCAAAATATAAAATACGTAATTATTTGTGAGTTTCGGACAGATTGGGGTGTTACACTTGCGATCAATTATTAAGTTGAACTATGTCAGTGGTTATCTTCCTCTGTCCTATAGAGCTTGTTCTGGCAAGTGACATTTTAAGGCAATCTTCATTTCTCAATTTCACATCCTCGGGTTTAACTGTTGCCGAGAAATGTTGTAGTGTATTCAAATAATTATACACAGCATGGTCATATTTCATGAACTTCAAAATCTTCTCTGATTCATTTACCAGATACATAAGAGAACATGTAATTTGCCTTATATATCTTCCAAAGAAGCAGTTTTGCCTTTTACTGTAGGATGTATATCAATTTCCAATTTTGTGATTATTTATTTGACCTAGGCTTCTTGTTCACTTACATGTAAGTATGCATGTTAAAAATTATGTAGGATTGTGACGTTCTTACAAAGGCTAGTTTTGCAGTTGTCATTTGGTCCCATTGGTTGGCTGATGATATCTGAAGTTTTTCCTTTACGTTTGAGAGGACGGGGACTAAGCATTGCTGTGCTTGTGAATTTTTCCTCAAACGCGTTGGTTACTTTCGCATTTTCACCACTAGAGGTACTAGTCTTTTCCTTTATTGTGTTTATTCCTTTTCATGCTTGAATTTTATTGGCATTTCCCAAGAAAGTCCACTTTGTGGGACTTAGGATACAATTATGAACTATTCATCTGCCAGAAATGTCACAATTTATACACCTGATGAAGTTGTTGCTTTGTCCAAAATGAGGTCATTAGGTGCCCTGTCCTTAAATTTTACTTGTTTTTTAATAGTCAAAGCATTTGAAAAAAAAAACTAGGGCTTCATTTTACATTGTAAAGAAGCATGAAGATTTTCATTTTACCATCCATGCCTATTGCGTGAGATTAAGGACGTGACAGTGGACAAGGTATTTGCAACAAGAAAGGCATGTGGTGAATACTTTGAGCACGGATAGGTCAGTCGTGGTATCGAAACTGTAAGTCTGCAACCAAAACTAACCAAGAGCCTATTGTGACCATTCCTATAAAAATTTGGGACTATAAATTTTTTGCAGCATAGGTCTTCAAACATTAATGGGGAGATGACCTTTTTGTGAAAGCAAATTGAGGGTGAATATTCCTGCTTGTCCTTTTCTCCCTTTTTCTTCTAATGAATGTGCATAAACCCGCCAGACAACCCCTTGGATACATTGCAAACCAAGCGAGGCAAATTACAGGTGCATAGGCTTCTGAGCCCGCTGTTCATGGCACATACTATGATATGCCTAGGGATAACTTGAATAGGTATTAAGATTGAACTTGGAGTCAGACAATTTTTCCATGTGATTGCATAGATGAACAGCATGAAGAAAAAGTTTGATTTAGTATTAACATTCCAATGTGTAAGGAGAGATGTTGAAGAGCATAATCAGAAAAGAAGCAAAATATATGATAATTTGAAGTTCATTGAGAAGTGTTCTTGATGCTAGAGAAAAATGTGTGTTTGTCTAGTTGATTATATGGAATTGAGATTTTGTTCTTCAATCATTGTTGAAGGCCTAAAGTATCCTGGATCAAGTTAAAACTTTGGGTTTCCAGCGCTACATCCATTTTGTGAGGAATTAGTGATATTTTAAGTATACCTTCGAAGAGGTGGTTAGTCCAAGATGCTGAACTACAAGGTTTAATTTTGGAAAGACACCATCATTGTGGGGATGATTCTAATGTGGTTTGCGTTCCTTGAGCTTACTTTGAGATACGATGAATACCTTGAGTCTCTTTCTTTTTTATACATCCATGAACTTATAACTGATCCATTTCCAATTAACTTTCTGCTGTCGCTGGTTTCAGGGCTATTTTATTCGTAGAAAACTATTAGCCACTTCTTTCCAATTGCTTGCACCTGAATGACCTTTCTTTTTTTGGATGTTCAAATGCTATGTAATGTATTTGGTTGGCTGATGGCCATAGTTTGTTGCAACCATTCTCGTTATAAATTTATGAGACATGTCATCTCCCAGGCCTAAATAATATTAGAACTTGTGCAGTCGGTAAAGGATTTAGTAGGTACAATGATCAAGCCTAATGTTGACAACATTTGGCGAAACGATTCAGGGTTCATGGCCCTTCATCATCCGTTATCCATCCCCAGTGGTCACGCCATTGTTAGTCTGTTAGTAACAAATTCAGGGTTTGGGGAAATTTTTCTTGTGTGAAAACCGAAAAGTATAACTTTTAAAAGGAAACCAGTCAAAACTTGTAAAATTAAATATTATAAATAAATAAAGTTAATATGCATATACAAGAAAAAAAAAGCAATTTTAGTATGGTAGACAGATCCTCTTTACTAGAGTTGTACCAGACTATGATTCGGAACTACTACTTTGGGTTGTGGTTGAAATAGAGAATGCTTTTGTTCAAGCATGTTTCAGTAATTTAGGGAATTTTGTTGCCAAGACACCACTTGGAATTCTAAATGTCGTTTTATGTATTGCATGCATGTTGTGTCGGATTTATCCACTTACATTGTGATTGCAGGTGTTGGTCGGAACTGGAGTTTTGTTTGCCGGCTTCGGTGTGATCGGTATTCTCTCTCTTGTCTTCATATTTTTTCTTGTGCCTGAGACCAAGGGGCTCACTCTTGAGGAAATTGAGGCCAAGATATTGTAGAGTATCATATGATAACGAGACTCAGAGGCCCTGCACCATAAGAATCTTGTATGGACTGTGCTATTGACTTTCAATTCCATGTTCTTTAGCATGAAGAATGAAAAAAAATGTGTTTTTGTTTCCAGTAGACACTGGGTTCAGGGTGATTCATCGTGCCCAAGCATGAGCATGAACTCGGCCCGGGCCGGTCTTTTTCCCCATCCAACCCCACCCTTCCATCCATTTCCCTTCCCGCACCGGAGGCCCCCCCCCCCCTGATGTTAGCAGCTTCCCTGTCAGTCGCCGGCGTTAGCGACAGGGCATCTCCCCGTTCGTCATCAATGTCAGAGTTGGGGGATGGGTGGTTTGGAGCGGAGAGGGGTACTACTGGAGTCTGGAGATCAACCGACTCGGAGGGAGAAGCAGAAATGGGCAACGGGACTCGTCTCTCCGACCAGGTGGGTGGATAAGGAAATGGGTTCAAATTGCCATACCTGTTGAGGAATCATTAAGCGTTACAGGCATGAATGGCACAAATTAATTTGACAACATGTAGAACATAATAAGAACAAAGGAAAAAAAAAGAAAAAATGCACATATTTCATGATCGAAATAGGAGATAGATCGCCATATGGATCATCAAGACAGTCTTGTTCGCGGAGGAAAAGAAAAAACGCTGCTACTAACGTTAACGATGGCAGCTCGCTGTAGATTCTATCAAATTAAAAATCGAAAACATTTTTGGTGTGTAATGAAGGGATCATCTCAATTGTCTTCGTTGATCGTCTCTACAATCGTTTATACGAATGTTAGATCCTTGAACATTCTTCAAATCAACTAAATGGGTACAGTTGCGTCCCTTGCACTTCAATTACTCTTTCTGAATTATCGTTTTGACGCTGATGAGCTTGTCAATGCAGCTGATGCCCCTTTCTCTATCGTTTGAGCGAAATTTTCTCGTTCACGATCATTAACCTGACACGGCACAATTATACTGTCAAGACATCAACTGGCGTACAGCTCTGCCAGCAACCATTCACATCTAAATTTACGAAGAGCGTGATAACTACTTTGGATTTTGCAATTACCGTATCGAGCCGTGTCTCTTTGATTATACCGTTGTGGTTCTCCGGTCGTGTGGGACCAAGGTTTGCACTACCGTATCGAGCCGTGTCTCCAGTCGTCTGGGACCAACTGGCCGTACCGATCATGACCCGGTACGATATGGTACAGTCGGTATAGGTAGCATATCATTACCGGCATTGACATGGAGTGATTTTTTAATTTTTTAAAAATAAAAATTTAATAATAGTTCACTTAAGTTGTAAAATAATATATGAATCAAAAAATAATATAATGTTGAGTTCTTTTTTTGTGATCATAGATGCATATTAAGTCACATAGGATTAATTTTACTGACTCTTCCAACTATTATTAAGATACAAAGGGTGAGTGATTATACATTAGTAAATTTATTATGTAACAATAAATAATTACATATATGCAATTATTAATATCTTATCTATTGAAATAACCTATTACACCTCTCAATTAAACATTTTATTTGAAGAGATAAAAAAAGATAAGTTAATTTGTTAAAGTGAACATATACATAATTCATGACATCATTCAACTCCACTGATAAAGTATAAAATATCGAAACTCACTCATCTGACTCATATGTGAATCTAGAATCCCAATCAGAATTAGATACATGAGACCCATGACCCGTATAATCTAACTTTATCCTAGTGGGTGGACGTGCATGTGGGTGAGTTTGAAAATATGTAACCATCTGCACAAATAATGGGTCATGTGCAACGGTGGAGGGTACATGAAATTCTCTAAAAAAAGCTCTAACTACATGTATATATACATGTCTATCATCTGCCACTGGTGGGACTGGTGCTGGTGGTGTTCGAAATCTGGACATTGAGGAAGATCCTGATCTGTCCGGTGCTGGTGGTGGGGGTACCCTAGACGTGGAAGACGATGTCTGGGCTCTGCTGCGAGAAACATATCCCTCCTGTAACTATGTCCGAAAGTAATCTCGGACATCCTATGGAACTAAGGAGCATGCACGACAATCCCATCCCACTCCCGTAAGGTGCTATGCAAATCTGTGCATGCCAGTGACGCAATATCCGCAGTATCTACAGTGCACATGTCGATCACCCTCAACAGTGTACCCGTGCTCCCACACAGGGTGACGTCGTCCGTCCATGATGACCTACAAATGTTGAAAAGTTTTATATTAGTAACTTAAACGGCAAGTGCAAAACTCAAGATGTAATGCCCCGGGTTTTTCGGATATTGTTCGGATCAGGATCCGTGGATTTCGGATTACTTTTGTGAGTCCCGGGTTGAGTTTTGCGATTTATGCGTATTTTTGCCTGTCGAGCCTTCGAAATCCCGTGCAGAGTGAACCGTTGCATTCTCCGACTCTGGGACGTCACCAGCGTATCGTGCATTTTTCGAGGATCGTGGAGAGCATTTTCCCCTATTTTTCGTATTTTTTGGATTTTCCTATAAATAAACCCCCCCTCTCTCTCCCCCTCTCTCATTTCTCTCCCTCTCCCTCTCTCTTCTCTTACGCTCTCTCTTTCTCCCCTCTCTTCTCCGGCGGCCGACGGAGCGTGGCAGGGGCGAGGCGGAGGCAACGCGGGTGAGGAGCGGGCAAGGATGGGTGAGGATCGAGGCGATGGAGGCGCGGCGAAGCTCGACCGCGAGTTCGGGGCGCCGCGGTAGTTCGTGCGGCATTTTCTTGGCGGTTCAGCCTCCTCGGTGCGCGAAATCTTCGGTGGAGGTAGGGGAATAGTTCTTTAACTCCTGTAGTTCATTTCCCATGAGTTTGGTAGCCCGAGGCGAGCCGAGAGGGTTTATATTTCCACCGGGGTTAAAATGCATGATTTTGAGGTGTGAGTCGGATTTCGCGTTTCGATTATATTTTTGTGGTTTAAATGGGTCCTCTCGGTGCTAGAGAGGTTGGGGAATGGTTTCCCCTTATTTTCCCATTCACATGGGTGTGAACGGGGCGTGGAATGGGGTTTTCCGCCGGATTCGCCGTTTCCGGGCTCGGAGGCAGGTGGCGGTCGTACCAGAGGCTGCTACCTGTGAAGGTAGTCCATGGGGACCGTTTCTTGGCCCAATATGTCGGTTCCAGGTAGTGGCCTCACGTTGGACCGCCACCTGGAGCTAGCGGTCAGGGCATGACCGTTTGCTGGGGGTAGCGGTCCAGGTGATGGCCGCTACCCGGTCGTCTAGGTCCCGTGTGGTAGCGGCCTTATGGTTGACCGCTAGCCAATGTTTACAGTCAGGCCAGGGCCACCACTTGGGGGTTGCGGTCTGGGTTGCGGTCTGGGAGGTCAGGCCAGGGCCGCTACCCGGTCGTCTAGGTCCCATGGTGGACCGCAATATACTGGTTGCGGTCAGGGGATGGCCGCTTTATTCCAGGTACCTCTGACAGGTACCGGTCCTGTAGAGACCACCACTTGGAGGGACACTGTAACGACCCAAGATTCGGATACCAGGAAGGCCCGATACCATTCGAATCCTGACCCGTCGCCCATGAGCCGAGAGGGCTCGGAAGGGATAAAAGGAGTGTGGAGGCACAAAGAAATAGGAAATAAAGAAGGACAATTCAACAATTAACAGAAATAAATAAACACCTACAACAGCAGCAGAGTCCAGTCCAACAGAAAGTACAGTCTAAAGTAGTAAAAACGTACCACATGCAGAGTGAATACTCGGCCCGGCGAGTTGGCAACTGAGAACCTCCGAACAGCACCCTCGAACCTCGAGGAAGAATCGACACACCTGAAAAGCAGGGATGAGTCTACAAAACAGAGACTCAGCAGGGATCCCGCGGAACCCCAACTGAAACAACGACAGTAGAGGAAAGGAAAGCTACAACGACAGCAGGAACATCGAATCGGTGGCCGGTCAAAACTCGGCACTACAGCTACTCCTACTGTACCAGAAAACACACCCCGATCTCACGGTCGGGGCTACCGAACCACACTAGTACCACTTACCGAAGTAAAAACCTACAGCAACCACGTCGTAGAGGCCTGTCTCCAATAACATGGCCAACCTGGACACGTTGTCCAAGGTGCAACCTCGACCCCCCAGTCGCGGACACTGCACCAACAAGATGCAACCTCGGTAAAGCCACTAGCACCAGTCTCACGAGACGAAAACTGACACACGCGTCACGGGAAAACGACCTGGACTCAACGGTCAACACGACCAAAAACTCGAAGGTCGAAGTCACAGAGACTGACAATCTGTCACTCCCGACTCAACAGGAGTACCTCCCACTAGAAGCACAGTCGGTAGCGTCCCCTGACGTCTTACACCGCACTGCAGGTGTCCGCCTGGCACGATAGCCCCTGGCGGAGGCAAGGACACCGCACAAGTAACCACAAAGCAAGTGACTAGCTGGGGTCACGCTCGTCAGCGTGTGTCCAACCGCCCCCAACCACGTGTGCACACATAGACCATGCGTCCCCAGGTCTGACCTCTAACTGGTTTTCCCCTCAGCCGGACTCTGGCTGCAAGACGTGGGGCCCGACAGAAATTAGTCTAAAAACCGTCCTCAGGGTAGCATCTCCACCACTCCCTGGTGAGACCACTAAACGTGTAAGCAGGCTACGACTAGTTGAGGGTCGCTGAAGGAGTAGACTCTCGAGTCAACGAAAAATAACATCCGATCCGAACTAAGTACAAGGAACGCTCCTCGTACCCACACCGACTCACGGTGACCACGGTCGGAGAAGAAACGGGACTCACAGTCCACGGACCATGCACCTGGCCACGCAGAAACGAAGAAGCACGGTTCCCAAGATAGCTCACTGGCAGCCAAACCGAATCCCACTCTCAGGGAAAAGCGAGAACCCTCCAACCCCAGGCTGGGCAACTGGACTCGTAATCCAAGGCCTTACTTATGGCCCACTCGGAAACCTTTTTCCGGAGAAACTCACGGCGTGCGGGGAACCCTCGCCCCACTCGCATCGACGCACGGTGACTCGGTCAAGCGTAACACAGAAGCCCGGAACACGAGGAGTCACCCGGACTCTCAAACC
This sequence comes from Amorphophallus konjac, assembly GCA_022559845.1. Taxonomy (NCBI): domain Eukaryota; kingdom Viridiplantae; phylum Streptophyta; class Magnoliopsida; order Alismatales; family Araceae; genus Amorphophallus; species Amorphophallus konjac. Next base: position 24,523,395 of record CM040127.1, read on the forward strand.
CATGGGCACGCTAAACGAGGTAGCACAGTCCTCCCGACACCCTCAAACCACGGACACAAAACCCTCAGGGTGCCTGGGACATTCACGAGACCGCAGGTCGACCATTGGGTCCCAACCGGTCGACCAGGGACCTACACAATGCGAAACGATCGCGGCAAGCACGAAGAACCACTTCGGCACAACACAGTGCCTGGCGGTCTATCTTTGGGCCGTCACAGCTGTAACCGTCCAAAGCTAGGTTGTCACAGCACCGTAACGGTCTAACACAGGAGCGTTACACGGAACGGGCAACAGTGGCTGTGGCGCACCCACCCTAGGGCGTCACAGCCTCTAACGGACCAAGCCTGGTGCGTTAGAAGACAGAACAAAATAAGTTGTGACGGACACCCCTCGGGGCGTCACAACCCCTAACGGACCTACCCAGGTGCGTTAGAAGAAGGGATACGCCAACCCTAACGCACCCAAGCAAGGGTGTCATAGAGCTCTGACGGACCAAGCCTGGTGCGTTAGAGTCTCGTGACCCCAACGGTCAGAAACCACAAACACGGGTGTAACGGTCAAACCCAGGCGCGTCACACCCTCTGACGGTTTATCGTAAAATCGTCAGAGCGACCGACGCTTCGCCCACGCTACAGGACCCTGTGACGCACCCTCCTTGGGACGTCACGGCATGTAACACACCCACCCTGGGGCGTCATAGACTGTGACGGTCACTGGAAGGACCGTCACACCGTCCCGAGAGCGGGACGGCGAGAAACGACCCAAAAATCGTCCCACGCCCCCATACCTCCACGGGAGAAGGGGAAAACAAGGGGGAAGCCCCCAAATAGCCCCTAGCATGCATCTATGGCCTCGGATCGGCCAAAAACGCGATGAAACGGTAGATCGGCCCACAAGCCCTAAAACATGGATTTTCCCAAAAATCCCCGATTTTGCCTGCTCGGCTCACCGCGGCCTACAAAACTTGCAGGAAAGGAAGCGCACGAGTTGGGGGTCCATCTCCTATCTCCACTGAAGATTTCGTGCCCCGAGCTCGCCGATCCGTGAAGAAACGTCGTGAAAACCCTCGCCGGCTCGCGATCCCACGAATCGCCTCCACCATCGCGATCCTCGTCCTGAGCCCGTCGCTCCACGCCCCACGAGCACGCCCCCCTGCCCTCGCCGCCTCCGTCGGCCGCCCGGAGTGAGAGGGGGAGAGCGTGAGAGAAGAGAGAGGGAGGGAAGAGAGAAATGAGAGGGGAGAGAGAGAAAAGGTTAATATATATAGAAAACTCAAAAATTTCAGAAATTCAGAAAATTACGAAAAATTATCTCCGCGATCCTCTGGAGGAGCACAACGCGCCGGTACAGTCCCGGAGTCGAAGAACGCCACGGTTTGCCCTGCACAGAGTTCCGAAGGCGCATCAGGGAAAAACACGTGTAAAACATAAAATACACTCTGAGACCCACTAAAATGATCCGAAAAAAATCTGAAAAATTCGGGGCATTACAACCCTCCCCCCTTAAAGAAATTTCATCCTCAAAACTCGAGACTAGCACCTACACACAGGGGAAGAACACTGAACCAACTGAGAACGTCGTCAGAGCCCCAGCACAGAAAACCTCGCACGAGAAGCTCCGGACCTGAGGGACACAGCCAGACTTGCAATCACAAACAACACCTCGCTCCGCGCACCGTGCACACCGGCCATCAGAGCAGGTACACCAACAACGCAGCCTGGCGTCACCTCAGTCACAATGAAAACCACTCATGGCATCGCTGCCACCAACTCACTCACCGAGGAGACACATCCCCCGACATGAGCAACCGCTACCGATCTATCCAATGGTCAGCAGATAAAACACATATCAGCTTTACAACCAGCTGACAGGTCACACACCCTTCTCAAGGGAACAACCAATACAGGGCCTCCACCAGCTCACGCAGCCATCTCAACAGACCGCAACCTGAACGTCGGCTCAACACCAAGAAGCACCCCACACCTGGCAAGCCGAAAGCCAGACATACCACTGTGCCAACTCTGCCAGAGCCCAGAAGACAAACTTCGACAGAGCCTAGATCCAATCGGGGAAAGCACATCACAGAAACGACCACCAAAGGTCTCACTTACACACGGCTCTCACCGTTCACGATGCACAACCAACAGCATCTTCTGTCTGTGAAAAGACCATCCACTGGTCGCCAGATACACGTCAACGGGAAACCTCCACCGGCCCAACAGGCACGATCCAACCCACAGCAGGTCATCCGCTGACTCACACACAGACAATTACCACATCTCAAGCTGCACTCCTCTCGGACACCGCATCCGAACTCGATCATCGCACCAACTCAACCCTCTCGGGGGCACGATGAAACCAAATGACAAGATCCTGGCGTCTTCAGTCATCACCTCACTTGACTCAGACTTACAGAGGAACCATCCCATGCTGGTCACCAAACCAGGGATAACTATTGTGACACCAACATCCCATCAAGGACCACCAATCCGACGCCAATCTCACTAAAAGGCCTTCGCCCACAGGCGTCACTCTTCCGTCTCGTCTCATCACAGCCCTCAACTTAATTAATCCAAATGGACACCTGCCAATCCCGATTCTGCCCTTACCACAGAGCCACGGGACACCACCAGAACGATTCATGGCACGCGTCTCTAGAGGAGAAAACAGCCATCCAATCTCACAGCAACCTGGTCGCCAACGCTGCGGCCAATGCACACGGGTCCCCAAGCAATACACATCTTACCGTGGTTGACTATGAGACAGCCTTACTAATCACTCACTGCTACCAACCGGAACCCAAAATCTCTCAGAGATCACTTCCTCAAAACACGATCTCAACCGAGGACACAACCTCCAATACAAGTCGGGCACCAAGCCACCGACTCTGACCAACACGTCCTCGACCTCCGTCAGGCGACATCCTCAACAACCCCATCCGGGTCTAATACCGACGCCTGATACGGCTTCCATCACATGAACATGGTACTCATGCGGCGCGCACATTCCTCAACACTCCGTCCTGCCAGTGCCAAGAATCACGATACCTCGAGCAACGGCACGGTAACAACACGTCTCACATAGAGGGACCAATCCTCCAATGCTCAACGCAAACTCAGGAATCCGCCCGTAGCAACCAATGCTACGATCCTGGACCAGTGGGTCACATGCCCACCAGGCTTCCGCTGCGCACTCTGATCCACGCGCACAGCCACAAATTCTCAGAAACACCGCCCGACCGGCACTCGTCCTTCCGAAAAAGCTCCAACACACCCTCACACAACAAAGGAATGGGCACAACTTCTCACAGGTAACCACCTGGCCAAGACAAGGAGCACGTCTCGCACGGACTTCATGGCACACAAGGCCAACCAATCCGGACACACGATGCAAGATGGCAATCTTAGCCAAACACAATTCTCTCCAGCCAAAGGAGAAACCAAACGCACTTCCGACCAACGGAAAACTCCACGCTCGACCTGACCTCAAATCTCGTGCACGCTGGAAACAGCCCCAACCAGCACCAAGGAAAACCATCGCTTCCATCGGGTTAGCGCCTCCGACACACTTAGCAAGTGTCACGTCGGACCATAATCACAGCATCTCTCAATGCACCACTACTACAATTCCTCGAACTGCAACATGCCACGCCAAGAGCCATAACACGAGCCATAGCCGGCAACCGCCAACGCTCATCCTCGAGTCCCGAACTCACCGTGGAACCTTCTCATCTCATGCCAAATGTAGAGCGAACACAACCCATCCGCATACAAGAGCACAGGAGCAAGACTTACTGGGATATCACAGCCCAATCCTACCTCGAAATCCGTAAAAATAACCAGGACCGACACGTCATTTCTGACGCCATAGAGCACAACGAGGACACCAAGCTCGAGAATCAGCAACTCATCGAGAAGATCCTCCGCTCACCCGAGCGCACCACTCGGCCAGAGCGCCCGCTCCGACACCTTAAACCATGATCTAAACACCTCAGGGGCTGGACAAACCTCAAGCTGGAGTGGCCAAAAATGACAGCAGCTCCCCCAGAGCACACTTACGGCCACTTAACCACGAACAATCCTCTCCAGCCACCTGACCACGCTACAGATTCCTCGAATGCAGCACCGCGAGTTCACGCCTGCCAGCAACCTCTGCCCAACGTAGCACAAACAGGGCCACCACCTATGAGGGAGAAAGCTCTTAACCTCGATCCTTAGACCACACGCTGGCAACAAAAGCCGCGGACAGCAACCACCTTCACAGCGTCGCACAACGCACTCAAGATCTCAAGCGAGAAACTAGGCGGAAAGCGAACACAAAACCCTAAGCCAGCTGCCGACTGTACTGGACCTTATGGACTTTGATCACTGCAATATTTTGAATTCCTATGTACGTCCACAACCACTGCTCTGATACCATCTGTAATGACCCAAGATCCGGATACCGGGAAGGCCCGATACCTTTCGAATCCTGACCCGTCGCTCACGAGCCGGGAGGGCTCGGAAGGGCTAAAAGGAGTGTGGAGGCACAAAGAAATAGGAAATAAAGCAGGATAATTCAACAATTAACAGAAATAAATAAACACCTACAACAACAGCAGAGTCCAGTCCAACAGAAAGTACAGTCTAAAGCAGTAAAAACGTACCACATGCCGAGTGAACACTCGGCCCTGCGAGCTGGCAACTGAGAACCTCCGAACAGCACCCTCGAACCTCGAGGAAGAACCACCACACCTGAAAAGTAGGGATGAGTCTCCAAAATAGAGACTCAGCAGGGATCCCGCGGAACCCCAACCGGAAACAACGGCGGTAGCGGAAAGGAAAGCTACAACGACAGCAGGAACAGCGAACCGGTGGCCGGTCAAAACTCGACACTACAGCTACTCCTACTATACCAGAAAACACACCCCGATCTCACGATCGGGGCTACCGAACCACACTTGTACCACTTACCGAAGTAAAAACCTATAGCAACCATGTCGTAGAGGCCTGTCTCCCAGAACACGGCCAACCTAGACACGTTGTCCAAGGTGCAACCCCGACCCCCTAGTCGCGGACACTGCACCAATAAGATGCAACCTCGGTAAAGCTACTAGCACCAATCTCACGGCACGAAAATCGACATACGCATCACCAGGAAACGACCTTGACTCAACGGTCAACACGACCAAAAATCCAAAGGTCGAAGTCACAGAGACTGACAGTCTGTCACTCCCGACTCGACAGGAGTACCTCCCACTAGAAGCACAGTCGGTAGCGTCCCCTGACGTCTTACACCGCACTGCAGGTGTCCGCCTGGCACGATAGCCCCCGGTGGAGGCAAGGACAACCCACAAGTAACCACAAAGCAAGTGACTAGCTGGGGTCACGCCCGTCAGCGTGTGTCCAACCGCCCCCAACCACGTGTGCACACACAGACCATGCGTCCCCAGGTCTGGCCTCTAACTGGTTTTCCCCTCAGCCGGACTCTGGCTGCAAGACGTGGGGCCCGACGGAAACCAATCTAAAAATCATCCTCAGGGTAGCCTCTCCACCACTCCCTGGTGGGACCACTAAACGTGTAAGCAGGCTACGACTAGTGGAGGGTCACTGAAGGAGTATACTCTCAAGTCAACGGAAAATAACGTCCGATCCGAACTAAGTACAAGGAACGCTCCTCGTACCCACACCGACTCACGGTGACCACGGTCGGAGAAGAAACGGGACTCACAGTCCATGGGCCACGCACCCGGCCACGCAGAAACGTAGAAGCACGGTTCCCAAGGTAGCTCACATGCCGCCAAACCGAATCCCACTCTCAGGGAAAAGCGAGAACCCTCCAACCCCACGCTGGGCAACTGGACTCGCAATCCAATGCCTTACTTATGGCCCACTCGGAAACCTTTTTCCGGAGTGTTGTGCCCCTATGGTCATTTGAGTTATTTGATATTCATGGCTTTGATAATGGCAAAACACTATAAGTCATTGTTATTTTTCACTCTCATATGACTGACATACGTGATGTTTTGCTCATGACAGATAAGCCAATAAATGAACAAGGAATGGAGTGGAGATGGCAAATGTGAAAGCTAAATGATTGCGCCGTCGCACGTGGATCGACCTGCGCTGTCCATGAACGGGCAGCTAAAGAACTTAAGCGACAGAGCTAAAGCAGTTAACGGACCGACCCGGGAAAACTCGGGTTCTGCCCAGCTGGCGGTCGACCGCCAGCCCAGGGGCAGTCGACCGCCCCAGCCAGCAGCTCATCGTCTGCAGTCTTCTCAGTAGCGGTCGACCGCCAGCCCAGTAGCGGTCGACCGTAAATTCTAGGGACCATCCGTCTATAGCGTTTCTCAGTAGCGGTCGACCGCCAGCTTCTGCAGGTCGACCGCCAGCCCCGAGCCTTCAATGTTGACTTTGTTTTCCACTTCGAGAAGAGCCCCTTTCCTTGTATTTGTTTAACCCCAAAGTCACCCAATCCCCCATGGATTGTGGATCTGGTCTGGAGGATGTCCAAGGACCATTCAAATGGTATAAAACAAACACATGAGGGGTTAGAAACCCTAATGCTTCAAGGGGATCAAGAGAGATCAAGGGAGGCTAGAGGAGGAGATCCACGGGTACTATAGCACCTCCGTGAACAGTGCTTCGAGCTGAAGTTCTTTATCCATTCCAAGGGATTCAAGCCTAGATTTGAAGCTATCTCAACCTCCAAGGAAGCAAGAAGCATTCAAGGCTCTCAAGGGTGATATAAACTGCATTAACCTCTTCATAAACTCAAGGAGATTCAAAGAAAAGATCAAGCTACATCCTATATCTTCTCCATCAACTCAAAGGGATCAAAGGAAGATCAAAGCAACAGATTCAAGATCCAACAATCTCAGATAAGATCTACTTCATTCTAGCATATCTCCATATCTTGTTTGAGCATTTTCATCTTGTTCTATTTTTATTTCAATCAATCTATTGAAAATGAAGATCGTCCCTACCGGTGGTTAGTAGGAAGGCAATCGGAAGTTCTTCGATCTGCGGTGTAGCCGTCCCTGTCGGCTTTGTGTGTAGGAAGATAGAAAGAGGGTTTTCTCTATTATGTGGTTTGGGGCGTGTCCCCAGTCAAGCTGTGAGTCAGCAGGAAAGCCTCACCGGGTTTTGGTGAGGGGTGGACGTAGGTTGCGGGGTTGCAACCGAACCATCTTAAAAATCCCTGTGTTGTGGGTTGCTCTTCGTGTGCGATTGCTCTATATCTTCTACCCCCATTCACAGGTTCGTGTGCTTCCAAACTAGGTTATCTTATTTACACACTCAAGCACTCAGATTTGCACCTTCGGTTTTATCTGTGCTTTGATTGGGCTTAGCACTTTGACTGCATCCCTTGGGCGGCCTACTGCACCCTTGCACACAGGCGCCAAGGTGAAAGTATTACTAAGTGATTCCCTTGCTTAGACTCGCATGCACCTTGGTTGATCACCACTACATTTACACACACGCACGGTTGTTGCAAGTTGTTTGATGCTCTAGTGTTATGCTTTATGATCCCTGCACTACAAGGCTTATTTCTTTCAAGATCACAAATGTGCTTAAAGAAGTGTTGACGCTTCATCGCTTGTAATCCGAGTCATATTCTTAATTCTGCTGCGCATTGTGCCTAAGTGATTCATTCACTTTATAGGAGTGGTTCATGCTTCTGGTAGCTAAGAGTTTTTAAATAGGTCAAAGCTTTTGATAGGATCTATTCAACCCCCCCTTCTAGATCCGATTGCACCTCGCGGGACCCAACACGGAGAAACTCACGGCGTGCAGGGAACCCTCGCCCCACTCGCACCGACACACGGTGACTCGGTCAAGCGTAACACAGAAGCCCGGAACACGAGGAGTCACCCGGACTCTCAAACGTACCCACGGGCATGCTAAACAAGGTAGCACGGTCCTCCCGACACCCTCAAACCACGGACACAAAACCCTCAGGGTGCCTGGGACATTCACGAGACCGCAGGTCGACCATTGGGTCCCAACCGGGTCGACCAGGGACCTACACAACGCGAAACGATCGCGGCAAGCACGAAGAACCACTTCGGCACAACATAGTGCCTGGCGGTCTATCTTTGGGCCGTCACAGCTGTAACGGTCCAAAGCTAGGCTGTCACAGCACTGTAACGGTCCAACACAGGAGCGTTACACGGAACGGGCAACACTGGCTGTGGCGCACCCACCCTAGGGCGTCACAGCCTCTAACGGACCAAGCCTGGTGCGTTAGAAGACAGACCAAAACAGGTTGTGACGCACACCCCTCGGGGCGTCACAACCCCTAACGGACCTACCCAGGTGCGTTAGAACAAGGGATACGATAACCCTGACGAACCCAAGCAAGGGCGTCACAGAGCTCTGATGGACCAAGCCTGGTGCGTTAGAGTCTCGTGACCCCAACGGTCAGAAACCATGAACACGGGTGTAACGGTCAAACCCAGGCGCGTCACACCCTCTGGCGGTTTATCGTAAAACCGTTAGAGCGACCGACGCTCCGACCATGCTACAGGACCCTGTGACGCACCCTCCTTGGGGCGTCACGTCATGTAACGCACCCACCCTGGGGCGTCACAGACTGTGACGGTCACTGGAAGGACCGTCACACCATCCCGAGAGCGGGACGACGGGAAATGACCCAAAAATCGTCCCACGCCCCCATACCTCCACGGAAGAGGGGGAAAATAAGGGGGCAGCCCCCAAATAGCCCCTAGCATGCATCTATGGCCTCGGATCGGCCAAAAACTCGATGAAACGGTAGATCGGCCCACAAGCCCTAAAATATAGATTTTTCCAAAAATCCCCGATTTCGCCCGCTCGGCTCACTGCGGCCTACAAAACTTGCAAGAAAGGAAGCGCACGAGCTGGGGTTCCATCTCCCTACCTCCACCGAAGATTTCGTTCCCCGAGCTCGCCGATCCGCGAAGAAACGCCGTGAAAACCCTCGTCGGCTCGCGATCCCACGAACCGCCTCCACCATCGCGATCCTCGTCCTGAGCCCGTCGCTCCACGCCCCACGAGCCACGCCGCCCCGCCCTCGCCGCCTCCGTCGGTCGCCCAGAGTGAGAGGGGGAGAGGAGAGAACGTGAGAGAAGAGAGAGGGAGGGAAGAGAGAAATGAGAGGGGAGAGAGAGAAAAGGTTAATATATATAGAAAACCCAAAAATTTCAGAAATTCAAAAAATTACGAAAAATTACCTCTGCGATCCTGGGAGGAGCACAACGCGCCGGTACAACCATGGAGTCGGAGAATGCCACGGTTTGCCCTGCACAGAGTTCCGAAGGCACAACAGGGAAAAACACGTGTAAAACACAAAATACACTCCGAGACCCACTAAAATGATCCGAAAAATATCCGAAAAATCTGGGGCATTACAGTAGCGGCCCAGAGTGGACCGCTATTTGGTAGCTTGCGGTCCAGAATGGACCGCCACTTGTAGTGATGGTCTAGGGAGGACCGCCACTTTGTTTTCCGTGCTAGTCGTGCTCCGTTTGCGTTATGTTGGCCCCCGGTTGACCCGGTTGTGACCCAGTGGTCGACCTTCGGTCTCGTGGATATCCCGGACACCCCGTGGATTCCGTGTCCGTATTTTTGGGGTGTCTGGAGGTACTGTGTTACCTTGACTAGCGTGCTCGTGGGTATGGAGGGTCCAGGTGACCCCATGTGTTCCAGGCTTTCGTGCTTTCGCTAGATCGAGTCGCCGTGAGTCGGCATGAGTGCGGCGGGCTATTCCCGCACGTCATTGGTTTTCTGGTGAGTGTCTTCCAAATGGGCCATGAGTTTGACCCTTGGACTCTGAGTCTAGTCACCCAGCCTGGGGCTGGAGGTTTTCTCATTTTTCCCTTGGATAGGGGATCGACTCGGCGGCTTGTGAGCTGCCTTGGGAATCATGCTACAGTGGTTTCAGACCTAGGGATTAGGCTAGATTAACGGCGTTGTGCCGTCAGGTGCAGCGGTCTTGACCGGAGTCGTGTGACTCAAGGACCGTTGGGTTTATTAGGTCTTGTAACGACCTAAGATCCGGATACCGGGAAGAACACGATACTATTCGAATCCTGGCCCGCCGCCTACGAGCCGGGAGGGCTCGGAAGGGCTAAAAGGAGTGTGGAGGTACAGAGAAATAGGAAATAAAGTAGGACAATTCAATAATTAACAGAAATAAATAAACAACTACAACAGCAGAGTCCAGTCCAACAGAAAGTACAGTCTAAGGTAAGGAACGTACCCAACATCGAGTGAGAACCCGGCCCGACAAGCTGGCTACTACAAGGCTCCCGTGCTGCACCCTCGAACCTCGAGGAACTATTGTCGCACCTGAAAAGTAGGGATGAGTCTCCAAACAGAGACTCAACAGGGGTCCCACGGAACCCCAACCGGAAACGACGGCGGAAAGGAAAGCAACACTAGCTGAACGACAATAGCAGGAACATCGAACTGGTGGCCGGTTAAAACTCGGCACTACAGCTACTCCTACTGGCAACAGAAAGAGGAAATCTCAATCTCACAGTCAGGAACCGGACCACTCTAACACCAGACCTACCGAGGAAACACTCGCGGTAACCCTGCCGCAGAAGTCTGCCTACACAGGCATGACCAACCGGGACCGCATAGTCCCACACTGGCACAGCGAAGCCTAGGAAATCCCTCCCGAGCACCCCTGGCCACTACCTCGGAACAGCACGTTGGAACGGTCCAGAAACTACGTCACGCGGATGGAAAACGGAACTCGGAAACAAGAGAGTCACGTCTCACGTGACAGGAGTACCTGCCCACTAGAAGCAAGACCGGATGCGTCCACTGACGACTTAGTCCACAGCCTCAGGTGTCTCGCTGCGGCACCCCAGGCGGAGACTGAGACACGTACAAGTAACCACAGAACAAGGGTCTAGTCGGGGTCATGCTCGTCAGCACGCGTCCGAAGTCCCCGACCACGTGTGCACACACTGACTGACTGCGCTACGTCAGGCCCTCTAGCTGGTTCGTCCTCCCGACCTGGACTCGAGCCGCCACAATAGGAGGCCCACGGCAACCAGCCTAAAGCCGTCTCTCGGGTAGTCTCGTTGGGACCACACGGGTGTCGGAAGGCTACGACTAGTGGGGAGTCACTGATGTGACCACTCTCCAAGGATAAACTCCGAGAAACACGCACGGATCCTACGCGAAAGTTACGAAGGACCAAGTGGCACCGAGCCACTGGACTCTGTACAGTCCTCTAGACTCACTAAATCCAATAGTCCTTGAGTCACAAGACTCGGGGTCAAGACCGTTGCACCAAACGGCTCCACGTCATCAATCTGCCCTAACCCTAGGGTCAGAAACTCGGCACGATGACTCACGAGACAGTTCACAACCGCCGAGATCATTCCCTCAAAAAGGGGAGCTAAGAAGCCATCCAGCCCTAGGCTGGGTAATTGGACTCGCAGTCCAAGGCCATACACACGGCCCATGCGAAAAACACAGAAGCACGGTTGCCAAGATAGCTCACGAGCCGCCGCGCCGATTCCCCATCCCAGGGAAAGCGGGAAACCTCCAGCCCCAGGCCGGATGACTGGACTCGCAGTCCAAGGCCATACACTTGGCCCGCTCGGGAACCATCTTCCGGAGAAACCCACGACATGCGAGGGAACCCCCACCGCACTCACACCGATACACGGCGACTCGATCAAGTGTAACACAAAAGCCGGAACGCACGCCGGGCAACCCGGACCCTCTAACTCTATGAGCACGCTAATCGAGGTGACACGGTACCTCCAGACACTCCAAAAATACGGTCACAAAACCCGTGGGATGTCCGGGACACTCCCGAGGTCGATGGTCGACCACTGGGTCACAACCTGGTCGACCTGAGACCAACACAACACTAAACGGGCCTGGAAAGCATGAAAACCATGGGGCGGTCCTCCCTGGACCGTCTCAGAGCTTGGCGGTCTGGCTAGGACCACAAAGCCTGGCCTAGCGGTCCAGCCAGGACCAATTAGCCCCAGACGCTACCAAGTCCCAGGCGGTCACCCTTCGATTGCCTAGAAGAGTGGCGGTCCATTGCCTGACCGCTGGGTGTCACCTAGCAGTCAGTCGCATGGCCGCTACCCCTCCTGGCCTAGAATGAACCCAAAACATAAAACTGTCATGCCCTGGCCGCTCCATGAGCCAGGCGGTCCACACCAGACCGCTTAACCCTCCAAGCGGTCTATCGTGCGACCGTTTAGCCAACCGACATAAGGGGCAGGTGGCGGTCAGACTAAAACCGCCCAACTAGGAAAACGGTCTGCCTTAGATCACCAAGACAAGTGTAGCAGTCTATTACAGGATCGCAGCCCCAAAACACGGTGAAACAGATAATAAACGGTCTCCCTAGGGACCGTTTCACCTATAGGCGGTTCCTGTTAGGACCGTTTCTATTCCGGAAACCCGAAAATGGAAAAAATCACCATTCCACGCCCCAAGCACCCCTGGGTGATGGGGAAACAAAGGGGAAACCTTTCCCCAAGGCATCACATGGTGCCCTAAAACTACCAAATAACGCGTTAAAACGCTAGATCCGGCTCACTCCCCAAAAACATGTATTTTTCCCAAAATGCTCAAATAAGCACGCTCGGCTCACCACGGCCTATCAAAATCGTGAGAAATGAAGTACACGAGCTGGGGAACCATCTCCTTACCTCCATGGAAGATTTGACGTGCCGTGGACGCCGATCCGTGAAGAAAACCCTGTTAAAGCTCCACCGGCTCGCGATCGCGCCACCGAGCTTCCACGCGTCTCCACGCCTCGATCCTCGACCCATCCTCGCCGTCCTCCTCGCCCGCGTCGCCCCGCTCCCCCCCGCCCCGCTCCGACAGTCGGCCGCCAGAGAAGAGAGGGTGAGAAGGGAGAGTGATGCGGGATGGACCACGGACACGACAAGCTCGCGATTGTCCTTTAACGAGGGAAGCGTCGGACGTGCGCGGTTGAGAAACCGGCAATGAGCTAGGGTGATCGGCTCTCTTTTGTGCCCGGATCGGGTCACGGGACGGTCACTCTCTCTCTCACAGCAGCGGTAATAAACATCATATAGCGAGCTAGATATCCCTACACATGCTCTCTAGCAGCGGCATAAAGATATATATACGAAAGAAAGCAAATGCCGAGAAGTGAGCGGAAACGATACCTCCACGCTACCGGGCGTGGGGAAGAAGGACCAGGCCGAAACACGTACTCCCGGATAATTATTACACCAATGTTACAGCAATGGACTACTGCCCACTCCACGCAGGGAGGTAAAGGGTGACACAAATGGGACCCGGGAGTTGCGATTTCGGGTTGACGGGCGGCTTCACGCGTAGCTTCGGCTGCACACGTACTAGCGACTGTGGGGCCCACGTGCTGTCCGGAGGGGCCGTGTGGGACCCGATGGCACCGCTATAGTGGGGACACTTGGGGAAGCGCCCCCCTAGGATGGGGGCACGCTGGAACGTCGACCGGAGGCCGGGCGGCTCCGTTCGGCACCGGTCGGAATAACCGGCCACGGATCTGCCGGTTCTGTTTTCAGGCGCGCGCTCCGGCAAGAACGAACGCTGAGATCAGCCCCGATGTCGGATCGACACGAAACTGGCGCCGTTGGAAATCTAACTCAAAATACTTCGATCTAGAACCAGAGAGAAAAAATGGAATGATCTAGATCTGGCTTTGACCGAATTTTCAATCTGCTGTTGTACAGTGGTCAAAATCTCAGATCAGCAGAGGCGTTGTCTGAGAACTGCCGTTGACCGATGGGTAGACCTCCGAATCTGAAGTTGGGGCCTTCAGAAAAGTTGTAGAGAATTGAAAAAGGAATACGGGAATATTTGTTTTGAAAAGTTTTGTGGAGAATTGAATTTTAAAGGAATTGTATACTGGACTGTGGTCGGATCTAGAAACAGACTGGAAGAACTGTAGATAGGAACTTGGAAGAATTTTAGAAAATATGTGGAGGGCTGAAAAAAAATCAAGAAAATTTTTGGAGCAAGGGAAAAGTGGACAGAATCTCCAGTAAAATTGGGGACTCCTAGAAAAATCAAAAGAGGGGTAGAATATGAGAAACTCAGGCGGACTGTTACAGTGAACAGATAGCAGACAGATCTAGGGGAGATTGAAGACCGAAAATGTAAAAATATCAAAAGAAGGAATTTGGATGTGAATTTTTTTTTGGAGATGGGGAAACAAGATAGGAACAACCTCTGAAAATTTCAGATCAAGAGGATGCCGGAGTTGAGTGCAGGAATTCCCGTAGTAGACCTCTGTTCTGTAAAACAGAACCTCGGCAGCAATTCAGAATCGGCGTCGCGGCGGCTCGTTGGCGGCACGAATGGCGGCGGCGGCACCGGAGATGAACTCAGAGATTGAGGGGGAGGAGATAGAGAGGATCCACTCTGGAATTGGGGGTTGGAGAAGGAAGAACCAGAGGGGAGAGGGCTGGGGGCGCAAGAAGCTCCTTGGCTTACACAAATTTTTTTATTCTTCATTAATTTCCAAATGAAAATACAAGGTTTTATATGATTCACATCAAATCAAATTTCCACCTTTGGATCTAGGGGTGGGGAATGGATGGCTTGGATGAAGTGTGACCAACACACAAAAAATAAAAATAAATTAAAAGGGGGGGGCCTATTGACCAAGGGGAGGGGGGGTAAGTGGCATCTTGGACTTTCATGTCTATTTGTCCCCCATGTGGACAATTGACATTCAACCCTTCTAGATGGCCACCTAAGATGGTTGACCAGCCCCACATGGATGACATGGACCAATGGGAAAGGGATGAGGGCCCCCTTGCTAGTCCTATTGACAAATTACGTAGAAACCCACACAATCCGTGGGAATGACACATTGGCTTACAAAGCCGTACATTTGCGCATATACTTTCCCATGGATATATAAATAAACTAAAGGACATAAATGTAAAATAAAATGTACATGCTCGGCGTCGATTCCCATCAACTCTCCCTGGGTGGGAGGAACTCGACCCTGTCGAGTAAGGGGTGCGGCTGCTCGAGTACACCGGCGGATTGATGGAATCGACGCCGAGCATGTACATTTTATTTTGTATTTATGTCCTTTAGTTTATTTTTATATCCATGGAAACGTATATGCGCAATTGTAAGGCTTTGTAAGCCAATGCGTCATTCCCTTGGATTTGGGTTTTTGTGCAATTGTGTAGTAGGTCCAGCTAGGGGGCCCACAGCCCTTTCCCATTGGTCCACTTAGGCCATGTGGGGCTGGTCAAACCATCCTAGGTGGCCATCTAGAAGGTTTGAATGTCAATTGACCACATGGGAGACAAGTGGATTAAAAATTCAAAGGTAGGCTACCTACCTCACCTACCTTGTCCCCCCATTAGAATTAATTAGGAATTTCATTTTTTTTATTTTATTTGGATCAAATATGAAGTCTCTTAAATGCCCCTCCAGATCCTAGATCTAAGGGTATTCATGATCTTTTTTATTTATTACATAAGTCATGTATTTCTATTATTCTAGAATTAATGAAATGAGAAAAAAGCATTGTGCAAGAGCCCCCCCTTGAGTGAATTTTGACCTCCCCTCTCTCTCCCTCTGGTTTCTTCATCCCCAACTCCCATTCTAGAGTGATATCTCCTCCCCCTCAATCTCTAAGTTCATCGGTGCCGCCGCCGCCGCCGTTCGTGCCGCCATCGCGCCGCCGCGAAGCCGTCTTCGGTGTTCTGTCCATCCAGGATAGAGATAACTTCCCCGAATTTCTTCTCCCACCTCCAACCTCTTATGGAGCTGAAATGTTCAGGAGTGGTTCACCTCTCGAACCCTTATCTTCACAAAAAATTTCAAGTCATATTTCCTTCATTTGGTATTTTTCCATTTTCGTTCAAACTGTCATTCTAGTTCTGCCAGATCTCTATCTACAGTGATAGTTTCGTGAGTTTTCCATTTCCCGACCACCTTTTGATTTTTCTTGGAGTCCCCAATTTTACTGGAAGTTCTGTCCACCCTCCTCTACCTCTCCAAATTTTCGTGGAATTTAAAAGTTCGTTTCATAGTTTTAGAAATTTCTGTCCCAACTCATCTACAGTTCTGTCTGCATCACTCCAGATCCGACCACAGTCCAGTGCAAACTATGTAGAAAATCCAGGCCACCATATGTTCCAGATCTAAAAATAGTCCTGATTTCCTCTTTTGATTTCCTACAACTTTTCGGAAGAACCCAACTTCAGATTCGGACGTCTACCTCGCGGTCAAAGGTAATCCACATGAAAGTTCCCTGTTGATCTGAGGGTTCGGGTACTGTACAACAGTAGCTTCAAAAATAGTTAAGGCCCAGATCCATAAAGATCCAGCATCTCTCTCCAGACCTATCTTGAAGGATTTCGAAGTAGCTTTCCAACGGCACCAGTTTCGTCGCAATCTGACATCGGTGCTGGTCGCAGCGAGCAATCTCGTTGGGTCACGGGCTGAAAAACAGAACCGGCAGATCCGTGGCCGGTTATTCCGACCGGTGCCGATCGGAGCCGCCCGGCCTCCGGCCGGCGAACCAGCGAGTCTCCATCCCAGGGAGTGCTCATCCGGGCATCCCCCACTACAGCGGTGCCACCGGGTCCCACATGGCCCCTCCGGACAGCACGTGGGCCCCACAGTCACGAGTTCGGGTGCTGCCGAAGCTACGCGAGAAGCCGCCCGTCAACCCGAAATCGGTCCTCCCGGGCCCCATTGTGTCGCCCTTTACCTCCCTGTGTGGAGTGGGCCGTAAATCATTGCTGTAATCTTCATGTATTAACTATCCCGGGAGTACGAGTTTCGGCCGGGTCCGTCTTCCCCACGCCGAGAGCGTGGAGGTATCGTATTCGCTCCATTACTCGACATTTGCTCTATTCATATATGTCTCTTATGCCGCTGCTAGAGAGCATGTGTAGGGATATCTAGCTTGCTATATATTATTTATTACCGCTGCTGCGAGAGAGTGCGTGCCGTCCCGTGACCCGATCCGGGCACAAGAGAGAGCCGACCACCCTACCTCACTGCCAGTTTCTCAACCGCGCACGTCCGACGCTTCCCTCGTTAAGGGACAATCACGAGCTCACCTAGAGTCCGAGGACTGCATTCCTCATTCGAGTCATGTCCGTGGTCTCGTCCCGCATCAATTTGGTATCAGAGCATGGTTGAGTCTAGGGTGTAAAAAAAAGTGTCATTGACATCTAGTCATTAGTCATTGTCTAAGTCGTGTTTAGAGTAATCATTGTTTTAAAACAAAAAAAAAGTGTCTTTTTGGGTCGCATATCATTTTGGAGTCAAGTTCGTGGTCCGTCCCGCATCAGTTTGGTATCAGAGCATATCATTCCTTTACTTGGTATATCAAAAGGTGTTGTCCGAACGTTAGGCCACGCCTATCGGGAAGGCCGCACACTTGCGCGAGTGATCATCGGATCTCTTATCTCCGCCACGTACCGAGTCTTGGTTGTGTCTAGGTTGGTAGTCGAGTCAGCATTCCAACTTGCATTGTCGTTTAGAGTCATGTTTAGTCCATTGCCTAGTTGGTTTGTCTTGTCTCCACGTGTTTGCATGTCCATCTTATAGTTCCCTGGTGTCCAATGGACTCCAAGTCGCCTAGGCCGTACCACTGGCGGTACGACACCCGTGGGCTTGGCAACCTTCCCATCCACTTCCATCGGCCCGAAGCCTCGGACTTTCATGGCTCCAAGGTCCCGAGCGACTACCTCAAGTGGGAAGCCGCCATGGACGCGTATTTTGAGTGCTACACTATGTCCGATGCCATGCAAGCCAGCTTTGCCCAAAAGAGGCTTGTCCACGAAGCCGCCTGGAAATGGGAGAGTATAGAACACACGAGGGAGGTTAGGATGCAACGGCCCATCGA
Organism: Amorphophallus konjac; assembly: GCA_022559845.1. Taxonomy (NCBI): domain Eukaryota; kingdom Viridiplantae; phylum Streptophyta; class Magnoliopsida; order Alismatales; family Araceae; genus Amorphophallus; species Amorphophallus konjac. The sequence continues at coordinate 24,541,245 of CM040127.1, forward strand.
GTCGTGGCATGAGATGAAGGGCGAGCTTAGAAAGGTCTACCTACCCGGCCCGGTCACCTTCAACCAACCCCGCCCCTTCACCTTCATGAATTTCAAACATGGGACTATGTAACGGAGGGACCAAGGGGTCACATATTCTTTGACCCATTTGACCCCTACTCTAGTGGGCCCCGTGACCCATCACTTCCTTCATACCTTATCGGGGAAGTCCACTTTCACACCCCTTTCCCACAGGTCGGGCCATCTATACCCACCAAACCCATCCTCGATACACCCACACCCGGCTCTTCCATATCCGGGTCTTCTAGCCCTCTCAAGTTCCCCAAATCCAAAGGGCCGTCCATACATGACTGGGTCATACTTGGACGTTTGGATGTTCCCCATGCCACCCATCTCCGGTTACGTCAAATGCATGCATGGCACACATTCGGGTGTCCTGGTCCGCCGTCACCCATGTACGGGTCGGACTAACCATAGATTTGTCTAGAGTCATGCATGAGTCCGTTTCTTATTTGTGTGGTTTGCATATGTGTGTTAGTGCATGGTGAGTCTGCATGTGTCTTGTGTAAGCTCGTTGTCGATCTCTTATGAGTAAGAGGTGAGTGGACTCGCTCGATGAGTATAGGATCGGTTCTACCTCTATACCCGGATCAGTCACCTACAGGGACCCAGCGGTGATTCCTAGTGAGTCTTCGAGCGACCTCCTCCCATTTTGAGAGTGCCCCACCCGGAGTGTCCACCTTTAGCCATAGCAGTTCGTGCATATCGAGTATATATGGAATGAGCAGGTGACGATCACTTGGAGTGGAGCATACCCGCGTTACTTGGCACGGTGACGGGTCCGCCGGAGTACGCGAGCATCCATACCCCTACTCAACGGGGTTGAGTTCCTCCCACCCGGGGAGAGTTGATGGGAATCGACGCCGTGCATGTACATTTTATTTTATATTTATGTCCTTTTGTTTATTTTTATATCCATGGGAAAGTATATGCGCAATTGTAAGGCATTGTAAGCCAATGCGTCATTCCCTTGGATTGTGTGGGTTTTTATGCAATTGTGTAGTAGGTCCAGCTAGGGGGCCCACGACCCTTTCACATTGGTCCACCTAGGCCATGTGGGGATGGTCAAACCATCCTAGGTGGCCATCTAGAAGGTTTGAATGTCAATTGATCACATGGGAGACAAGTGGATTAAAAATTCAAAGGTAGGCTACCTACCTCACCTACCTTGTCCCCCCATTAGAATTAATTAAGAATTTCATTTTTTTTATTTTATTTGGATCAAATATGAAGTCCCTTAAATGCCTCTCCAGATCCTAGATCTAAGGGTATTCATGGTCTTTTTATTTATTATATAAGTCATGTATTTCTATTATTCTAGAATTAATGAAATGAGAAAAAAACATTGTGCAAGAGCCCCCCTTGAGTGAATTTCGACCTCCCCTCTCTCTCCCTCTGGTTTCTTCATCCCCAACCTCCATTCTAGAGTGATATCTCCTCCCCCTCAATCTCTGAGTTCATCGGTGCCGCCGCCGTTCGTGCCGCCATCGCGCCGCCGCGAAGCCGTCTTCGGTGTTCTGTCCATCCAGGACAGAGACAACTTCCCCGAATTTCTTCTCCCAGCTCCCACCTCTTCTGGAGCTGAAATTTCCAGGAGTGGTTCACCTCTCGAACCCTTATCTTCACAAAAAATTTCAAGTCATATTTCCTTCATTTGGTATTTTTCCATTTTCGTTCAAACTATCATTCTAGTTCTGCCAGATCTCTATCTACAGTGATAGTTTCCCTGAGTTTTCCATTTCCCGACCACCTTTTGATTTTTCTTGGAGCCCTCAATTTTACTGGAAGTTCTGTCCGCCCTCCTCTACCTCTCCAAATTTTTGTGGAATTTAGAAAGTTCGTTTCATAGTTTTAGAAATTTCTGTTCCAACTCATCTACAGTTCTGTCTGCATCAGTCCAGATCCGACCACAGTCCAGTGCAAACTATGTAGAAAATCCAGGCCACCATATGTTCCAGATCTAAAAATAGTCCTGGTTTCCTCTTTTGATTTCCTACAACTTTTCTGAAGAACCCAACTTCAGATTCGGACGTCTACCTCGCGGTCAATGGCAATCCACAGGAAAGTTCCCTGTTGATCTGAGGGTTCGGGTACTGTACAATAGTAGCTTCAAAAATAGTTAAGGCCCAGATCCATGAAGATCCAGCATCTCTCTCTAGACCTATCTTGAAGGATTTCGAAGCAGATTTCAAACGGCGCCGGTTTCGTCGCAATCCAACATCGGTGCTGGTCGCAGCGAGCAATCTCGTCGGGTCGCGCGCTGAAAAATAGAACCGGCAGATCCGTGGCCGGTTATTCCGACCGGTGCCGATCGGAGCCGCCCAGCCTCCGGCCGGTGAACCAGCACGTCTCCATCCCAGGGATTGCTCATCCGGGCATCCCCCACTACAACGGTGCCACCGGGTCCCACACGGCCCCTCTGGACAGCACGTGGGCCCCACAGTCACGAGTTCGGGTGCTGCCGAAGCTACGCGAGAAGCCGCCCGTCAACCCGAAATCGGTCCTCCCGGGCCCCATTGTGTCGCCCTTTACCTCCCTGTGTGGAGTGGGCCATAAATCATTGATGTAATCTTCATGTATTAACTATCCCGGGAGTACGAGTTTCGGCCGGGTCCGTCTTCCCCACGCCGAGAGCGTGGAGGTATCGTATTCGCTCCATTACTCGGCATTTGCTCTATTCATATATGTCTCTTATGCCGCTGCTAGAGAGCATGTGTAGGGATATCTAGCTTGCTATATATTGTTTATTACCGCTGCTGCGAGAGAGTGCGTGCCCGTCCCGTGACCCGATCCGGGCACAAGAGAGAGCCGACCACCCTAGCTCACTGCCGGTTTCTCAACCGCGCACGTCTGACGCTTCCCTCGTTAAGGGACAATCACGAGCTCACCTAGAGTCCGAGGACTGCATTCCTCATTCGAGTCGTGTCCGTGGTCTCGTCCCGTTTCACGGATCCGTCACCGTGCCAAGTAGTGCGGGTATGCTCCCTCCAAGTGATCGTCACCTGCTCATTCCATATATACTCGATATGCACGAACTGCTATGGGCTAAAGGTGGACACTCCGAATGGGGCACTCTCAAAAGGGGAGGTGGCGGCTCGAAGACTCACTAGGAATCACCGCTGAGTCCATGTAGGTGACTAGATCCGAGGGTAGATATAGAACCGATCCCATACTCATCGAGCGAATCCACTCGCCTCACACTCATAAGAGAATGACAACGAGCTTGCACAAGACACATGCAGACTCACTATGCACTAACACACGTATGCAAACCACACAAACAAACCATACAAAGAAAACACACTGACTCATGCACGGACACGCAATGACATCACCCCACTAGGTGGCTGCATCCTGAGCTGCGGGAGAGTCCTCCAGCTCTTCCCCTAAGGCATAGTACTCCTCGGCTAGTGCCGGGTCGGCCACGTAATTGACACACTCAAGCTCGGGAGGTAAGGTATCTCCAACACCTAGGGCTAGGGTGGCGCGATCGAGACATTCACTGGCAATGTGGCCAAACCCGTGACAGTGGAAACACTGCACTCGCGACCGACTACTCTCTCCGATAAGAGGGACCTTACCCTTATCCTCCCGACGGGTAGGGGGCGTAGGTAACAAGGGTTGAGGTGTAGGCGCCGTGGGCAACAGGGGAGGAAGTGTCGGGGCCAGGGGACGGGCTATGTGTGTCGGGGGACGGGCAACGGGTGCCGGTGGATGGGGTGGAGGTAGATCCCGTGGCGGGGGAGGTCGAGGTCTAGGAGCGAAGTGCTCTTGACGGGCGGACTCCTGAGGGCGAGCAATGGGTCCCCTTGGGTATGAACCTAAGGAGCCACGGGAATCACTATGGGGAGGAGCGGGGCTCCACCGTGGAATAGACTCGAACTCTCCCTCGAATTGCTCCATCTCTAGAGCAACTTGATATGCATCCTCCAACTTGTCCACCTTGCGGCGGAGAAGCTCATACCGTAGGTGCGGGCGTAGACCACGCCGAAACCGAGAGACGGTAAGGGAATCTTCTTCCGTGGCATCACATCGCAAGTAGTATTCATCAAATTCGGCGATGTAATCAGAGACGGACCGGTCTCCTTAGGTGAGGCTTTGCCACCTCTCTATAAGACGCTGGCGGTAGGAGGTAGGGAGGTACTTCTTCCTAAGCTTCTCCCTCATCTCGGTCCACATATCGATCGGGGGTTCATGACGATGAAACAATAGGTTCTCCATGTTTCTCCAATATATTTGTACTTGGCCTAAAAGTTTCATCCTGGCAAACTTGACTTTTCGTTGGTCCGACATCTCGAACCATTCAAAATATCGGTCCATACCAGCCTCCCAATCAAGGTAGATCTTCGGGTCTAAGGACCCGTCAAAGGTGGGAGGGTCGGCCCGAACGATCCGAAGGGCCCGTTCATCCATATCTTGGTCGTGGGTACGCCGTGTAGGGCGATGATCACGACCATGTCCCCGATGCTCATTATCGGACTCATAGTTATGCACCTCGGGGACTTCATGCCTCCTAATAGCTACCCCTTGAACCCTTGGAGTCGCGGGTTGGTGAACCGGCTCTGGTTGACCTTGTGTAGGTGGGACGGTTACCTGGACTGGGGCAATCGGGTGTGTCTTGGCTGGTTCTTTCTCTAGTGCGGCAACTCTCCCGACCAATCCCTGAACGGACTGGTTCGACCCGGCGGCCCTATCCTCTACGGCCTTCATCCTCTCTTCTAGGCGGGTGCCTAGGCCATCCACCTGAGTACTCAACCCTTCCATCCTATCCACTCGAGTACTTAACACATCATGCGCTCACTCAACCCATCCATTTTTCCCATAAGAGTTCGGAACATTGTGGCCACTTCATCGGAACTATAGACTCGGGATTCCGCCATAGGTGGTGGTGGGGGTGAGTATTGAGTACCTCGACGAGTGGGCATGCAAGACACGGAGTAGGAGACACCGACTAATGCAAATGCACACTACAAGATGATGCACCTAGACGTAACCAAAACTCGACACATGGCGGAGTTAACCGATCCGAAGATCACTCGCGCAAGTATGCGTCCTTCCCGATAGGCGTAGCCTAACGTTCGGATAACACCTTTTGATATACCGGGTTATTGGGATGCGATGCAAAAAGATACTTTTTTTGTGTTTTAAAACAATGATGACCCTAAACATGACCTAGACAATGACTAATGACTAGACGTAAATGACACTCTTTCTCTTTTTTTTTTTGACACCCCAGACTCAAACTCGCTCTGATACCAAATTGATGCGGGACGGACCATGGACACGACAAGCTCGCGATTGTCCTTTAACGAGGGAAGCGTCGGACGTGCGCGGTTGAGAAATCGGCAATGAGCTAGGGTGATCGGCTCTCTTTTGTGCCCGGATCGGGTCACGGGACGGTCACTCTCTCTCTCGCAGCAGCGGTAATAAACATCATATAGCGAGCTAGATATCCCTACACATGCTCTCTAGCAGCGGCATAAAGATATATATACGAAAGAAAGCAAATGCCGAGAAGGGAGCGGAAACAATACCTCCACGCTACCGGGCGTGGGGAAGACGGACCCAGCCGAAACACGTACTCCCGGACAATTATTACACCAATGTTACAGCAATGGACTACTGCCCACTCCACGCAGGGAGGTAAATGGTGACACAAATGGGACCCGGGAGTTGCGATTTCGGGTTGACGGGCGGCTTCACGCGTAGCTTTGGCTACACACGTACTAGCGACCGTGGGGCCCACGTGCTGTCCGGAGGGGCCGTGTGGGACTCGGTGGCACCGCTGTAGTGGGGACACTTGGAGAAGCACCCCCCTGGGATGGCGGCACGCTGGAATATCGACCGGAGGCCGGGCGGCTCCGTTCGGCACCGGTCGGAATAACCGGCCACGGATCTGCCGGTTCTGTTTTCAGGCGCGCGCTCCGGTGAGAACGGATGTTGCGATCAGCCCCGATGTCGGATCGACACGAAACTGGCGCCGTTGGAAAGCTAACTCAAAATACTTCGATCTAGAACTAGATAGAAAAAATGGAATGCTCCAGATCTGGCCTTGACCGAATTTCCAATCTGCTATTGTACAGTGGCTGAAATCTCAGATCAGCAGAGGCGTTGTCTGAGAACTGCCATTGACCGATGGGTAGACCTCCGAATCTGAAGTTGGGGCCTTCAGAAAAGTTGTATAGAATTGAACAAGGAAGACGGGAATAGTTTTTTGAAAAGGTTTGTGGAGAATTAAATTTTGTAGGAATTGTATACTGGACTGTGGTCGGATCTGGAAACAGACTGGCAGAACTATAAATAGGAACTTGGACGAATTTTAGAAAATATCTGGATGGCTGAACAAAAATCAAAAAAATTTGTGGAGAAAGGGAAAGGTGGAAAGAATATTCAATAAAATTGGGGACTCCTGGGAAAATCAAAAGAGGGGTCGTCAATGAGAAACGCAGGCGGACTGTTACAGTGAACAGATAGCAGACAGATCTAGGGGAGATTGAAGACCGAAAATGTAAAAATATCAAAAAAAGGAATTTGGATGTGAAATTTTTTGTGGAGATGGGGAAACAAGATAGGAACAACCTCTGAAAATTTCAGATCAAGAGGATGCCGGAGTTGAGTGAAGGAATTCTCGTAGTAGACCTCTATTCTGTAAAACAGAACCTTGGCAGCAATTCAGAATCGGCGTCGCGGCGGCTCGTTGGCGGCACGAATGGCGGCGGCAGCACCGGAGATGAACTCATAGATTGAGGGGGAGGAGATAGAGAGGATCCACTTTAGAATTGGGGGTTAGAGAAGGAAGAACCATAGGGGAGAGGGCTGGGGGCGCAAGAAGCTCCTTGGCTTACACAATTTTTTCTATTCTTCATTAATTTCCAAATGAAAATACAAGGTTTTATATGATTCACATCAAATCAAATTTTCACATTTGGATCTAGGGGTGGGGAATGGATGGCTTGGATGAAGTGTGACCAGCACACAAAAAATAAAAATAAATTAAAAGGGGGGGGGGGCGGCGGCCTATTGACCAAGGGGAGGGGGGGTAGGTGGCATCTTGGACTTTCATGTCTATTTGTCCCCCATGTGGATAATTGACATTCAACCCTTCTAGATGCCCACCTAGGATGGCTGACCAGCCCCACATGGATGACATGGATCAATGGGAAAGGGCTAAGGGCCCCCTTGCTGGTCCTACTGACAAATTACGTAGAAACCCACACAATCCATGGGAATGGCGCATTGGCTTACAAAGCTGTACAATTACGCATATACTTTCCCATGGATATACAAATAAACTAAAGGACATAAATGTAAAATAAAATATACATGCTCGGCGTTGATTCCCATCAGAGAGCGTGAGAGAAGAGAGAGGGAGGGAAGAGAGAAATGAGAGGGGAGAGAGGGAAAGAGTTAATATTATAGAAAAACCCCAAAATTCCTGAAATTTAGAAAAATACGAAAAATTACCTCCGCGATCCACGGGAAGAGCACAACACGCTGGTCACGTATCGGAGTCGGAGAACATTACGGTTCACCCTGCACAGTGTTCCGAAGGCACATCAGGGAAAAACACGTGTAAAGCACAAAACACACTCCGAAACCCACGAACACGATTTGAAACCCACGGATCTAGGCCTGATAAGTAATCCGAAAAACCCGGGGCGTTACGGCCCTCCTCCCCTTAAACAAATTTTATCCTCGAAATTCAGGACTAGCACCAAGTCACAGGGGAAGAACACCTTAACCAACTGACAACGCTGTCAGAGCCCCAGTACAGAAAAACACGGATCCTGAGGGACACGGCCGGACCATAATCACGAGCAGCACCTCGCTATGTACATCGCACACATCGATCATCAGAGCAGGCATAATAAAAAGCACAAGTCTGGTATCACCTCAGCCACAACGAAAACCACTCATGGCACCGCAGACACCACCACACTCACCGAGAAAACACACTCCTCGCCACAAAACCGAACCACCAGTCAACGCCCATGCTCGGCGGACCACCTAAACGCCAACTTCACAACCCGCTGACTGATCTCACGCCCTGCACCAGGGATAACCATCACTGAGCTTCCACCAGCTCGCACCTGGCAGGCCCAACACTCTCAGCAACACGGCCAACTCTGCCAGAACTCAAACTTCTCGCAAATCCCCAGATCCAATCTGGGAAAAAGGCACAGCTCATAATCAGCCACCCAAGGCCTCGCTGGCACATGGCTCTCGCAATTCCCGAGCCCCAACCAACCAGCATCTTATGTCTGTGAAAGACCATCCACTGGTCACCAGACATTCCTCAACGGGAAACTTCCGCCGGCCCAACAGGCACGATTCAACTCGCAATAGGCCATCCGCTAACTCTCGCACAGAGGAACACCACATCTGATCTCGAGTCTCATGCCAACTCTACCCTCTCAGGGGAGCACGTCGAAACCACATGGCAAGGTCTCTCCTCGGTCCTCATGTCACTCGACTCAGACTTACAAGGGAATCCTCCCTTGCTGGTCACAGACCGGGGATCACCATCGAACGTCAACGTCTCTTCAGAGACCACCACCATACACATGCATTGTCCATCACCCTGTCTCATCAAATCCTATCTCATCTCAATTACTCCAAGTGGACGCCTGCCAATCCCGATTCCGCTCTCACCACAGAGCCACGGGACACAACCTGAGCAATTCACGGCACACAACTTCAAGGCAACCAAGTGCCACTTGCCACCACAGCAACATGGTCGATGACGCCACGACCAAAGCACATGGGTCCCCAGACAACACACATCTCACCATGATTGACCACTCGATCAACTTGACTAGCCGCTCGCAGCCACCAACTGGGACCCATAGTCTCTCAGAGATCACTTCTCCAAAACACAATCTCACCCGCAAACACAACTTCCAACACACGATCAGGGTACTTATGTGGCACACTTGCCAACATATTTCCCCAACTCTCCATCTGACAGTGCCACGAACCACGATATCTCAAGCAACAGCACGACAACAACACGTCTCACGCGACCCGAGACAATCTCATACTGAGGAACCAATCCTCCGACGGTCACGCATCCTCTGAATCCACCCGTAGCAACCAACTTTACATTCCTGGACCTGTGGGTCATGGGCCCACCAGACTTCCGCTGCGCACTCTGATCCACGCGTACAGCCAACACGACAACAACTCGGGATCCACCATCCCAACAATCATCTGCAACTCCGCAGGCTCCGATTCTCAACACATCGGGAATCATAACACCAGTCGCAAATTCTCACAAACACCGCCCAACCAGCACACATCCTTCTGGAATAGCGCCAACACCCTTTGTAACGTCTCGGGTTTTTCGCACATTTCCCGGATCTGGATCCATGGGTTTCGGATCAGTTTCGGACGTTCTAGAGCTTGTATAGTGATTCACGTGTGTTTTCCTGGCAAAACATGCGGAACCATGTGTAGGGCACTCCAGTGCGTTCATCCACGCCGGGATGGTACTGTTACGATCAGCACATCGTGAGGATCGAGGAAATATTTTTTATGAATTTTTGGTATTTTCCCGACTTTTGGGATTTCCTATAAATACCCCCTTATTTCCTCATTTTCTTTACCTTATCTTTTTCTCTCTTCTCTCTTTCTTTCCGTTAGAGAACCCTCGCTCCCCCACTGCCTTCCTCCCTCCGGTGGCGGCGCAATCGTGACGGCGGCGACGAGGCGAGCTTGGCGGTGGTAATTCACGGCGTGGGGGCTTGATTCTTGTGTGGCCGAGAGCGGCGATCCACGTAGATCCGGCAGGATTTGGCCTTCTTTGAGATAGGGTGACGGATCTCTACCCCTCTCCCCTCCCTTACCATGATTTATAGGCCGTGGAGAGATCTAGAGGGGTTTAATTCCATGCCGGGGGGATTTTCCATGTGATGGGTTGTGAGTCGATTCATGAGTAGATCCGCCCGTTTCCCGGAGTTTTGATCGATTTCGGGGCCCTAGATGCATGCTAGGAAGGGATGGGGATGTTTCCCCTTGTTTCCCATCACATTGGGGTGTGATTGGGCTCCGGCAGAGCTCAATTTTGACTTTTTGTAACACAAAACAGAGGGCGGCCACATAGGTGGTCGCCCCGGCCCAGACTGGGCGGCCAAGACCCTGGCCGCCCAGCCTTCTGGGTGGCCAGCAGTCTGGCTGCCCAGCCCCTGGGCAGCCAGCACTCTGGCTTCCCAAACCAGGAACAGTGGGCGGCCAAACCCCTGGCCGCCCACATCCTGATGCCCAGGTGGGCGGCCAGGGCGATGGCCGCCCACCCCCTGGGCGACCAGAGAGATGGTCGCCCAGACAGGGGCAGCCCAGGGACCCAGGGCGACCCATGGTTTGGCCGCCCAGCCCTGTCCCGGCTCCAGGGGTGTCGTACTCCGTGCTTTCTTGCCCTGTGGGTGTCCGGTTGGGGTTAGGTTTTACGGGTGAGGTGTCCGCACATGGTTCTAAGGGTTCGGGCTTCCCTTGTGGGACAATTGGGCCGTCAAGTGTGTGATTAAGGTCTGAGATGGACCGTCATACGTTGTAGCAGTCCAAGAGTGGGCCGCCACACGTTTGTCTTATCGGAGTTGTTCTTGCCGATACGAGTCCCGGTCGAGTGGATCTCGATCCGCTTGCTAACCCGTGGTCTACCTGATGCTGGGCATCATGTGGGGGCCTCGTGTTAGGGTGCCGTGGAGTCCCGGGAGGTGTTGTTCACGGCTTGTGTCACCGTGAGTCGGTGTTGGTACGAGGAGCGGTCCTTGTACTTTGGTCCGATTTAGACGTTATTTTCCGTTGACTTGAGAGTCTACTCCTTCAGTGACCCTTCACTAGTCGTAACCTTCCCGAGAGTGGTCATACCAGGGAGTGGTGGAGAGGCTATCCCGAGAGACAGTTTTTAGACTGGTTACCGTTGGGCTCCAGGATTAGCAGCTAGAGTCCGACTGAGGGGAAAACCAGTTAGAGGCCAGACCTGGACGCGCGGTCTGTGTGTGCACACGTGGTTGGGGGCGGTGGACACGCGCTGACGAGCGCGACCCCAGCTAGTTCTTATCAGTGTTACTTGTGTGTCTGAGTCTCGTGCCCGGTGTAAGATGGTAGTGGACGCATCCGGTCGTTCTTCTGGAGGGAGGTACTCCTGTCTGAGCAGGTAGAGACTCATGATTTTGTCACTTGGTCTTGTGTAGAGATTCTGTCGTGGCTTTAGCAGTCTTCGAGCGACCTTTCGGCTTTAGCCGTTCCGACTCTTAGTCGTGGTTTACCACCGTGACGTGTGTCTCGGTTTCAGCGCCATGAGTTTGGTGTCTATAGTAGCAGGGTTTTAGTTGTACTCGCCTTTGGTTGCTTTGCGTGCAGTTCCGTGTGTTGCGAGGTAGGGGTCTGAGTGATCCCTACTGAGCCTTGTTTATACTAGGCTCATTCCCTGCGTGTTTTCACCATGTTTCAGGTGAGGCAAGGCTTCAGGAGAGCGCGCCTGAGATTCAGCAAGGTTCAGGTGCCCAGGGTTAGTTGCCAGTTGCCAGAGCTGGGGGATGTCCCGTGTAGTTGTACTTTACTTTCTGTTACTGTACTAGCTGTGGATTGGACTGGACTAGACTACTGTTATGATTGTATCATTTGATTATTGTTAAACTATGGACCATGTAATATGTTTAATGAAATTTAATTTCTTGTTTATTCATATAAACTGTTTAATTCTGCAATTATTTATGATACTTGGGTACTTCCACACCATCCCTTTAACCCTTCCGAGTCTTCGGGCTCGTGGGTGGCGGCTTGGGATTCGAATGGTATCGGGTTCATCTCGGTATCAGGATCGCGGGTCGTTACACCCTTACACACTAGGGAACGGGCAACGCTTCTCACAGGCAACCACCTTGGCAAAAACACAGGTCGCGCCTCGCATGGACCTCATGGCACACGAAGGCCAACAAATCCGAGCACACAATGCAAGACGACAAACCTTGGCAAAACGCGATCTCCTCCAACCAAGGGAAAAACTCAATACACCTCCGACCAACGGAAGGAAAACTCCACGCTTGACCTGACCTCGAACCTTGCACACGCTGGGAACATCACCTTCTAGCACCAGGAAAACCATCACTTTCGTCAGGTCAGCTCCTCCGACAACACTTGCCGAGTGTCTAGTCGAACCTCGATCACAACATCTCTTGATGCACCACCACTGCAATTCATCTAACTGTAACATGCCACACCAAGAGCCGCAACACGAGCCATAATCGATAATCGCCAACGCTCATCCTCGAGTCTCGAACTCGCCACAGAACCTTCATATCTCAAACCAAATCCAGGGCGAACAGAATCCATTCGCACGTAAGAGCGCAAGAGTAAGAACTTACTGGGACAACTCTGCCCAATCCTGCCTCCAAATCCACAAAACAATCAGGACCAACACATCATTCCTGACGCCACAGAGCACGACGAGGACATCAGGCTCGAAAATCAGCAACTCACCGAGAAGGTCCTCCGCTCACCCGAGCGCACCTCTCGATCCAAACACCCGCTCTGCCACCTTAAACCACAACCTTAACACATCAGGGGTTGGGTAAACCTCAATTTGGAGTGGCCAGACTCAACAACGGCTCCCTCAGAGCACGCTCATGGCCACTTAACCACAATCAATCCTCGCTAGCCACCTGACCTCGCTGCAAATTCCTCGAATGCAGCACCACAACCTCACACCTGCCGGCAATACCTCAGCGTAACTCAGCGCAACTAGGGCCACCACCCATCGGGAAGAAATCTCTCTATCACATCCCTAGGGCCCCACACCGTCACTCCAACGAAACAACAACCGCATTACAGCGCCAACACCGCGCACTCAAACTCTTACGCGAGAAACCAAGCAAAAAATAAACACAAAACCCTATGCCAACTGCCGACTATACTGGATCTTACGGACTCTGATCAATGCAATATATCGAATTCCCATATACGTTAACAACCATGCTCTGATACTAATTGTAATGACCCAAGATCCGGATACCAGGAAGAACCCGATACCATTCGAATCCTGGCCCGCCGCCCACGATCCAGGAGGGCTCGGAAGGGCTAAAAGGAGTGTGGAGGTACAGAGAAATAGGAAATAAAGCAAGACAATTCAACAATTAACATAAATAAATAAACAACTACAACAGCAAAGTCCAATCCAATAGAAAGTACAGTCTAAGGTAAGAAACGTACCCAACACCGAGTGAGAACCCGGCCCAGCAAGCTGGCTACTATAAGGCTCCCATGCTGCACCCTCGAACCTCGAGGAAGAACTACCACACCTGAAAAGCAGGGATGAGTCTCCAAACAGAGACTCAGTAGGGGTCCCGCGGAACCCCAACCAGAAATGATGGCAGAAAGGAAAGCAGCACTAGCTGAATGACAACAGCAGGAACAGTGAACCGGTGGCTGGTCAAAACTCGGCACTACAGCTACTCCTACTGGCAACAGAAAGAGAAAATCCCGATCTCACAATCAGGAACCAGACCACTCTAACACCAGACTTACCAAGGAAACACTCGCGGCAACCCTGCCGCAGAAGTCTGCCTACACAGGGACGACCAACCGGGACTGCAGAGTCCCACACTGGCACAACGAAGCCTCGACAATCCCGACCGAGCACCCCTGGCCACTACCTCGGAACAACACACTGGAACGGTCCAGAAACTACGTCTCGCGAATGGGAAACAGAACTCTGAAACAGGAGAGTCACGTCTCACGTGACATGAGTACCTGCCCCTAGAAGCAAGGCCAGATGTGTCCATTGACGACTTAGTCCACAACCTCAGGTGTCTCGCTGCGGCGCCCCAGGTGGAGACTAAGACAATGTACAAGTAACCACAAAACAAGGGTCTAATCGGGGTCGTGCTCATCATCACGCGTCTGAAGTCCCCGACCACGTATGCACACACTAACTGACGGTGCTACGTCAGGCCCTCTAGCTGGTTCATCCTCCTGGCCCGGACTCGAGCCGCCACAGTAGGAGGCCCACGGCAACCAGCCTAAAGCCATCTCTCGGGTAGCCTCACCACCACTCCCTGGTGGGACCACACGCGTGTCGGAAGGCTACGACTAGTGGGGAGTCACTGATGTGACCACTCTCCAAGGAGAAACTCCGAGAAACATGCACGCACCCTGCACGAAAGTTACGAAGGACCAAGTGGCACCGAGCCACTGGACTCTGGACAGTCCTCTTGTGACGACCCGGATTCCGGATACCCGGTAGGACTACCGGATACACGTGGTACCGCATGGGACCCGCGAGGCCTCCCAAGCACGGGAAAGCGCCGAAGGGAAAAAGGACTGTCGTGTAGTATATTGAACTGACAGATATAACAGCAAGCAATTAAATTTCATTAGAACGGTTTGCTAAAGTAGAAGAAATAAAATTACATTTTCATTAATAATTCAAATTTTACAATTATACACCAGAGTCTAGTCCAAAGGAAAGACAACAAGTACAGTCTGACAGAAAAGAACGTACACAGAAGTCGGGGGAAGCTCGACACAGGTACAGCTGGCAGCTATAACAACGCGCTCCACCAGGAACAGCAGAGGCAGACGGCGAAACCCACCTGAAAAGCAGGGGTGAGTCTCTAAACAGAAACTCAGTAGGGGTCACGCGGATCACCACTAGAAAACGCACAGTGCAACGGAAGCAACACTAACAACAAGTGTAGCAAAGCAGGAAAAGCTACACTACAAAGCTGTAAACAGAACAGGGACAGCAGGAGTAGGGAACAGGCTAAGAGCAAGGGGAGCTCAACCAAAAGAAAGAGCGAGGCCGTAAAACACGGAACACGGCCACCGAGGAGAACTCGACACTCTAAGCTACTCCAAAAGGCAACAGACGGTCAACCCTAAACTCACACGGTAGGGTACACTAATCCGTCGGCCAAAACCAAGAAGAGGGCAAAAGCCAACAACACACGGAAAAGGTCTAGAAAAGACCTAGACAGACGACAACCAAACACGAGCAGAAACGTCGTGCACGTAGCCCCACGCACGACCAGAACGTCGCACACACTACAGGACACCGACCTCGCCCGAGAGGGCCACTCGCAAAGGTTGCAACGCACAAGAAACGCCGAGAGTCACTGGTCAAGTGATAGGAGTACCCTCACACTAGAAGAACAGCCAGATGCGTCCACTGACGTCTTACACTGCTGTTTGACACATTTATTTTATTTAGTTTATTTTATTTATTTATTTATTTATTTTATTATTTATTTATTGACGTGCCAGTCACCGAAGTGACAATTTTATTGTGCGCTCGATCTGACATGGTCAGTCGATTGTGAAGTCCGAGTCAGGACCCGAAGTCCGTCATACCATGAACGCTATGACGTTAATTACGTCCTTCCAAGGAAGGACAACCCTTGATTAAACGCTAAAAGTAGGAGGCCTCGAGAGGCAAACGTATATTCATGTGCGGAAATGGAACTTCATACCGAAGCCAGGAAGGCGGGCAAGATAATGACACCAACCGTAGAAACAGATGATATCGCTAAGTCAGCGGTTCAAAGCCCGGGGTTAAGGGGGGAAGGAGGATCTCAATCACAGGTAGCCTGAGCCGCGACCGTGATGAGGTTTAAAACATCGATCAGTATTTCGACAGCATCTTCCCTTTATCTGGGTTATGCCCAGGGGGAAATAGGCTGTCACCCACGGAGTGCCGGGATGAAAGCCAAGAGAGAGAGAAGTGTTGAACTTCCCGAATCGCATATTTGCCATGGGGCAATGTTTGGTATTCCCTGTAGAAGCCGGTGGAACTCATGCAGTGGCAGAGCCCTCCCGAGCTAAAGGGGTTATTCATGAACCCGATGCGGGACGACGGAAAGTGAGCGAACGCTCAATGTTGCGCCCTCGCACGCGGATCGACCTGCGCGGTCAGGTCGCGGGGATCGACCTGCCCGGTCAGGTTGCGGGGGTCAAGGGGGCAGCGCCCCTTGCGGGGGTTTCCGGGGGCGGAGCCCCCGGAACAAAATTCGGATTTAAGATTCAGTAACAACATTTGAGTAGGTTATCAATGCAGTTCAAGTGCGCAAAGGTTCCCGGGGGCAGCTTAATATTGGCTTTCATCATCCTGGGGGAATTTTGGCAGCACCTCCCCTAGACTTAGCATCTGCCAAGGGATGATATAGGCTGACATCGACGGAATGCCGGGATGAAAGCCGAAAAGCGGGGGAGCACTAAGGCTCAAGGAGACTGTACATGTCTCTATCATCAATCACTATTCCCCGTCTCGGAGGTCGACGAGACCCTTGTAAAGACAAGGTCCGCCGAACCCGCGGGGTTGCATGTGAATCCAGTTAGGGACCGCATAATATAGGGGAGGCTAGTTGGGCAGCAGAGCAGGCTCTCGGCACAGCAAAGTGGGAAGGGAGGCTCCCGGCACGAAGGCAAGGAGGCAAAGGGGTTCCCGGCCCGAGGTTCTCGGCGCAGAGGGAAGACGGCAGAAAGCTCCCGGCGCGAGGGGCTTCTCGGCGCGCTATTCCCTGGCCGAAGGGAGCTTCTCGGCGTGGGCTATAGTAGGGGCTTCTCGGCGCGCCAATGAAGTGGCCAGGAGAGGCTCTCGGCCTGGGCCTAAGTGGCAGAAGGGGGGGGGGGGCTCTCGGCACGCTCCTGGGCGCGCCGGGAGCCTGGCACCGGGAGCTTGGTGCCGGGAGGCTCATGTGGAAGGGTTTGAAATAGGTTTTTTGTCGTTTAGCAGGAGAGGGAGGCCTCTCGGCTGAGGGGTTTTCGGCGGGCAAATGGCACGCCGGGAAGGCTGAATTGCTACGAGGTTTCAGGGTTTACAGAGCTCAACCGGTACTCTGTTTCTGGGATTTCTGGGTTTTATGGCTCAGACTGAGACCGAATCAGGGGTGCATGAGGAGGTTTCATGAATGCCTCTGCTAGAAGGACGCCAAGGGAGCTGAGAGGCCGAATCATCAGGGGGAGGAGAGACCATCGTCGGGGCCTGAGTAGCTTTTATCTGTCTACTGCCAGACGTCTGGGGGAGTCAAGAGATGGCTGTCTCTGATTCCCCAGACTAGCATAGTACCATCTGGGAAGCAAAACGGCGATGAAAGAACCCTCGGTGCTGGGACCCCAGGCCTTAGTCATCCAACGATTGGAATGAGGATCCAGGGTTGCATTCGTCTGCGGGTTCAAATGCATCTTTTATAGCCGGCAGTCCGGGGAACCAAGAGATTGATGTCTCTGGTTCCCGGACAGCACAAGAGGCTTGAGGGCAAGACTCAAACACATACGGAGGGCATACCATTGAAGCAGGAAGATAGAAGAGAATAGAACCCAGCAACCCACTAAACAAGGGTGGGGGTTCTACCTTCATCCCTGTTCGAAGAACAGACTCGACTCCGAAGCCTGAGTCATTTCGCCCATGGGGCATTCATACAAACAGTACGCATACATATGGAGACAGGGGAAGATCGTATTGCCTAATATCCATCACGGCAACTGCATTTACTTCATCTCACCATCATTTACATCGACTGCAGAACTGAAGCCGAGAAACATAAAGGGGAGGAACAGGGAGAGAATCGTATGAGTAATCTAAACATCAAGACTTCGACTACCACATACGGAGAATCAGTAAAAAGAAAAAAAAGAAACATCGAACATGGGGGGGGAGGGTGGAGCATTGACTCCTCTCCCTCCCCCTATCAGCCCACCTGGAGCCTTTCTTCCTTCTTTTCTTCTGCTTCTTCTTTCGGCGGAGACTCTCTCCCTCTCTTTTCCTATCTCTTTTTTCTTTCTGGCTATCTGTTCACTCTTTTTTCTTCGTCTCTTTGTTTTCTTCTTTTCTGTCTGTCCGCCCTCCTCTGATGTCTTCGAAGGAATGGGTTTATATAGACTCCTCCTCTTCTTGCATCTCGGCAGATGGTAATCGGCGTGCCTCATTCGTTCGCAATAGCTCCCGGCGCGCCAAGTGGCCTCCTGTTGAGGTTCTCGGCGCCACACTCGGAAGCCCATTTGGCTGGCCCATTTAGGGCTTTTAAGCTTCGCACGTGCCTTGGCCTCTTTTAATCCCTTAAATTGATATTCATCAGAACCAGAGAAGGCCCTGTATTGGTGACATAACCTTGCTGAGATCATCTTAAGATTTCATCAGTCAGCAGGCTGGGATTTCATCAGTATTGCCATCTGAATGACGACAAAATCGGATATGGTTTCATCAGCATTGTCATCTGAATGATGTCAAGACCAGATGTCATCTTTAACCCGGGAAGGCTTCAGCAGGGCACGCAGTACATGAAGACGGTTCTTCTTTTATTTTGACTTTGTAGAAGTCTTCACAGTCTTCATTTGCTGGCTTTGGCTTCATCTTTGTCTTTGCTCCCGCCTCATCTGTCAATAAGTCAACATCTGACCCATTCTGACATGTCATCTGTAGATTCTTGGATAGGGCAGCAATACAGCTCTTGTTAAAATATGGTAGGAGGTCTCATCAGTCAGGTGACTGCTATTTCATCGGTGCCGTCGTCTGCTAGACGACGACACTGGACATTAGCCTGGTCGGATGGGTGGTTGATGAGCTTCATCATTGATCTTTCACTGTTGGTCTGATCTTCTTTTCAATTTCTTGTCTTCGCCATTGCTCATTTTCCAGGCGTCAACAAATGCCCCCCACCTGCGGATGGCGTAAGCGCAGAATAAGCGGCACGGTGTCCGTAGGTGCATCTTTAGCTCAATGCTATTGACTCATTCCTTCAGTTATTGCTTGGCAGTATCCCCATACTGGGATTTCATCCTGACACGATCTTCTTGACTTGAGCCTCGATCAGTTGAGCATCTATTGGCTTGAACCCTGATCAATTGGCACATCTGACATCTGTCGGTTTTAGGCCCCGATCAACGGCATACTTGACTTCTATCTGCTTTAAGCCCCGATTGGCTGAACATCTGGCATCTGTCAGCTTGAAGCTCCGATTGGCTGAACATCTTGTATCTGTCAGCTTGAAGCCCCGATCGGCTGTACATCTTGCATCTATCGGTTTGGAGCCCCGATCGGCTGCATATCTTGCATCTATCGGTTCTGAACCCCGATCGGCTGTACATCTTGACATCTGTTAGTTTTAAACCCTGATTGGCTGACCATCTGGCACCTGTCGGTTTTGAGCCTCGATCGGCTGTACATCTTGCATCTATCGGTTCTGAGCCCCGATCGGCTGTATATCTTGCATCTATCGGTTCTGAGCCCCGATCGGCTGCACATCTTGCATCTGTCGGTTTTGAACCCCGATTGGCTATATATCTTGCATCTATCGGTTCTGAGCCCCGATCGGCTGCACATCTTGCATCTATCGGTTTTGAGCCCCGATCGGCTGTATATCTTGCATCTATCGGTTTTGAGCCCCGATCGGCTGTATATCTTGCATCTGTCGGCTTTGAGCCCCGATTGGCTATTCATTTGACATCTGTCAGTTTTAAGCCCTGGTTGGCTGAACATCTCGCGGATTGTACCTCCGGGTGGCTGAACATCTGCCAGATTGAAGCTCCGGGTGGCTGAACATCTGCCGGATTGAAGCTCCGGGTGGCTGACCATCTGCCGGATTGAAGCTCCGGGTGGCTGAACATCTGCCGGATTGAAGCTCCGGGTGGCTGAACAT
Organism: Amorphophallus konjac; assembly: GCA_022559845.1. Taxonomy (NCBI): domain Eukaryota; kingdom Viridiplantae; phylum Streptophyta; class Magnoliopsida; order Alismatales; family Araceae; genus Amorphophallus; species Amorphophallus konjac. The sequence goes on from CM040127.1 coordinate 24,560,936, forward strand.
CTGCCGGATTGAAGCTCCGGGTGGCTGAACATCTGCCGGATTGAAGCTCCGGGTGGCTGAACATCTGCCGGACTGAAGCTCCGGGTGGCTGAACATCTTCTTCATGTGTTGTTATTTCCTTCGTATGAAGAGTAATGGTCTCAGCAGCCTTTATACTGACGACCTGTGTGCAGCAGGAGAGCGTCCATCCTCTCAGGGAAAGAATGGGGGCTCGCTCCACCACGTATCGGTATCTGATGGGATTGCCTTTGCTGGGCCTGTTGGCTAGCGGAAGACATGCATCTGGAACAGACGAGAGGTCTGTTCCTCAAAGCTGACTGTGGCGATTTGCCGATCGTCCAGTGCGTGGTTCCATCGTCGACATTGGGCTCATGTCGATGCAAAGGAGTTTAAGCTTCATCAGAATAGACGAAAGGTCTAAACTGGGTAGGTTCATTGCAGGTGGGGCATGAAATGATATGTAGTTTTCATCAGGACAGACGGAAGGTCTATCCCGGTAGGGTTTCATTGTTGATCGGGCGAGGTGCCAATCGATCAATAGTTTGTTTCATCATCGATATTGGGTTTATATCGAGCAAAGAAAGTGTTATAAATTTCATCAGAATAGACGAAAGGTCTACACTGGCAGGGTTTCATCATTGATCAGGCGAGGTGCCAGTCGATCAATAGTTGGTTTCATCATCGATATTGGGTTTATATCGATGCAAGAAGAGTTTCATAAGTTTCATCAGAATAGACGAAAGGTCTAAACTGGTAGGGTTTCATCATTGATCGGGTGAGGTGCCGGTCGATCAACAGTTGGTTTCATCATCGATATTGGGTTGATATCGATGCAAAGGGTTTTATAAGTTTCATCAGAATAGACGAAAGGTCTAAACTGGCAGGGTTTCATCATTGATCGGGCTAGGTGCCAATCGATCAACAGTTGGTTTCATCGTCAATATTGGGTTTATATCGACGCAAAAAGAGTTTCATGAGTTTCATCAGAATAGACGAAAGGTCTAAACTGCAAGATTTCATCATTGATCGGGCAAGGTGCCGGTCGATCAACAGTGGGACGTCGGTAGAGGCGTAGGTCTCGTCAGGATAGACGTAAGGTCTATTCCAGCAGGTTTTATCGCAGGGGTGGGACTTTGCCAAGAAATGCGTAGGTTTCATCAGGACAGACGTGAGGTCTGAGCTGGACAGGCTTTAGCAGAATGGTGCTGGGTTTCATTGTCGGTGGGATGTTTTGAAAGAGGGTATGTAGGTTTTATCAGGGTAAACGTAAGGTTTACCCCGGAAGGGTTCTATCGTCGGCGGGGCGCGGAACCAGTTGACCGACGGAAGGCTTCATCAATAGAAGGGAGGTAAAGGTAGCGTGCCGGTTGGCATGGAACTTTTAAATTACCACATTACTGACCCAGGCGCCCTTTCGGGTTTTCACCGGAGCCAGCCCCCTCTTGCTTTTGCCCACGCGCCCTTTCGGGTTTTCACGTGGCGGGGTACCCGATTTTGCCTGCAGTGCCCTTTCGGGTTTTCACCACAGCTGGGTTTTGGCCATTTTTGCCCTTGTCCGGGATATCCGAACAAGACTGGCGGGGTATCTCTATTTTTAACCCCATTTTTATTTATTTATATATACGTATATATATCGCTTGAATTGGGACTTCAGCACGGGTCAGGCGATGTGCTGCTTTATTGGCGGCTGCTCTTATCATCGGTATTGGGTATATACCGACGCAAGGATTTCATAGGTTTCATCAGGATAGACATAAGGTCTAAACTGGATGGGTTTCATCATTGATCGGGCAGGGTGCCAATCGATCGACAGTTGGTTTCATCATCGATATTGGGTTTATATCGATGCAAAGAAGAGTTTCATAAGTTTCATCGGCATAGACGTAAGGTCTAAACTGGGCAGGTTTCATTGCTGATCAGGCAGTGTGCCAATCGATCAACAGTTGGTTTCATCATCGGTATTGGGTATATACCAATGCAAGGAAGAGTTTCATAAGTTTCATCGGCATAGACGTAAGGTCTAAACCGGACAGGTTTCATTGCTGATCAGGCAGTGTGCCAATCGATCAACAGTTGGTTTCATCATCGGTATTGGGTATATACCAATGCAAGGATTTCGTAGGTTTCATCAGGATAGACGTAGGGTCTAAACTGGATAGGTTTCATTGCTGCTCGGACCGTGTGCCCGCTAATCAGCAGCAGGCTTCATCACGGTGGGACAGGAAGAGATGCAAGTTTAATAGGACGGGTTTCTTCGTCGATCGGGCAGGGTGCCCATCGATCACAGGGGGATTTCATCATCGGTATTGGGTTTATACCAATGCAAAGATTTCATAGGTTTCATCGGGATAGACGTAAGGTCTAAGCCTGATAGGTTTCATCATTGACCGGACAGTGCGCCAATCGATCAAAGGAGGTTTCATCATCGGTATTGGGTTTATACCAATGCAAAGATTTCATAGGTTTCATCGGGATAGACGTAAGGTCTAAGCCGGATAGGTTTCATTATTGATCGGGCAAGGCGCCAATCGATCAATAGTGGACTTCACCATGGTGGGACTTTGGCAAGGTATGAGGGTTTTATCAGGACAGACGTAGGGTCTGTACTGGGTGGGTTTGATCGTTGATCGGGTAAGGTGCCGGTCGATCGATGAGGAGTTTATGGCGGGAGGTGAGGCTTCTTTTAAGATCACCACATTACTGACTCAAGCGCCCTTTTCGGGTTTTCGCCGGAGCCAGCCCCCTCTTGCTTTTGCCCACGCGCCCTTTCGGGTTTTCACGTGGCGGGGTACCCGATTTTGCCTGCAGTGCCCTTTCAGGTTTTCACCACAGCTGGGTTTTGGCCATTTTTGCCCTTGTTCAGAGTATCTGAACAAGACTGGCGGGGTATCTCCATTTTTTAAACCCCATTTTGTCTCTTCTCTTTTTTTTTCTTCTTTTTTTATCGGGACTTTAGCTTCGTAAATTGTTAAGCCATGTGCTCAACTTGTGTATGTATCATCATTGGTGTGGGTGCTGACACCAATGCAAGGGGTATAAGGTTTTCATCGTCTGCCTAGGCGGAAGGCCTGGGTCGACTTGAGTGTGTTTTGTGGCTTAGGCGTGAAGCCGTTCGCCGGGAGCATGGCTGTATTGTTGATGTGGGGATTGCCATCAACGCAAGGGAATGGGATTTCATCATCCACCCAGACAGAAGGTCCGGATTGGCTCGAGGATGTGTGTAGCAGCTTAAGCACGAAACCATTCGCTGGAAATGTAGGTTTCATCGTTAATGTGGGGTTTAACATTAACGCAAAGGGATGAGGTTTTATCATCTATCCGGACGGAAGGTCCGGGTTGATTTGAGAATGGGTGTAGCATTTTCATCAGAGCAGACGGAAAGTCTACCCCGGACGGGTTTTAACATTGCTAAGGCGGCGGGCCACCCCATTAGCAGCTACTTTTATCATTGGTATTGGGTCTATACCAACGCAAGGATTTTATAGGTTTCATCAGAATAGACATAAGGTCTAAACTGGGTAGGTTTCATCATTGATCGGGCAATGTGCCGATCGCTCAACAGTAGGTTTCATCATCGGTATTGGGTTTATACCAATGCAAAGGAGGGTGGGGCTTTATCATGCAATTCAGACGGAAGGTCTGAACTGAAGTTTGTGGATGGCGGGCTTGGGTATGAAGCTGTTTCCCGGGAGTGTATGTTTTATCATCAATGTTGCGGTTTAACATTAACGCAAAGGGATAAGGTTTCATAATCAACCCAGACGAAAGGTCTAAATTGATTCAAAAATGTGTATGGCAGCTCGGGCACGGAGCCGTTCGCTGGAAGGGTATGTTTCATCGTTAATGTGGGGTTTGACATTAACGCAAAGGAATAGGGCTTCGTAATCAACCCAGACGAAAGGTCTGAATTGATTCAAAAATGTGTATGGCAGCTCGGGCACGAAGCCGTTCGCTGGAAGGGTATGTTTTATCGTTAATGTGGGGTTTGACATTAACGCAAAGGAATAGGGCTTCGTAATCAACCCGGACGAAAGGTCTAAATTGATTCAAAAATGTGTATGGCAGCTCGGGCACGAAGCCGTTCGCTGGAAGGATATGTTTTATCGTTAATGTGGGGTTTGACATTAACGCAAAGGAATAGGGCTTCATAATCAACTCAGACGAAAGGTCTGAATTGATTCAAAAATGTGTATGGCAGCTCGGGCACGAAGCCGTTCGCTGGAAGGGTATGCTTCATTGCTGATGTGGTTCTGACCCGCTGGGTATCTACATCTTTGCATATTCACTGATTCTGTTGACTTTTCTTTGGCAATCTTTGACCATTGGTCGGCTTGAGTGCCGATGGAAGAATATCTGTCGGCCTGGGCACTGATAGCTAGAATTTTGATTTCTCTTAGCTGGCCATACTGGCAATCCATATTTATGAGCATCTGTCATCTCGAACGCTGATGGTTAGACATCTCTGGCACTCTAGAGGATCATCGGGCATCTATCGGCCAGGGTGCCGATGGCTGAATGCTTGACATATGTCGGCTAAGATGCCGATGGTGGGATATCTGCTCCCTTTTGAATACTTGTTGAATCATTTGTCAGCACGAACATCGTCGCCTGAGTACTTGACATCTGTTGGCCTGAGCCTTGGTTAGCAGAACATCTGTTGGCTTGAGCTCCGCTCAGCTGAACATCTGACGCCTGTCTGCTTGGGTGCCGACAGCTAGAGTTTTGACTTATTTTGGTTGGCATGCTGGCGATTGATGTCTGGGAACATCTATCCTCTCGAATGCTGAAGGTTAGACATCTCTGGCACTCTGGAGGCTCATCGGGCATCTATCGGCCTGAACGCCAGTGGTTAGGCGAACTTCCATCATTCTTCATTGATCCATCATTTATTGTTCATTACCATCTGAATTCCATCATTTGGATAGTCCCTGACATCAGCAGCAGACATGCAGTGTAAGAGTCTGCGACAGGATGGCCCTTGAAGGGTCAATGCTCTAGTTTTATTCCTCATCACCATACGTGATCATTGCCCCTTTAAAGGGGTGAGCATATCCAGCGACGGCCATGCATGCCGTCATTGGCATTTCATACATTTACCCCTAGAATGGGGAACCATGTGTGTCTTACATCATTCTTTTGGCATACATTCGTCCCAAGAACGGGATACCATCAATATTTCTCATTGTTTGGCATGCATCTGCCCCCGAGATGGGACACCATTTGGAACTTCCATCATCTCATAATCATCATTTTTTTTTCTTCATTTTTTTTCTTTCCTTTTTTTCTTCTTTTTTTTTGATATGCATCCCCCTCCTCAGAATGGGGTATCATCTGCATCTTCCATCATTTTGTCATCTCTCTTTTTTTCATTTCCATTTTTTTTTGATGTGCATCGCCCCTCAAATGGGAGTACCATATATATATATATATATATATTACTTCATCATCTCTCTTTTCTTTATCCTTTTTTATTCCCATGTGCCCTCAGGATAGGGTATCATCCCCATGTGCCCCCGGGATAGGGTATCATCCATACCTTTCATCATTTTTTTTTGTTAATACATCTGCCCCTAGGAAGGGGTATCATGGGCATCTCTTCATCATCATCATTCTCATTTTTTTTATTTCTCTTTTTATTTCTCTTTTTTTTGTGTGTACATCTGCCCCCAGGAAGGGGTATCACTGGCATCTTTCACCATCATTCTTTTTGGCATACACCTACCCCAGAACGGGGTATCATTCGTATTGAAAATGCCCTTTAGAGCAAATCGCTCTTTGGCGGGTGTGGTGCGGCCATATCGGCTGCCTTCTTGAAATTGAGCATTCGATGGGGACGCGGTGGGTCCACCTTATATTCCCCTATCTGCAGCTCACCTTTCTGTATCAAGCTTTCTATAACATCTTTGAAGACGTAGCAGTCCTCAATAGGGTGTCCGAGCATCTGATGGTACGGACAGAAGCGAGGCTCATCTTTCCTTGAGGCATCACCGGGCTTCTTTGGGGCCGGGAGTATGATCTTGCCGTGGTGGGTGACCCATTCGAATAGGACCCGAGTCTTTTCCTTTGGAAAGGAGTAGGGTTTAGTCATTTTGCTTCTTAGGGAGTGGCCTAGCTCGCCAGTCTTTGCTGATGAAGAGCTAGCTGCCTCTTTCGCCTTTTTCTTCTCAAAAGCTTGGAAGTCGGCAATGTAAATATCTTTATGCATTGGCTGTTCACTAGCAGGCTTGCTCTTTTGTCTTAGGGCGGTAGCGGCCGGGTAATATTTCGCCAAAAAGGCCTCAATATCAGCCACAATCTCGTTCAAGAGATCGAAGGTCTTGACTTCGATGCCAACCAACCTTGTTAAGACTTCTGTTTTCAGGTTGCGCTTGCATATCTGGACAGCCTCCTCATGGTTTGGTGGGTGCCGACATCTGGCATAAAGGTCCTTCCATCGGTAGATATAATCCAGAGCAGATTCATCGGCCCTTTGTTTGGTCTCATACAATTCTGCCTTAGTAACTTCTCCCTTGGCAGAGTTGATTTTCATTGTTTGTTTCATATCGGGTTTACCCATCACTGCCGGAGCTGGTGAGTTTAAGTGCAAACCAGGCAGATGCAAACCCATTTCATTCAGCTTGCTCTGCAACACTTTGACTTCTTGTAGTTTTTTAGATAGCTCTGTCATCATGGCAAGGCCAAGAACGTTGCCCCCGGCCCTAGTCTTAGGAGGGACTGACAGTACCCTATTACAGGCGCCGGACGCGTCCAGGCTTTCAGAAATTAACATCTTGGCCCTCGTCCCCGCATATGGAGGAGGAGTGTGGTAGCATGCTTCTTCTTCTAGTAGCGGGAGGTGCCCATGCTTCTTGTTGGCTTTATCATCGGGATAGGAGGTTCAAGCTTTGGCTTGCTCTGACCTTATCGGCACGAAGCATATCTCTTCATCATCCCCTTCGGAAGTCTGGCCATCGCCGGGTAAAACTGACAGCATGTTACAGGAGAAGACTTTGTCCCTCCTTGTGTTTGTTTGCACCTGCTTTTCCTTCCTTTCGGCGGTCGACATCTGCACCCATAACGGGTCATCCAGCACATCTGGCATTTTTGATTTATTTTTCATCTTATTCATAAGGCCTGGGGACTTGACATGCTCCCACAGGATGGGCTCATCGGTGTCTGTTTCTTTCAACATTTCTTTGGGCGATTGCTGGTATAGAGATATCATATTGACTGCTCTTTTTAACTCAGGCAACTCATGCAGGCATGGAGGGTCCACTCTATACTCACCCAGTTCGAGTTCCCCTTTTTTAATCATTCTTTCAATAATATCTTTAAATACATAGCAATCTTCAATAGGATGACCCAATGCTTGATGATATGGGCAGAAGCGGGGGTCATCTTTTCTTTTGGTATCATCAGGTCTCTTTGGATCCGGAAGGACAATCTTGTCAAATTGGGCGGCCCACTCAAACAGGAGCCGAGTCTTTTCCTTAGGAAAGGAATAAGGCTTGCTCATCCTGGCTCGCAGAGCGGGGCCATCCTTCTGATCAGCCGGCCTAGTGGGAGGAGGGCGGGCAATGCCTTTTTCTTTATCTTTTTGTTGCTCGAACATCTTGAAGTCTACTGTACTGACTTCTGCAGGCATGGGCCGTTTATCAGCCGATCTAGTTTTCTGGTACACAGCAGTAGCAACTGAAGGACTACTGGAGAGGAAGGTCTCGACCTCCGCCGCGGCATTGTTTAGTCGGTCAAATGACCCTATCTCCATCCCGATCATCTTTTCGAGAGTCTCCCGCCGAAGATTCTGCTTGCAAATCTGGACGGCGTCCTCGTGATGTGGAGGCCGCCTGCATCTCATGGCGAGGTTTCTCCATCTTTTTATATAATCCAGAGCGGTCTCATCCTGCTTCTGCCTTGTTGCATATAGCTCAGCTATTGTGATTTCTCTCTCCGTGACATGAAATCTGTCGCGGAACTTTCTTTGCATATCAGGCCAATCAACCACTGACCCGGCTGGCAGGCTTGAGTACCATTCAAAGGCCAACCCAGTGAGGGATGAGCCAAAGAACTTGAGCAGATAAGCTTCATCGACTGCTAGGTCGCCCATGATTGTAGTGTAGTAGGCTATATGCTCCCTAGGGGAGCCTTGGCCATTAAATTTCTCGAACTTCGGCGGCTTACTGACGCCTGGGGGTAGTCTCTTAGCAGCATACTGGGGAGGATACGGTACCTTGTACACATCATAGGTACCAGCATCACCACCAGTCTTTTCTGACAGTTTCATTTCCACAATTCTTTCAATCATCTGTTTGTGGGCTATAGCTGGATCTATATCTTCTGGAAAGAAGTGAGCTTGTTGCTGGCTGTGAGGAGTTGTCATCACAGTGGCGCGCAAGATGGGCGCGGTAGGCTGTGTCTGAGACACAGAGGGTTGAGCTGCTGTTTGCTGTGGAACAGGTTGGCTCGGTGTCTTGCTCTTATCAGCTAGGAGAGGGTTAGCTGGGATAGCCGTCTCTGCTGAGCTGGATGTCTGCCCCGCAGGTTCAGCTTGCTTTGAGACTGATGTAGCTTCATGTCTCTCATTGAGCTGCCTTCGGAGAGCACTGATCTCCTGCTGATATCTCCTGAACATCATCTGGATCATGGGATCCAAGGTTGATGGGATTTGCATATCTTCAGAAGTCCCTTCAGCATCATCAACAAAGGGATTGTCTTCATCTTCTGCTGTCACCACATTGACTGTCATAGTGGTGATCTTGCGGGCTTCATCATATTTCTTCATTTTATCTTTTGCGGCCTGGCCTCTTCTTGTGACAGGACCAGGTCTAGTCGCCAGCCTGAGCAGTTCATCTGGCTGAGTTGGCAGTACATCTTGCCCCCTGGCAAGTCCAGCCATGTTGCAGGCGAAGATTTGGAGTCTTCCCTTCCGCCTGTAGACCTTTCTTTTCATCTGGTCAGGATATTTGAGCCGGTCAAAGACCGATATTCTTTCTTTGGCTTCTTCCCTGTACAGGTCTTCTTCGTCATATCCGGCCCTGAGGCCTTCTTCATAGTTATTTGAATCGGAGGAAGAGGCTCCGATCATCATTTCTTGAGGTGTTTCTTCTTTTTCTTCACCTCTGGTGCCCAAGGCACGGGATAGTCTTTGTTGACCCAGGGCAGAGTTCCCCAGGTAGTGGAAGTAGTCTTGGACTACTTGCTTCATCTCCTCCGGGTCGCGCCTTTGTGGCTCAGGTTGGAGTATTAGTCTTTCCTGGCTCGTCTGCTGATAGGCCAGTCTTGTTACCTGAGCATTCAAATGCTCGGTCCTGGAGTATTTGAAGATATCAGCCTGTCTAGCACATGCTCTTGATCTTCTTGCAGTAACCACAGTGACTGGTTCACTTCTTCTCATATTGCCAACTTGGCAGCGGTCGGCAGCAGCATTGTAGATCTTCTTTTCCCATCTCTTGCCTTTGGCCATGGGATGGGTGGTAGTGAAGTTTTCCCTTGTCTCGTATCTTCCGCCCCTCATCATGGGGCGAACAGCAGTCATATTTCTTTCTTGACCCTCAATCTCATCTCTCCTCCCCCGGGTCCTGGGGTAGACAACAGTAGCATTTCCTTCATCTTTCTTCACTTCCCTTCTGCCCCCTGCTCTGAGGCGGGCAATAGTGACATCAGTAAGGTTCTCTCTGTCTTGAGCTGGGGCCCAGCTTTGGATCTTCTTCGGCCGCCAGACCTGTTTGTATTTTGCTGGCTTGGGTGCCAGCGGCTTCTTCTCATCAGCCTCCCAGTTGGCCTGCCTGGTGGCCAGAGTCTGGAATCTGTTGGTAGTGGGCACCATTGGGACGATCACATCTGGCTTGACCGCCCTTGGGCAACCGTTCATGTTTGCCTGGACACCACCGATCATCATTGTCTTTCCGGAGTTGGAGAGACGGCGGTCAACAGCAACATACCGGCTCCTCCGGTTGGTTCTTCTCCCCTTCTGAGCAGCAGCGGGGACCACGTCCCTTTTTTGGACGTGATGGACATAACAGGCGACGGCCGTGGGGGCCGTCTTCTCTGGTAAAATATTCTTCTGGTCAGTGCTCTTCAATGGGGCACTTGCAGCAGTGCCTTGCTCATTGCCATCGACATGCAGAAGGTCGGTGAAGACGACGCCCAAGCAGTTGGGCAGCCCAACGGCAGGCGGCATTGATCCGAATGCGAGGGGTACCGCCAGGTAGCCTTCGCGCACATGCATGTCAATTGGCTGCTGGTCGAAGCAAACGGACATGATTCCGGCTGTCATTGTAGATTCCTGAAAATAAGGAAAGTACATAGAATCAGAAGTTTCAGGGGGGGCCCGCCGGGCCTCCTACTTTAGCGTAAAGATGAAGGGAGACTTAGTCCCACCGGGTGTGCCAGACTTGTTTGACACATTTATTTTATTTAGTTTATTTTTATTTATTTAGTTATTTATTTTATTATTTATTTATTGGCGTGCCAGTCACCGAAGTGACAATTTTATTGTGCACTCGATCTGACATGGTCAGTCGATTATGAAGTCCGAGTCAGGACCCGAAGTCCGTCATACCATGAACGCTATGACGTTAATTACGTCCTTCCAAGGAAGGACAACCCTTGATTAAACGCTAAAAGTAGGAGGCCTCGAGAGGCAAACGTATATTCATGTGCGGAAATGGAACTTCATACCGAAGCCAGGAAGGCGGGCAAGATAATGACACCAACCGTAGAAACAGATGATATCGCTAAGTCAGCGGTTCAAAGCCCGGGGTTAAGGGGGGAAGGAGGATCTCAATCACAGGTAGCCTGAGCCGCGACCGTGATGAGGTTTAAAACATCGATCAGTATTTCGACAGCATCTTCCCTTTATCTGGGTTATGCCCAGGGGGAAATAGGCTGTCACCCACGGAGTGCCGGGATGAAAGCCAAGAGAGAGAGAAGTGTTGAACTTCCCGAATCGCATATTTGCCATGGGGCAATGTTTGGTATTCCCTGTAGAAGCCGGTGGAACTCATGCAGTGGCAGAGCCCTCCCGAGCTAAAGGGGTTATTCATGAACCCGATGCGGGACGACGGAAAGTGAGCGAACGCTCAATGTTGCGCCCTCGCACGCGGATCGACCTGCGCGGTCAGGTCGCGGGGATCGACCTGCCCGGTCAGGTTGCGGGGGTCAAGGGGGCAGCGCCCCTTGCGGGGGTTTCCGGGGGCGGAGCCCCCGGAACAAAATTTGGATTTAAGATTCAGTAACAACATTTGAGTAGGTTATCAATGCAGTTCAAGTGCGCAAAGGTTCCCGGGGGCAGCTTAATATTGGCTTTCATCATCCTGGGGGAATTTTGGCAGCACCTCCCCTAGACTTAGCATCTGCCAAGGGATGATATAGGCTGACATCGACGGAATGCCGGGATGAAAGCCGAAAAGCGGGGGAGCACTAAGGCTCAAGGAGACTGTACATGTCTCTATCATCAATCACTATTCCCCGTCTCGGAGGTCGACGAGACCCTTGTAAAGACAAGGTCCGCCGAACCCGCGGGGTTGCATGTGAATCCAGTTAGGGACCGCATAATATAGGGGAGGCCAGTTGGGCAGCAGAGCAGGCTCTCGGCACAGCAAAGTGGGAAGGGAGGCTCCCGGCACGAAGGCAAGGAGGCAAAGGGGTTCCCGGCGCGAGGTTCTCGGCGCGTGGGAAGACGGCAGAAAGCTCCCGGCGCGAGGGGCTTCTCGGCGCGCTATTCCCTGGCCGAAGGGAGCTTCTCGGCGTGGGCTATAGTAGGGGCTTCTCGGCGCGCCAATGAAGTGGCCAGGAGAGGCTCTCGGCCTGGGCCTAAGTGGCAGAAGGGGGGGGGCTCTCGGCGCGCTCCTGGGCGCGCCGGGAGCCTGGCGCCGGGAGCTTGGTGCCGGGAGGCTCATGTGGAAGGGTTTGAAATAGGTTTTTTGTCGTTTAGCAGGAGAGGGAGGCCTCTCGGCTGAGGGGTTTTCGGCGGGCAAATGGCACGCCGGGAAGGCTGAATTGCTACGAGGTTTCAGGGTTTACAGAGCTCAAACGGTACTCTGTTTCTGGGATTTCTGGGTTTTATGGCTCAGACTGAGACCGAATCAGGGGTGCATGAGGAGGTTTCATGAATGCCTCTGCTAGAAGGACGCCAAGGGAGCTGAGAGGCCGAATCATCAGGGGGAGGAGAGACCATCGTCGGGGCCTGAGTAGCTTTTATCTGTCTACTGCCAGACGTCTGGGGGAGTCAAGAGATGGCTGTCTCTGATTCCCCAGACTAGCATAGTACCATCTGGGAAGCAAAACGGCGATGAAAGAACCCTCGGTGCTGGGACCCCAGGCCTTAGTCATCCAACGATTGGAATGAGGATCCAGGGTTGCATTCGTCTGCGGGTTCAAATGCATCTTTTATAGCCGGCAGTCCGGGGAACCAAGAGATTGATGTCTCTGGTTCCCGGACAGCACAAGAGGCTTGAGGGCAAGACTCAAACACATACGGAGGGCATACCATTGAAGCAGGAAGATAGAAGAGAATAGAACCCAGCAACCCACTAAACAAGGGTGGGGGTTCTACCTTCATCCCTGTTCGAAGAACAGACTCGACTCCGAAGCCTGAGTCATTTCGCCCATGGGGCATTCATACAAACAGTACGCATACATATGGAGACAGGGGAAGATCGTATTGCCTAATATCCATCACGGCAACTGCATTTACTTCATCTCACCATCATTTACATCGACTGCAGAACTGAAGCCGAGAAACATAAAGGGGAGGAACAGGGAGAGAATCGTATGAGTAATCTAAACATCAAGACTTCGACTACCACATACGGAGAATCAGTAAAAAGAAAAAAAAGAAACATCGAACATGGGGGGGGGGGGAGGGTGGAGCATTGACTCCTCTCCCTCCCCCTATCAGCCCACCTGGAGCCTTTCTTCCTTCTTTTCTTCTGCTTCTTCTTTCGGCGGAGACTCTCTCCCTCTCTTTTCCTATCTCTTTTTTCTTTCTGGCTATCTGTTCACTCTTTTTTCTTCGTCTCTTTGTTTTCTTCTTTTCTATCTGTCCGCCCTCCTCTGATGTCTTCGAAGGAATGGGTTTATATAGACTCCTCCTCTTCTTGCATCTCGGCAGATGGTAATCGGCGTGCCTCATTCGTTCGCAATAGCTCCCGGCGCGCCAAGTGGCCTCCTGTTGAGGTTCTCGGCGCCACACTCGGAAGCCCATTTGGCTGGCCCATTTAGGGCTTTTAAGCTTCGCACGTGCCTTGGCCTCTTTTAATCCCTTAAATTGATATTCATCAGAACCAGAGAAGGCCCTGTATTGGTGACATAACCTTGCTGAGATCATCTTAAGATTTCATCAGTCAGCAGGCTGGGATTTCATCAGTATTGCCATCTGAATGACGACAAAATCGGATATGGTTTCATCAGCATTGTCATCTGAATGATGTCAAGACCAGATGTCATCTTTAACCCGGGAAGGCTTCAGCAGGGCACGCAGTACATGAAGACGGTTCTTCTTTTATTTTGACTTTGTAGAAGTCTTCACAGTCTTCATTTGCTGGCTTTGGCTTCATCTTTGTCTTTGCTCCCGCCTCATCTGTCAATAAGTCAACATCTGACCCATTCTGACATGTCATCTGTAGATTCTTGGATAGGGCAGCAATACAGCTCTTGTTAAAATATGGTAGGAGGTCTCATCAGTCAGGTGACTGCTATTTCATCGGTGCCGTCGTCTGCTAGACGACGACACTGGACATTAGCCTGGCCGGATGGGTGGTTGATGAGCTTCATCATTGATCTTTCACTGTTGGTCTGATCTTCTTTTCAATTTCTTGTCTTCGCCATTGCTCATTTTCCAGGCGTCAACAACTGCGCCACAAGTGTCACGTCTACCCGACCGTGTACAGCACGGGGGAGACTAGACACACCAAGAACCAGGTCCAAGGAACAATGACGTTCCAAGGAAAAACGGCACCCACGGACACAAGGAACCGTAGAACCACAACTGCGAGTAACTAGTCAGGGTCACGCCCGTCGACGCGTGTCCTCAGCCCCTGACCACGTGTGCACACACTGACTCCTGCCTAAGCCAGGCCTCTAGCTAGTATTCCCCCCCGTAGGACGCTACTGTTAAGTGGGGCCCACGGAACTAGCTTACAAACTGTGAAACTGGGAAAACCCCTCCACCCTCCCAAGGTGGGTCGACAACTCAAGGCCTCAGGGCTACGACCAGTGGAGGCTCACAAGACACAGACTCCAAAACGCAAGTGCTAAAGTACAGACAGTCTACGGAAGCCCTGTCACACGTACTACAAAGCACCACTGGAAGTACAACCACTGCCGACAGACTCAGGACCAGGCAACTAGACCTACCACGTAACGATCCCGAGTCGAACGACTCAAGGCAAGATCGTCACAGACAGCGGAACAAGCCACTAATCGATCTAATCCTAAGCCACAAGAAATGACACTCCGCAGGAAACAACTCACGGAGACCTGAGGGAACACCGAAGACCCTCAGACATGCCTGGACACGTAACCCAAGGTAAACGATACCTCGAGGCATCCAGAACCAGTGTCTCGGACTGGACAGAACCGCCAAGACACGCACACACTCGGTCACACGTCAACCACTGGGTCAAACCGGGTTGACCAGAACCTAACAACAATGCTCGAAAAGTAGGATAGGGGATCCTACCTCAAGCAAGAAAACTCCTGGCCATCTTACAACGTAGTCTTAACCCTCATAGGACGTCGGGAGACATCCACGGGACAACGGGCAGACCACAAGGACAAGCCAAGACAAGCCAAAACTGAAATCACAGAAATCGGAGCACAAGACATGTAACGCACCACCCCTAGACCGCTACAAACATATGACGGTCTAGACCTGGGCCGTTACACACAAAGTGACGGTCGGGCGACAAGGCGTCACTCACACCGCCCTAACCAACTCTAAAGCATAGAAAACAGCATGTAACGGCCAGCACCGAGCGCGTTACACACACCTGATGCGCCAGACCAGGGCCGCCAGGGCCAACAACCCTCAAAACACAAAACACACGAAGCAAGTAACGCGCTAGACGGGGCGCGTTACAAAGAACTAACGCATCGGAGCGAGCTCGTTATAGCCACCTGACGCATAAGACCAGGCGCGTCAGGGCCAACACGCCCACAACCAAAAGCACAAATCACGGCTGAGAGGCATGTAACGGCCAACACAGGGCGCGTTACAAACGCCTGACGCACAGGGTCCCCACCATTACATCCAACGGCGCAACCACTCCACTCAGCCAAAATAGCAAGTAACGGTCCAGAGAGGATGCGTTACACAGGCCTAACGCACAGGGTAGGGGCCGTTACAAACAGAACAGCACGCAGCCACCCTAACTCGGCCAAAACAGAGTGTGACGGCCAGGGGCAGGCGCGTTACACTCACCCAACGCATAGGGGCACCACCGTCAGAGGCACCGCCTCTAATGGTCAACATCGGTCAAACGGAATGTAACGGCCTGGGGCAGGCGCGCTACATCCAATCTAACGCGCTGGGTCAAGCGCGTTAGAGGAACCGACTTAACGCCAAAACAAAACGACAAAACGAATGTAACGCCCCAGCCTAGGCGCGTTACATGGGTGTGACGCGCCACCCCAGGGCCGTCACGGACCCAGAAGCCAGAAAGCTCAAAAACGCCAAACGAAGTGGCGGTCTATCGTAGGGCCGTCAGAGCCAAGTAACGGCCACTGAAACGACCACTACATCGGTCACGGCGGGAAAATAGAGGAACGGCCAAATCGGCCCGTTCCACACCCCATTCACGCCGAAACGCAGGGGAAACAAACCCAAACGACGACAGACAACACCAGGGGGGCTAAAAACCCCACATGCAAGCTCAAAAACTCAAGATCCGGGCGATTCTAACGAATCCACCCTAAATGGATCAACGGGGTTCCCGGGCTCCAACCGGCCTCGAATGACCACCGATCAACTCAAAACTAACGTGGATGGGATCCTAACATTCCTGCGGTCAGTTTAAAACTAACTACATCGCAAACGGTCGCCGTTTTCCGGCAAACCCTACAAACCACGAAAATCAACGTTTAGGCAAAACAAGCCCAAACTCGACCGTTTCCTTGCCGAACGACGTGCAATGGCAGGGAAAACGGAGAGGAAGAAGTGAGGATCAGTCACCCTACCTCCACCGAAGAAACCGAGCCCCGAAAGGACTAAACCTCACCGAAAACCACTCGCGAGCTCGAACGTCGGCTTTGAATCCACCGTTCGGGATCGCGCCAGAATCGATCCGATCCTCACCCCATCCCGCACCCAGCCAACTCCACCACGTCCCCAGCACACGCCCCTAGGCACTCCGTCTGCAGCCGGAGCCGAGGAGGTGAAACGAGAGCGAACGGAAGAGAGAGAGATGGCGGCGGCGAATGAGAAGGTGGAGAGAGGAAAGGAAAGAAAAAGAAAAAGAAATTAGGAAATTTTCCTAATTTCTGAAAATTCCGAAAATGCGCCGAAAATGCACAAATTCAGAAAAATACATAAAAATAGTTGAAACGACTGGCTCGAAGAGTACATCGTCGCTGTAGCATCCACGAGCCGAGGAACTGACAAACAAACTCACCGTAGGGTTCCGTAACTAGTACGAGAGAAAAACCCACACGGCTCGTAAAGCTCAACTCGGAAGCCACCAAAGCGAACCGAAACTCACCGAAACCAATACAAAAGATCCAATGAAGATCCAGCAAGACCTACCAAGGATCCAGGGCATTACATCCTCCCCTCCTTTAAGAAATTTCACCCTCGAAATTAAGGACTAACTAAGGAGAAGCAGGGAAGAACAACCCAACAGTGCAACAACAAAAACAACACAAATCTCGAGAGACACAGCTCAGAGGAGCACCGTCAGACCACCATTACAGGTACACACTCAGCTTCCAAGACACAAGTCCACAGCACGAGCATGACACCAAAGTGAACACGTCTGACACCTCCGAAGCAAGGGCAACGTCGTTTACGTCTCACCAGGAACGGAGACACGACTGCCACAGCAACAGACAACCGAGAAACACAACGGCAGCACGGCAAGTGGCAGCTTACACAAGGAGGCATAGTCCTCACGGCTGACAGCTCGACCACATCATCGGCTCCAGTGCCCGACCACATCATCGGCTCTAGTGCCAAAGGTAACAGGAAACACCTGGCACACAGGACGCCAACGACAACAACAACACTAGACCATAACCACAACCACAATCAAGTCAGTCCTCATTCAAATATCACGTCTGATCGAGTCGCAAGCTAACTCCCAGGAAGAAGAGTACAGCAAAGCTAACCGACAAGACTTGGTCCAAAATAGTGACACAAAATCATAGAGAAACAACACTCACAGAAACAACACAGCGGCAGCACCTGCAGGATTCCGGTTCCACTCTGAACACAGAACCAAGGAACACAACTGCAAGTAGGGTCACACCAAGGTACAAGAACAGCTGAACACACGACCACAAAAGGACGGGTCACGCATCGGACTGCTCACCAAGAAAAAGACCCCCAACAACGAGAAACGACAACAATCTCGGGGAACACATCTCAAGGACCACAAACACACCTCGAGAGCACAACACCCAAGAAAGAAAATGCAGAGTAGAGGGTACTCAATCAGCAGGAATGTCAAAAAATTCCCCAATACTCACAAATGCCAATGCCAACACCAGAAAACCACCAACAATGGCACAGCAACAGACGACATCAAGGCACAAGAAGCCAAGACAAAGTCACATCGAGGAGAAACAGATCTCTCGACCAGTGGGTAGCCAACCCACACAATTCCGCTGCGCTCTCAACAACGTGCACAGGCAACAGAACAACCTCGGTAGTCACACCTCAGCACACACCAAGCGCCTTCGCAATCAACAAAAATTGCAAATCACACGCCACGAGTACCGATCACGCGAACAACCGATCACAAGAAACCTAAGTGCAACAGGAGAAGAGCACCAGCTTCAGCACAAAGCACAAGGAAAGCATCAATCTCAGCTTACCTTCACTTCCCGAAAACGATAAATGAGCCTTCACGATACACCGGCCGCTGGACACGGCACGAGAACTACGGTACACGGCAGCTCTTAACACCATCATGGAGTCCAAAGCCAAGCAACCGTATAGTAGAGAGCGGATCAGGATCAAGACAAAGCTGTCCACACTTAAGCAAACACAGGACAAACGTATCACCAAGACAGCAATTCCAAGGCAAACCTCGAAAAAGATTCCACCAGAAAGGACGAGAAGCAAGAAGCTCAACCACGAAAGCTCACCAGGAAGGGAAATCCTAGCTTGCCTGAGCAACTTCTCCAACACGGAATCTAATCGAGCACTTCAACAGAAGCGAAACGCATCAGGAGCTGAACAGACTTAAGTCGGGACGACCAAGACAACGTAAGAACGTGTACGATCATCAAACCAAGGCCAGAGGTCAACAGCAACCTGAACAACACATGGAGAAAACCTCGAACAACGTACTGTAGATTCAAGCCTTTCGGCGAACACTGCCAAGTACAACATGATCGAGACAAACGTAACGACGAAAAGAAACACCTCGTCATATCCTGACGAGCGCAGAACCATCTCGTACAGTGCCAGAACAGCACGCACAAGAGAACACACATAAAACAACACGACAAAGAATCACAAACCGCAGCCAGCTGAAGACTGTACTGGACCTTCACGACTCTGGAAACTGTATATCTAAGATTCCCATGTACTTCACACAACAACGCTCTGATACCAACTGTGACGACCCGGATTCCGGATACTCGGTATACCCGGTTGGACTACCGGATACACGTGGTACCGCATGGGACCCGCGAGGCCTCCCAAGCGCTGGAAAGCGCCGAAGGGAAAAAGGACTGTCGTGTAGTACATTGAACTGACAGATATAACAGCAAGCAATTAAATTTCATTAGAACGGTTTGCTAAAGTAGCAGAAATAAAATTACATTTTCATTAATAATTCAAATTTTACAATTATACACCAAAGTCTAGTCCAAAGGAAAGACAACAAGTACAGTCTGACAGAAAAGAACGTACACAGAAGTCGGGGGAAGCTCGACACAGGTACAGCTGGCAGCTACAACAACGCGCTCCACCAGGAACAGCAGAGGCAGACGGTGAAACCCATCTGAAAAGCAGGGGTGAGTCTCTAAACAGAAACTCAGTATGGGTCACGCGGATCCCCACTGGAAAACGCACAGTGCAACGGAAGCAACACTAACAACAAGCGTAACAAAGCAGGAAAAGCTACACTACAAAGCTGTAAACAGAACAGGGACAGCAAGAGTAGGGAACAGGCTAAGAGCAAGGGGAGCTCAACCAAAAGAAAGAGCGAGGCCGTAAAACACGGAACACGGCCACCGAGGAGAACTCGGCACTCTAAGCTACTCCAAAAGGCAACAGACGGTCAACCCTAAACTCACACGGTAGGGTACACCAGTCCGTCGGCCAAAATCGAGAAGAGGGCAAAAGCCAACAACACACGGAAAAGCTCTAGAAAAGACCTAGACAGACGACAACCAAACACGAGCAGAAACGTCGTGCATGCAGCCCCACGCACGACCAGAACGTCGCACACACTACAGGACACCGACCTCGCCCGAGAGGGCCACTCGCAAAGGTCGCAACGCACAAGAAACGCCGAGAGTCACTGGTCAAGTTATAGGAGTACCCTCACACTAGAAGAACAGCCAGATGCGTCCACTGACGTCTTACACTGCGCCACAAGTGTCACGTCTACCCGACCGTGTACAGCACGGGGGAGACTAGACACACCAAGAACCAGGTCCAAGGAACAACGACGTTCCAAGGAAAAACGGCACCCACGGACACAAGGAACCGTAGAACCACAACTACGAGTAACTAGTCAGGGTCACGCCCATCGACGCGTGTCCTCTGCCCCTGACCACGTGTGCACACACTGACTCCTGCCTAAGCCAGGCCTCTAGCTAGTATTCCCCCCCGGAGGACGCTACGGTTAAGCGGGGCCCACGGAACTAGCTTACAAACCGTGAAACTGGGAAAACCCCTCAACCCTCCCAAGGTGGGTCGGCAACTCAAGGCCTCAGGGCTACGACCAGTGGAGGCTCACAAGACACAGACTCCAAAACGCAAGTGCTAAAGTATAGATAGTCTACGGAAGCCCTGTCACACGTACTACGAAGCACCCCTGGCAGTACAATCACTGCCGACAGACTCAGGACCAGGCAACTAGACCTACCACGTAACGATCCCGAGTCGAACGACTCAAGGCAAGATCGTCACAGACAGCGGAACAAGCCGCTAATCGGTCTAGTCCTAAGCCACAAGAAACGACACTCCGCAGGAAACAACTCACGGAGACCTGAGGGAACACCGAAGACCCTCAGACATGCCTAGACACGCAACCCAAGGTAAACGATACCTCGAGGCATCCAGAACCAGTGTCTCGGATTGGACAGAACCGCCAAGACACGCACACACTAGGTCACACGTCAACCACTGGGTCAGACCGGGTTGACCAGAACCTAACAACAATGCTCGAAAAGTAGGATAGGGGATCCTACCTCAAGCAAGAAAACTCCTAGCCATCTTACAACGTAGTCTTAACCCTCATAGGACGTCGGGAGACATCCACGGGATAGCGGGCAGACCACAAGGACAAGCCAAGACAAGCCGAAACTGAAATCACAGAAATCGGAGCACAAGACATGTAACGCACCACCCCTAGACCGCTACAAACATATGACGGTCTAGACCTGGGCCGTTACACACAAAGTGACGGTCGGGCGACAAGCCGTCACTCACACCGCCCTAACCAACTCTAAAGCATAGAAAACATCATGTAACGGCCAGCACTGGGTGCGTTACACACACCTGACGCGCCAGACCGGGGCCGTCAGGGCCAACAACCCTCAAAACACAAAACACACGAAGCAAGTAACGCGCTAGACGGGGCGCGTTACAACGAACTAACGCATGGGAGCGAGCGCGTTATAGACACCTGACGCACAAGACCAGGCGCGTCAGGGCCAATACGCCCACAACCAAAAGCACAAATCACGGCTAAGAGGCATGTAACGGCCAACACAGGGCGCGTTACAAACGCCTGACGCATAGGGTCCCCACCGTTACATCCAACGGCGCAACCACTCCACTCAGCCAAAATAGCAAGTAACGGTCCAGAGAGGACGCGTTACACAGGCCTAACACACAGGGTAGGGGCCGTTACAAACAGAACAGCACGCAGCCACCCTAACTCGGCAAAAACAGAGTGTGACGGCCAGGGGCAGGCGCGTTACACTCACCCAACGAATAGGGGCACCACCGTCAGAGGCACCGCCTCTAATGGTCAACATCGGTCAAACGGAATGTAACAGCCTGGGGCAGGCGCGCTACATCCAATCTAACGCACTGGGTCAAGCGCGTTAGAGGAACCGACTTAACCCCAAAATAAAACGACAAAACGAATGTAACGCCCCAGCCTAGGCGCGTTACATGGGTGTGACGCGCCACCCCAGGGCCGTCACGCACCCAGAAGCCAGAAAGCTCAAAAATGCCAAACGAAGTGGCGGTCTATCGTAGGGCCGTCAGAGCCAAGTAACGGCCACTGAAACGACCGCTACATCGGTCACGGCGGGAAAATAGAGGAACGGCCAAATCGGCCCGTTCCACGCCCCATTCACGCCGAAACGCAGGGGAAACAAACCCAAACGACGACAGACAACACCAGGGGGCTAAAAACCCCACATGCAAGCTCAAAAACTCAAGATCCGGGCGATTCTAACGAATCCACCCTAAATGGATCAATGGGGTTCCTGGGCTCCAACCGGCCTCGAATGACCACCGATCAACTCAAAACTAACGTGGATGGGATCCTAACATCCCTGCGGTCAGTTTAAAACTAACTACACCGCAAACAGTCGCCATTTTCCGGCAAACCCTACAAACCACGAAAATCAACGTTTAGGCAAAACAAGCCCAAACTCGACCGTTTCCTTGCCGAACGACGTGCAATGGCAGGAAAAACGGAGAGGAAGAAGTGATGATCAGTCACCCTACCTCCACCGAAGAAACCGAGCCCCGAAAGGACTAAACCTCGCCGAAAACCACTCGCGAGCTCGAACGTCGGCTTTGAATCCACCGTTCGGGATCGCGCCAGAATCGATCCGATCCTCACCCCATCGCGCACCCAGCCAGCTCCACCACGTCCCCATCACATGCCCCTAGGCACTCCGTCTGCAGCCGGAGCCGAGGAGGCGAAACGAGAGAGAACGGAAGAGAGAGAGACGGCAGCGGCGAATGAGAAGGAGGAGAGAGGAAAGGAAAGAAAAGAAAAAGAAAAAAAAAGAAAAAGAAAAAAAAAGAAAAAGAAATTAGGAAATTTTCCTAATTTCTGAAAATTCCGAAAATGCGCCAAAAATGCACAAATTCAGAAAAATACGCAAAAATAGTCGAAACGACCGGCTCGAAGAGTACATCGTCGCTGTAGCATCCACGAGTCATGGAACTGACAAACAAACTCACCGTAGGGTTCCGTAACTAGTACGAGAGAAAAACCCACACGGCTCGTACAGCTCAACTCAGAAGCCACCAAAGCGAACCGAAACTCACCGAAACCAATCCAAAAGATCCAATGAAGATCCAGCAAGACCTACCAAGGATCCAGGGCATTACACCTCTAGACTCACTAAATCCAACGATCCTTGAGTCACAAGACTCGGGGTCAAGACCGTTGCACCAAACGGCTCCACGTCGTCAATCTGCCCTTACCCTAGGGTCAGAAACTCGGCACGATGACTCAAGAGGCAGTTCACAACCGCATAGATCATTCCCTCCAAAAGGGGAGCTAAGAAGCCCTCCAGCCCCAGGCTAGGTAATTGGACTCGTAGTCCAAGGTCATACACACGGCCCATGCGAAAATACAGAAGCATGGTTCCCAAGGTAACTCATGAGCTGCCACGCCGATTCCCCATCCTAGGGAAAGCGGGAAACCTCTAGCCCCAGGCCGGATGACTGGACTCGCAGTCCAAGGCCATACACTTGGCCCGCTCGGGAACCATCTTCCGGAGAAACCCACGACATGCGGGGAAACCCCCACTGCACTCACACCGATACACGATGACTCGATCAAGCGTAACATGAAAGCCCAGACCGCACGCGGGCCCACCCGGACTCTCTAACTCTATGGGCATGCTAATCGAGGTGATACGGTACCTCCAGACACCCCAGAAACACTGTCACAAAACCCGTGAGATGTCCGGGACACTCCCGAGGCCGATGGTCGATCACAGGGTCACAACCGGGTCGACCGGAGACCAACACAACACTAAACGGGCCTGGAAAGCATGAAAACCATGGGGCGGTCCTCCCTGTTGTGCCCCTTGTGCTTTGTTGATAATGTGGTGTTTTAATGATAGCAACATAATTGAGTCACCACTTTGTCTTCAATATGTCTGATCTATTCTGTGGGAGATTGCATGAGTGTGCCATGTCTGAATTGTGAAGAATGCATGTGTATGCTTGAGTCATGCTGTGATAAATTGGTTTGTGCTTGATTTCTGTTCTGTGCATTACTTCTCTGCTGATAATGTTCATGTTGCAGTTCATCAAGTCTATACATCCGTCTCACTGTTCACATGCATCAAGTATGTACAGCGTCCATCTCATGTCATATGTGTTTACTTCATTCAGAACTTGGTACACAATTTAACTGTGAGCATGGCATAGATCATGTATGCATGTCTGTCTTTCACTAATATGGGTGCGGTGCAATGGCTGCGTTGACGCAGTGGATCAGCTGGGTTGACGCCATGCTGCTTTGTCTACTTTTTCTTGCGCATTAAGTCTTAAAGTCTATACAGGGTAGTTCATGCATCACTCTCTTTGCCAAGTGTATACATTGGTCAGCATTGCATCTTGTTCATGAAGTCCATACATTGGGCCATTCATCAAGCCAATACATTGCACTGCAGATGCATCGAAGGGAAGTATGCACATTGGTCTGTTCATATGAAGTCTGTACATTGGAAGTGTGTACAGTGTTCAGTTGCCTTCTCATAAGGTCTATACATCCAGTTGAACGCAAAGTCCACACATCGCTTCACATCATATGAAGTCTGTACATTGGAAGTATGTACAACGAACTGTTACACGCATCATTCCAGTTGTCTTCGTGTCGTTATTTGTTCCATCGTGTGCTGAACACTGCAGCACCTCGTGCTACTTTCTGTGCCACCTCGTGTCACTCCATCTGTGTCACCCCTATGTCTTCGAGTCTTGTATTCGTGTTATCTTTTATTTTTATGTCTTCGTGTTGTTTTTATGTCTTCGTGTTATTTTTGTGTTTGAGTCTTCATATTATTTCTGTATTCGTGTCTTCGTGTTGTTTTTATGTCTTCGTGTTATTTTTGTGTTTGAGTCTTCATGTTATTTCTGTATTCGTGTCTTCGTGTTGTTTTTATGTCTTCGTGTTATTTTTGTGTTTGAGTCTTCATGTTATTTCTGTATTCGTGTCTTCGTGTTGTTTTTATGTCTTCGTGTTATTTTTGTGTTTGAGTCTTCATATTATTTCTGTATTCGTGTCTTCGTGTTATCTTTTGTTTTTATGTCTTCGTGTTGTTCTCATCTGACCTCGTGTCGTTCTCTTTGTAGTGTTAGCCTTGTTACTGTATGCACTTCGTGTCGTTTTCTTTTTATCTCGTGCTGTAGTCATCTTATGTACCTCGTGTCGTTTTCTGTATAGTGCACCTTTTGCTGTTCTAATGTCTATACATTCATTTCTAAGTTCAAGTCTACACACTTGTTATCACATCTTAAGTCTATACACTCGTGGCTAGCTGTTCAAGTCAATACACTCGTTGGCTAAGTCTTCAAAGTCTATACATTCTATCCTTCTGATTAATCTCCTATGACTGTGTGACAGGTACTGTTCGTGGAGCCTATGTAGAGTGGGCACGTGATACGAGGCTGGCATCTGGCACGTGATCCGAGATGCAGAGGAGCCTCCACGTGGACTGAAGCATTTGGACGGGAATCGTGGAGAGCACACGCCGCCCTAATCTGCTGCTGCTATATATATGTGTCTTCTTCCTCTGAAGAGACGGGGGCGAGTAGGCAGAGAGTGACTGAAGTAGAAGCAGCCAGAAAAGAAGAAGAGGTGCAGAAGAGAAAGAAGAGATAGAGAAGGCTGAGAGCTAGATCGAGAGAGCAGAAGAAGAAAAAGAAAGAGAGACAGTGAGATACAGAGAGTGAGAAGAAGGTGAAGGCAGAAGTTGTGAGAAGAAGAAGAAGTAAGAAAGAAGAAGAAGATTCGTGCTGGGAGAAAGAGAGAAGCAGTAGAAGTAGTTTCTGCTGGACCATGGATCAAATCCAGGCCAGCCAGCTCCTGCGAGAGCCACATTTGATTTTATCTTTTCAGCTTTCTGTTGCTGGGTTTTGTTTTTTCCTTTGAACTATTCATTTGTTGTTCCTCCGATTGCCCTGTTGGGGATCGGGTTCCTCCTATGGACTCAGGAGAAGGGAGATCTTGTGTCTTCGGTTTGCAAGTAACTGGGTGCTACTTGTGGTTGGTTCCCTCCGGTGTGGAGGAAGAGAGACTTGCGTCTCTGGTTGCCTTTGACAGGGTGTCATCGGTTGTTTCCCTCCGGGTTGGAGGAAGGGAGATTTATCTCCGGTTGTGCTTCCCTCTGGGGTTCAGAGGAAGAGAGACTTGGGTCTCTAGGTTCCCCTCCGGTTTGGAGGAAGGGAGGCTTGTTCCTCCGGTTCTGGGCTTGTGGGTAGCAAGTCCAGGGGTTCCCTCCGTGTCTGGAGGAAGAGAGACCGTGTGTCTCTGGTTTCCAAGTGGCTGGAAGTCACTTGTGGGTTCCCTCCTGGTTTGGAGGAAGGGAGATTCATCTCCGGTTCTGGTCTTGTGGGTTGCAAGGCTAGGTGTTCCCTCCTGGTCTGGAGGAAGAGAGACCGTGTGTCTCTGGTTTCCAAGTGGCTGGGAGTCACTTGGGGTGTCCCTCCGGTTGGGAGGAAGAGGGGAGGTTGTTCCCCTGGTCAAGCTGTTTGGCAGCCTTCGTTACAGACTGAGTCTGCTGTGCTAGTGTTACTAGTGGAAGCCTCACTCTGGTTTGGAGTGAGGGGTAGACGTAGGTCTGTTGACCGAACCACCTAAAATCATCGTGCAGTGGTTTGTTTGATTGCCTGCTTCCGCTAGATGCATGCTAGGACCGTGATTTAATTGATTATCTATATCCTAGAGGTTAATTGAGTTTCTTATATGTTCACTTAATTGCTGCGCATTAGATGCTTGCTTAGGATCGTTTGAGGGCTTCTTGAGTTGCTATCTTGCTTTGATCCTTCTAAGGTTCCTCAGGCTATTTCTGCAACAGTTTTATTTCCGCATTACTGAGCATCAAAGTTTTAATTAGGCCATATTTGTAGAGGGATACATTCACCCCCCTCTGTATCCGGGCCTTACATTCTAACAATTGGTATCAGAGCGGTGTCTGCATACAAGGTCCAGCGACCTGCAGATTCGATCTTGCTGTCTTAGGTGCTAATTTGTTTTTAGTGCATAATTGTTCCTGTTTCCTTGAAATTATTCGCTATTTGTTTTTCAATGGCTTTACCACCCGTCTTTAATGGTTCTGGTTTCAATGAGTGGTACACTGCTTTACATGCCTATGTAAATTTTGCTAATCCTGATTTGTGGAAATTAATTTCACAAGGTCCTCACACCTTACCAACGAAAGTGTCCAAATGGACCGACAGACACAGATCAAAGGATGGAGAAAATCAGAAAGCCTTTAACCTGTTGAAAGCAGCTACTGACAGAGCCTTATGGTCTTGTCTTCATAATTGCAGCTCAGCAAAGGACATCCTGGATAGGCTGAACCAATTTCACAGGGTAAATGAGGACAACTGCATGATGGCTAACAGAAGTAATCCAATTGGCAGCAATCAAGGCAGCAGTCAGACTGAAGATGATAATGATGAGGTAAATCTCTTCGAGAATTTTTCTCTAGAAGATTGGGAGAATGCATATGCTGAATTATTTGAATCTCATGAACTGTTAAGAAAACAGTATAAAAAATTGAAGAAGGGTACTGGTTTAGATAGTTCAAGTTCTCCTTATAGAAAGTGTGTTGAATTGAAAAATATTCATGATGCCTGTATGTCTGATTCTCTAATGTTGAAGAAACAAATTTCTTTATTGAAAACTGAGAATCAAGATCATGTGAAAGAAATTGAACGTGTCAAGTCTGAATTAAACAAGCTGAAATCTGAAAATGACTCTCTTAAAGAGTTCTCCAATAAAAATGATGAAAAATCAGAGAAACTTAGACAGGAGAACAAATTGCTGATTGAAAAGCTTAATGCCATAAAATCTGTAAACATAGAATTACAGAAAGATTATGAAAAATAACATGAAATGTTTCATGAATGTCAGTCTCTCTCAGATGAATGGGTGGTTGATGCTGATCTCCTAGAGCAGAATGGTAAACTGCAAGAGGAAATCAATGAGTTGAAACATCTAAACACCCAGTTGACAGATAGGCTAATAACAATGGAAAAAGGCAAGTGTGTGAGTATGGATAATTCTGATAGGTTGATGAATGCTGAACAAGAAATTGAGAGTCTGAAAACCATCAACTTAATGTTAAATGGAAATGTCACTTGTAGTGAACGGAAAATAGCTGGATATGAGCTTACTATCACATCCCTTCAACAAGAAGTTGATGATCTTTATAAGTCCCTATCTGAAGCCGAAAATGAAACAAAATTAAAACAGGAAGTTGAAAAACTCAAGAGTCTGAATGATGCCTTGCATCAACAAGTCATTTCCTGTGAAACAGATCTGTCCAAATATGAAGCTAAAATTGCTAATTTGAATTTTGAGATTAAAGATTTGAAAAACTCTCTATCAAAATTTGTCAAAGGTAAGGACAATCTGAATAAGCTTCTTGGAAAGAGTGATAACCTTGAGAGAAAGGGACTGGGGTATAGTCCGACAAATAAAAGTAGTAATGGGAATGAAACATCTACTGTTTTTGTCAAAGCCACCAATCAGAACACAACCTCTGCTCCTTCTGTCTTCAAATTCACTGCACAAAAATCCACTGAAAAACCCAAAACTGTGGAACAAAATCAAAAACTGAAAAAGGGTGAAACTTCACAGAAGAAGGATAAAGACACTCCTGTTGCTATAAAGAAGGCTACACACAACTCACATGATCTCTCACACATTCATATTAAAAAGGGGTCATGTTATTATTGTGGGAAAGGAGCTCACATAATGGAGGATTGTGGATTGATGTTAAAGGATGAGCATGCTAGTGGAACTTTACATTCTAGAAACCATGTTGCTAGGAAGCCTGATGCCTCATGTTATTATTGTGGGAAGCATGGTCATCTCATGAGTGAATGTTTTATCATGAAAGAAGACAATAAACAGCATGCCAAGTTCCCCATTCATGTTCATGGTCCATATGGATCTAACCACAATACTAGTCAGCACATTGTGTGCTTCAACTGCAATAAGCCTGGGCACAAGGCTGCTGAGTGCTGGTTTAGATCTACTTGGGGTAAAAATATTTTTCATAGAAGAAATTCTTTTGCTTGCTCCCACTGTGGGAACAAGGGACATATAGTCAAGGACTGTTGGTATGTTCAAAAGAACTATGTTACACCCCATTTTGTCAAATTCCCTGCAAAACCTTTTGTGAAAACTTCGTGCTATAACTGTGGGAAGCCAGGCCATAAATCTGCTGAATGTTGGGTGGTTAAGAACAAGCATCAAACTGCTCATGCATATAACAGAAAATCTTATGAACATGTTTATAAACATCACCCTGCTGTCAGTATGCATCATAAGAATCAAACACCAGCCATTTCATGTAGATACTGTGGAAAATTTGGACATTCTATGGATGACTGTTCACTGATGAAATTTGATGATAATGTTGCAATGAAAATGTTTAGAAAACCTGTCAGGGCTAACGCAGGACCCAAAGCTACTTGGGTCCCTGCAGGATCAAGATGATCAAATACTTTGTAGGTGTGCCTTGGAGGGAGAAATAAAAGGGGTTAACCAAGGCACTCAAAAAGAAAACCCCAGGACTCAATTCAGGTCAGTTCTGAAATCTGTTTCAATTTCATTATCTGAAATTGTTGTTTTGCTTGGTTGATTTTTGATGTTCTTCTCATACTGTTGTTTGCACTAAACAAATGAGATTGCTTTGCACTGCATATGTCATTTACATGACCATCATGATATATTAAATGGAACAGTGCTGAAGGGCATATGGAGTATGTCTGGATGCTACAGCCATGTGTGAGGTAGTCCTTGGACCGAGTCCTCCGCCTAGTACCATGGGTCTAGTTCTCATATAGAGCAGTGTATTGCATATCATAAATTTGAAGAAAATAAAATTCGAAAAGAAATGATTCATTGCACATCATGCACTTTGTCAGGGGGAGCTAGTTTGTTGTTGATTGATCATCATGCTCTCATTGTTAGAATTGTTGCATACTGCATATGTAGGATAGTGCATATCATAAAATTTTGAAAAATCTAAAAAGAAATTCACTGCACTTAGACAGGGGGAGCATTCCTATTTCA
Source organism: Amorphophallus konjac (assembly GCA_022559845.1). Lineage (NCBI taxonomy): Eukaryota > Viridiplantae > Streptophyta > Magnoliopsida > Alismatales > Araceae > Amorphophallus > Amorphophallus konjac. The sequence continues at coordinate 24,590,545 of CM040127.1, forward strand.
TATCTTCTTCACCTCATGAACTCCTTTTGTTTAAGTAACCTGATTCATTCTCTTGACTATGCACTATTCAACTGAATTCTCTGCTGATATCTCTAAAATAGCTGATCAGTCTGTATTCCAGACTCAGCTACTGTCTGATGATAAAAATCTCTTCTGATGCTCTTCTCTATTGCTGATTTACTCTTCCACCAGCTTGTACTCCTCCTTCATATACCTCTTGGCTGGTGTGACTATTTTGGCTCCATTATTGAGTTGTTGGTCAGCTAAATTTATTGTTCTGATCTGAGGAACTTAAGATGCATGACATGCAATTCAGTCTGAGATTTTGGTAGAAACTCCTATCATATGGATTTAAGAATTATCACTGAATCAGACTGATATAAGATTAATGTATTCTCAGCTTTGTAATTAAATGAATTGAAAATATCTGTTGATGAGGTTTAATAAACTTTAGCCTCTTGTGTCATGTAATCCTTAATGTCTCTCATCTGATATCTGAAATTTGAAATCTAGGCTTCTTTGGTAGAGATACATAGAGTGAGTGTTGTGGTTAAACATTAACTTGAAAAAGTTGACTAAATGAAAAAATTATGAATTCAGAGCAATGACTCGGTCACTGAGAAACTGAGTTCTTTATCAATGAAATAAAGTAACTCATGTCATGAGGTGCCACAGTTATCTCTGATAAAAATTTAGTGAAACAAAACCTGACAGAGCAATAGCTTATTTGTGTTGAGTAGCTGGGGAGTCTGGCCTCTGATAAAGGTGTCTTCTCATGTAAAAAGACACTCATATTGCTAACTCTGCTCTCAAAAGTGAGAGGCAATGCCAGTTATCACACTGAGTAACTGGGTCACTTCAACTAAGACTTGTTGTGTCTCATGTAAAAAGGTGTTGATCAACTTAAATTGCTCAGGAAAAATATAATGTGCTTCAAATAAAATTATCTTGAAAAATCTGCCAACTCATGTTCTTGAAAAAGTGTTTAACTTCAGTACTAACCTGTGTATTTTTCAAAGGTGCAATTGAGATCATTTGTGTAAGATAAAAGATGATTATTTTTGAGTGTTTTCTGACTATTTGGTTCACTCTTATTAAAATTTGGATTCAGATATGAGTATTGAGTTTATTCTGGCAAAGTTGGTATACATCAAAATTAAATCAGATTGATTAAGTTGCCACTTCATAATTCTTTATGATAGAAGAGTCTACATTTTTTAAGACTTATTGAAGTGCTATATGCATTCAAATCCCTCATGATCAGATTCTTGCATGATCAACAAAGTGAACTTCTCTCTTATCAGTTGACTGATTCCATCTGCATTTTTTCTGACCATACAAATGTGAGGTGCCACTCCCATTATTATCTTATTCACTTGCAGCCTTCTGAACTTCAGAATCCTTATGGTGGTGGATTTCTGATTGATTCCTGAGATGCATTTCTCTCCACACTGTTGGAATCTTCCATCTTGTTCTGCAATAAGTTCTGATTCTGTGGTATTTTCACCAGAATTCAGATTCTTTATAATGGCTGATTTCAGATTGATTTATTGGATAACCAGAGTCCATTCCTGTGCTTCAGGGGGAGTTATGGTTTATTCACATCTAAGGGGAGAGTAGTCCATCATGCATGTTGATAGGGGGAGAGCTGTTTCATTGTCATAAGGGTGTTCTTCATTTTAAAGAACCATGACTCATTCTCTACATTTATGTGCTGTCTTTGTGTGCTGCATTTATGTGCATTTAGTTGACTATCAAACCATTTCCCTTCTTTTTGATTATGTCAAAGGGGGAGAATAGTTTGATGAGTCAGTGTGACTCATTATGTTGCCATCATCAAAAAGGGGGAGATTGTTGTGCCCCTTGTGCTTTGTTGATAATGTGGTGTTTTAATGATAGCAACATAATTGAGTCACCACTTTATCTTCAATATGTCTGATCTATTCTGTGGGAGATTGTATGAGTGTGCCATGTCTGAATTGTGAAGAATGCATGTGTATGCTTGAGTCATGCTGTGATAAATTGGTTTGTGCTTGATTTCTGTTCTGTGCATTGCTTCTCTGCTGATAATGTTCATGTTGCAGTTCATCAAGTCTATACATCCGTCTCACTGTTCACATGCATCAAGTATGTACAGCGTCCGTCTCATGTCATATGTGTTTACTTCATTCAGAACTTGGTACACAGTTTAACTGTGAGCATGGCATAGATCATGTCTGCATGTCTGTCTTTCACTAATATGGGTGCGGTGCAATGGCTGCGTTGACGCAGTGGATCAGCTGGGTTGACGCCATGCTGCTTTGTCTACTTTTTTTTGCGCATTAAGTCTTAAAGTCTGTACAGGGTAGTTCATGCATCACTCTCTTTGCCAAGTGTATACATTGGTCAGCATTGCATCTTGTTCGCGAAGTCCATACATTGGGCCATTCATCAAGCCAATACATTGCACTGTAGATGCATCGAAGGGAAGTATGCACATTGGTCTGTTCATATGAAGTCTGTACATTGGAAGTGTGTACAGTGTTCAGTTGCCTTCTCATAAGGTCTATACATCCAGTTGAACGCAAAGTCCACACATCGCTTCACATCATATGAAGTCTGTACATTGGAAGTATGTACAACGAACTGTTACACGCATCATTCCAGTTGTCTTCGTGTCGTTATTTGTTCCATCGTGTGCTGAACACTGCAGCACCTCGTGCTGCTTTCTGTGCCACCTCGTGTCGCTCCATCTGTGTCACCCCTATGTCTTCGAGTCTTTTATATTCGTGTTATCTTTTTTTTTTATGTCTTCGTGTTGTTTTTATGTCTTCGTGTTATTTTTATGTTTGAGTCTTCATATTATTTCTGTATTCGTGTCTTCGTGTTATTTTTGTGTTTGAGTCTTCATGTTATTTCTGTATTCGTGTCTTCGTGTTGTTTTTATGTCTTCGTGTTATTTTTGTGTTTGAGTCTTCATGTTATTTCTGTATTTGTGTCTTCGTGTTATTTTTATGTCTTCGTGTTATTTTTGTGTTTGAGTCTTCATATTATTTCTGTATTCGTGTCTTCGTGTTATCTTTTGCTTTTATGTCTTCGTGTTGTTCTCATCTGACCTCGTGTCGTTCTCTTTGTAGTGTTAGCCTTGTTACTGTATGCACTTCGTGTCGTTTTCTTTTTATCTCGTGCTGTAGTCATTTTATGTATCTCGTGTCGTTTTCTGTATAGTGCACCTTTTGCTGTTCTAATGTCTATACATTCATTTCTAAGTTCAAGTCTACACACTTGTTATCACATCTTAAGTCTATACACTCGTGGCTAGCTGTTCAAGTCAATACACTCGTTGGCTAAGTCTTCAAAGTCTATACATTCTATCCTTCTGATTAATCTCCTATGACTGTGTGACAGGTACTGTTCGTGGAGCCTATGTAGAGTGGGCACGTGATACGAGGCTGGCATCTGGTACGTGATCCGAGATGCAGAGGAGCCTCCACGTGGACTGAAGCATTTGGGCGGGAATCGTGGAGAGCACACGCCGCCCTAATCTGCTGCTGCTATATATATGTGTCTTCTTCCTCTGAAGAGACGGGGGCGAGTAGGCAGAGAGTGACTGAAGTAGAAGCAGCCAGAAAAGAAGAAGAGGTGCAGAAGAGAAAGAAGAGATAGAGAAGGCTGAGAGCTAGATCGAGAGAGCAGAAGAAGAAAAAGAAAGAGAGACAGTGAGATACAGAGAGTGAGAAGAAGTGAAGGCAGAAGTTGTGAGAAGAAGAAGAAGTAAGAAAGAAGAAGAAGATTCGTGCTGGGAGAAAGAGAGAAGCAGTAGAAGAAGTTTCTGCTGGACCGTGGATCAAATCCAGGCCAGCCAGCTCCTGCGAGAGCCACATTTGATTTTATCTTTTCAGCTTTCTGTTGCTGGGTTTTGTTTTTTCCTTTGAACTATTCATTTGTTGTTCCTCCGATTGCCCTGTTGGGGATCGGGTTCCTCCTGTGGACTCAGGAGAAGGGAGATCTTGTGTCTTCGGTTTGCAAGTAGCTGGGTGCTACTTGTGGTTGGTTCCCTCCGGTGTGGAGGAAGAGAGACTTGCATCTCTGGTTGCCTTTGACAGGGTGTCATCGGTTGTTTCCCTCCGGGTTGGAGGAAGGGAGATTTATCTCCGGTTGTGCTTCCCTCTGGGGTTCAGAGGAAGAGAGACTTGGGTCTCTAGGTTCCCCTCTGGTTTGGAGGAAGGGAGGCTTGTTCCTCCGGTTCTGGGCTTGTGGGTAGCAAGTCCAGGGGTTCCCTCCGTGTCTGGAGGAAGAGAGACCGTGTGTCTCTGGCTTCCAAGTGGCTGGAAGTCACTTGTGGGTTCCCTCCTGGTTTAGAGGAAGGGAGATTCATCTCCGGTTCTGGTCTTGTGGGTTGCAAGGCTAGGTGTTCCCTCCTGGTCTGGAGGAAGAGAGACCGTGTGTCTCTGGTTTCCAAGTGGCTGGGAGTCACTTGGGGTGTCCCTCCGGTTGGGAGGAAGAGGGGAGGTTGTTCCCCTGGTCAAGCTGTTTGGCAGCCTTTGTTGCAGACTGAGTCTGCTGTGCTAGTGTTACTTGTGGAAGCCTCACTCTGGTTTGGAGTGAGGGGTGGACGTAGGTCTGTTGACCGAACCACCTAAAATCATCGTGCAGTGGTTTGTTTGATTGCCTGCTTCCGCTAGATGCATGCTAGGACCGTGATTTAATTGATTATCTATATCCTAGAGGTTAATTGAGTTTCTTATATGTTCACTTAATTGCTGCGCATTAGATGCTTGCTTAGGATCGTTTGAGGGCTTCTTGAGTTGCTGTCTTGCTTTGATCCTTCTAAGGTTCCTCAGGCTATTTCTGCAATAGTTTTATTTCCGCATTACTGAGCATCAGAGTTTTAATTAAGCCATATTTGTAGAGGGATACATTCACCCCCCTCTGTATCCGGGCCTTACATTCTAACACTCCCTAGACCGTCTCGGAGCTTGGCGGTCTGGCTAGGACCGCAAAGCCCGGCCTAGCGGTCCAGCCAGGACCACATAGCCCCAGACGCTAGCAGGACCCAGGCGGTCACCCTCAGACCGCCTAGAAGAGTGGCGGTCCATTGCCTGACCGCTGGGTGTCACCTAGCAGTTAGTCGCATGGCCGCTACCCCTCCTGGCCTAGAATGAACCCAAAACATAAAACGGTCATGCCCTGGCCGCTCCATGAGCCAGGCGGTCCACACCAGACCGCTTAACCCTCCAGGCGGTCTATCGTGCGACCGTTTAGCCAACCGACATAAGGGGCAGGTGGTGGTCAGACCAAAACCGCCCAACTAGGAAAATGGTCTGCCTTAGACCGTCAAGACAAGCGTAGCGGTCTATCGCAGGACCGCAGCCCCAAAACACGGTGAAACGGACAATAAACGGTCTCCCTGGGGACCATTTCACCTCTAGGCGGTTCCTGTTAGGACCGTTTCTATTCCGAAAACTCAAAAATGGCGAATAACAGCGAAAATCACCATTCCACGCCCCAATCACCCTCGGGTGATGGGGAAACAAAGAGGAAACCCTTCCCCAAGCCCCAAGGCATCACATGGTTCCCCAAAACCACCAAATAATGCGTTAAAACGCTAGATCCGGCTCACTCCCAAAAAATATGTATTTTCCCCAAAATGCTCAAATAAGCCCGCTCGGCTCACCACGGCCTACCAAAATCGCGGGAAATGAAGTACACGAGCTGGGGAACCATCTCCCTACCTCCACCGAAGATTTGACGTGCCGTGGACACCGATCCGCGAAGAAAACGCCGTTAAAGCTCCACCGGTTCTCGATCACGCCACCGAGCTTCCCCGCGCCTCCACGACTCGATCCTCGACCCATCCTCATCGTCCTCCTCGCCCGCGTCGCCCCGCTCTGCCCCCGCCCCGCTCCGTCGGCCGCCGGAGAAGAGAGTGTGTGAAGGGAGAGTGTGAGAGAAGAGAGAGGGAGGGAAGAGAGAAATGAGAGGGGAGAGAGAGAAAGAGTTAATATATATAGAAAAACCCCCAAATTCTAGAAATTTAAAAAAATATGAAAAATTACCTCCGCGATGCTCGGGAAGAGCACAATGCGCTCGTCACGTCCCAGAGTTGGAGAATGCCACGGTTCACCCTGCACAGTGTTCCGAAGGCACATCAGTAAAAAACACGTGTAAAGCACAAAACACACTCCGGAACCCACCAACACGATCCGAAACCCATAGATCCATGTTGGATTTTTGTGACTTCCCTAGTGTTTTGATGATGAGCATCACTATGTTAAATATTATCTTTTTAATCAGATATCTTGCGTAATGTTATGCATTTGAAATTTCCATGATTAACAGGAAAACTGCTATGAGGTAGTACCTTGTATGTCCGTACTGTTCCTTTCATACTTCGTGTTATTTGTGTTTACTACACTTCGTGTTGTCCTGTTGTACGTCGTGTTGTTCCAACTATGTTGTTGATTGTCTTCGTGCTGTTTACTGAAGCAGCTCGATTTGTTCTGATTGTCTTCGTGTCGTTATTTGTTCCATCGCATGCTGAATACTACAGCACCTCGTGCTACTTTTTGTGAACCTCGTGTCGTTTCTTCAGTATTTAGTTGCTCATCTCGAGTCATCTTTTTTATTTTTGCTCTTGTGTTTTCGTGTCATTTACTGTAGTTACTCGAGTCGTTTCACTGCTTTCACGGTTTTGTCACGTGTCGTTGTAGCCAGTTATGTCTTCTGTCCTCGTGTTGTTTTTCCTAGACCCCGTGTCCTTTTTGCTTTGTGACCACACTTCGTGTCGGTTTCTGTTTTCGTCTTCGAGTTATTTTCAGCCCGTGTCATCCTCGTTTTCGAGTCGTTTTCCTGTGTCTTCAAGTCATGTTAGTGCAAAGTGTCGTTTCACTCTGTGCCGTTCCCTTTGTTGTTTCTGTATTTGTGTCTTCGTGTTATCTTGTGTGTTTGTGTCTTCATGTTATTTTTGTGTTTGAGTCTTCATGTTATTTTTGTGTTTGTGTCTTAGTGTTGTTTCTATGTCTTCGTGTTGCTCCTTCTATCTTCATCCAGGTTTCTTCTGATCGCGTATTTTACTACAGTCTTACTCCATGTTATTTCCTTCTTACCTCGTGCTGTTCTCATCTGACCTCGTGTCATTCTTTCTTTATTTCGTGCTGTAGTCATCTTGGGTATCTCGTGTCGTTCTCAGTATAGTGCATCTCGTATTGCTATCACATACCTCATGCAGTTTTAGTTTTTGTGGCCCTGAGTTTTAATGGTTTTTATTTCGTTGCAGGAGAAGAAGAAAAACAAAAGGAAGAAGGTGGTCCGAGGAAGAATATTCCCTGGCGTCTGGGTTGCACGTGATCCAATACTCAAGGAACCAATGCTATAAGGGCACGTGGCAAGAAGGTTCTGGATCAAGCGCGGGAAGCACACGCCTTGCATGAACCCTCCTGATCGCTTATAAAAGCATTGCCTCACCATCTACGAAAGAGAGAGCTCCGAGGTTACAGGAAAGAAATTTGAGTGAGAGCAGACGAGAAGGAGCCTCCCTGAGAAACTAGAGTGATCTAGTTGAGAGAGAAGAGAGAGCAGAAGAGTGATCAGAAGATGGGTATTGACTTACGGATCAAATCCGAAGTCTGCTGCTCAGTTTGAGCTACATTATTTCCAGTTTCTGAAATTTGGCTTCCGTCTTTATTGTTTTCATTTTTATCTGTCTTTTTCCTTCTTGATTGAAAGTTCTCTGTGTTACCTCCTGGTGTTCAGGGGAAGAGAGAGACGTGTTCTCTCTGGTTCACTTGCAACAGAGGTTGCAGTATTGTTCCCTCTCGTAGAAGAGGTGTTCCCTCTGGGCTTCAGAGGAAGAGAGACCTTGGTCTCTGGTTCTAGTGACTGCAGATCACTAGTGTTCCCTCCGGTTGGAGGAAGAGGAACTTGTTTCCTGGTTTCTAGGGACTTGGCATCCTTAGGGTTCCCTCCGGGTGTGGAGGAAGAGGGGAGGGTGTTCCCCTGGTGAAGTTGTGAATCAGCCGTTGTCGCAGACTAAGTCTGCTTTGCTAGCAGGTGCTAGTGGAAGCCTCACTTCGATTTGAAGTGAGGGGTGGACGTAGGCAGACTGGAGGTCTGACCGAACCACCTTAAAAACCTCTGGGTACTCGTGTGATTGTCTGTGGTGATTTTGTGATGTGCCTTCTATCCACTCGAGCTATTGTCCGCACTGCGTTTTTGTGGGTTCAACTCCGAGATTGCTTGTTTTAAGTGAATCATTCTTTAGTAAGTTTTAATCGGTTGAAAACAGTGATCTATTCATCCCCTCCCCTTCTAGATCACGTTATATTTCTCGTATCACTTGGTATCAGAGCGGGTATTTCCCAATATGTGATCCAACGGCCAGGGAAACGGATCCACTGGTCCTCGCAGCTACATTGCTGAAGGGCAGTCAATCACCCGTCCCCCTTTCTTCGATGGTAATAACTATTTTTTTTGGAAGAACAGGATGGAAGTCTTTATCAGGGCCCAAAGTCACAAGCTCTGGAGAGTAATTACAGATGGTCCGTACCAACTTCCACCGAACGAAGACATGTGGACAGAGGAACAGGTTAAACTCTCCGCACTGAATTGGACAGCTCTTAGCTTCATACAGTGCGCCGTCCACCCGGAAGAGTACTTGAGGATTTCAGCGTGCAAGACTGCAAAGAAAATGTGGGATGAGTTGCAGTTAATTTATGAGGGCACATCTCAAGTGAAAGCTACCAAGATCAATATGCTTACAACTCAGTATGAGTTGTTTAAGATGAAGCCAGAAGAGTCGATCACAGAAATGTATGCTAGATTGTCTGTGATCATCAATAGTCTGAGAGGATTTGGAAAGGAGATTCAGCAAGAAGACATTGTCAGGAAGATCCTTAGGTCCCTAACTCCCATCTGGGATACTAAGGTGACCGTCATAGAGGAATCTAGAGATTTATCCACCATGTCAGTAACCCAGCTGATTGGGTCTCTCATGACCCACGAAATGAACTTCAAGCAAGGGAATGATGGACATGACAGAAAGGGAAAGAATGTTGCTCTGAAAGTCTCACGACATACTAAGAAGAGCAGCAGCAGCAGTGGTGGTAGCAGCGAAGACTCTAACGGATTCTCAGACCTGGACAAGAGCGAGCAGGCCATGCTCACCAGGCAATTCAGAAAGTTCTTGAGGACTAAAGGGAAATTCTACAGGAGAAAGAGATTCAATGCTGCAAGGAAGTCTCCTGAACGAGAACTTGAGAAGAACCGGTTTGTTAAGAAGGTTACATGCTACCATTGTCAGAAACCTGGTCACATGAAAAGTGAATGTCCAGAGCTGCAAGCTAAGGCTCCCGGATACCAGAAGAAGATGGTGCACAAAAAGAAGAAAGCCATGCTGTGCACATGGAGCGACGAGGAGGAGGATCCAGAAGCCACCTCGTCCAGTGAAGGTGAAGGGAAGACTTGCCTCATGGCCAACCATGATGAAGAGGTAACGAACTTATTTGAGAATTTTACTTTGGACGATTGGGAGGACGCCTATGGCGACCTGTTAGCTAAATATAATTTTCTAACCAAGGAGCACAGAATGCTTAAACGAAAGTTTCACTCTGTTTCTGAGGAACACTCTATTGCTGTTACAGGTAACATGAAAACCAAGGAGATGGCCACTGAGCTAGATCAGGCTAGAAGTGAGATTGAGAGGTTTAGAATGGAAAGAGAGGAAAATCTAGCTAGGATGAATGAGCTGAAGAGTAAAACTGAAGAGAGTAAAAGGGAGTTTAGACTGATTGCAGAAAAATATGAGGCGGTTAGAAAAGTTAATCAGGAACTCCAGGACCAATGTAATGAACTTCAGAAGGAGATTGAGGACAAAGGAAAAATGCTAGAAAAATTTACAGAGGGGAGAAACAATCTGAATGCCCTTCTGGGGTCGAGGGTAAACTTCAATAGGGAGGGATTAGGATACGATCCCACAAGTAAAAAACCCTTTGAATCTAAAACTGTCACGTTCTGTCCCGCCAAGGGCAAAGAAAAACTGGAAACACCATCCAGTTTCAAATATGTCTCTACATTGAAGGTTTCGACCAGCAAATCCATTCAATCCACTGGTCAGCAAGCTAAGTCAGGAAATCCTGAGACTAGAACTGTTCTTGTGCAATAGTTGTGGAACAAAAGTTTTCACACGACCATTCCTATTGATGTCACTAGAAAGGTGAACAGTTTCGCTAAGAAAGTTCAGCATGCTAGTTATCAAGGAAAGCATGCAAACATGCATCACTTTCAACACAATTTTCATTTGAATAAAAATGGTTACATGAATTATGCTCAGCACACACGTGTGTCCTCTAAGAGGCCAAACAACAATTGTTATGTTCGGAAACAGCATAATTTTAATAGGAATAGGCTCATTCAACACCCACTGAAAAGAACAGTAAAACAAATGTGGGTTCCTAAGTGTAATTTGCATGAATTGAAAACTGTCTTTGGACCCAATTTGAATTGGGTCCCACATTACTTTGTCTGAACTCTCGCAGGTTAGCCTGGCAGCCGAGCATAACAAGTGGTATCTTGACAGCGGCTGTAGCAGGCACATGACAGGAGACCGGTCCAAATTTAGTAAACTGAAAATGAAGTTTGGGGGCTTGGTCAAATTCGGTGGAAATAACAGAGGAAGAATAATTGGAATTGGTACAGTTGGTAAGTCCTCTACTAACTCCATTGAAGATGTGTATCTTGTAGAAGGACTTTAGCACAACTTGGTAAGTATAAGTCAACTCTGCGATAAAAGACACAAGGTACTCTTTGACCATAATTCCTGCACTATTTTTGAGCTGAATTCTGATAACGTCATGTTCATAGGTCATAGAGTAAACAATGTATACATCGTAGACCTGGATGATAATCCTGAAACTAACTTGTGTATGTCTGCTAACTCTGAACAGGTTACTTTTGACTGGCACAGGCGTCTAGGCCATGCTAGTTTGTCTACAATGAATAAACTGTCTAAGCATAACCTAGTTAGAGGTTTGCCCAGAATAAGATTTCAGTTAGGGTCTAAGCTATGTGATGCTTGTGCACAAGGTAAACAGACTCGTGCAGTTTTTAAGTTGAGAACGGAGAGTCTTTCATCTAAACCGCTGCAGCACTTGCACATGGATCTCTTTGGTCCTACTCGCATACAAAGTTTGTCAGGTAAGAGATATGGATTAGTCATAGTGGATGACTACACTAGATTTTCTTGGTTGTTTTGTTTAGCAAATAAAAATGATGCTTTTGTTCACTTTGAAGAACTTTTCAATAAAATCAAACTGCAAGGTGAACATAATATCATTACAATTCAGTCTGACCACGGAGGAGAGTTTGAGAACTCTTCATTTTCTGAATTTTGCTCAAGAGAGGGAGTGACTCACAAATTCTCTTCTCCCAGGACACCGGAGCAGAACGGAATTGTTGAGAGAAGAAACAGGTCAATAATTGAAATGGCCAGGACTATGCTGATTGAGAGTGGACTTCCAAGGAGATTTTGGGCTGAAGCTGCGAATACTGCTTGTTACATTCTGAACCGAGCCTTGGTAATACCTACTCATAGGAAAACTCCTTATGAACTTCTCAAGGGTAAGCAGCCAAACATTTCTTACTTTAAAGTTTTTGGCTCCAAATGTTTTATTCACAATAATGGTAAGAATGGTTTGGACAAATTTGAAGCTAGAAGCTCTCCTGGAATTTTTCTCGGATATTCAGAAACCTCAAGGGCTTACAGAGTTTTCAATAAAGATGTTCAAACTGTTGAAGAAACACCGCATGTAGTGTTTGATGAAAATGATTTCTCTAACAAAGTGACGAATGATAACAGGGAGCCATCTAATGAGGGAGATTTCTTGGAGAGAATTGAAGAAGAAGAGATGCAGCCAGCTGCTCAACCAGAAAACTCACAGCAGGAAGGAGCAGCTGAGGTAGGTGAACCCTCAGGTGAGATAATATTTCATAAAGACCACCCTAGTGAAAATGTCATAGGCAATTTGCATGATCCTCCTAGGACAAGGTCTCATTTTAGAATTGTCCAAGAACAGGACTTAGCTGCGTTGGTATCTCAGGTGGAACCCAAATCTGTGGAAGAAGCCTTAAAACATGAATCTTGGGTATCCGCCATGTGTGAGGAATTAAATCAATTTGAGAAAAATATTGTATGGGAACTAGTTCCCAGACTTGATAACACTCATGTCATTGGCACTAAATGGGTTTTCAAGAATAAAGTTGATGAGAATGGAGCTATTTCTATAAACAAAGCAAGAGTTGTAGCTCAAGGCTACAGTCAGGAATTTGGTGTGGATTTTGAGGAATCCTATGCCCCAGTGGCTAGGATGGAAGCTATAAGAATTCTGCTTGCATTTGCATGCTCTAGGAACATTCGGCTGCAGCAGATGGATGTCAAAAGCGCATTCTTAAATGGGTTATTGAAGGAAGAGGTATATGTTGAACAACCTCCAGGTTTTAATTTCTCTGTTCAGCCTAACATGGTTTTTAGGTTGAATAAAGCCCTCTATGGATTGAAGCAGGCTCCCCGAGCCTAGTATGAGAGACTTTCTGAATTCCTCTTGAGCAAGGGCTACACTCGAGGTAAGGTTGATCAAACCCTCTTCACCAAAAATCTCGGAAAGGATTTAATAGTGGTCCAGGTATATGTTGATGATATCATCTTCGGATCTAACAATTCAAAATTGTGTAAAGAATTTTCTGAATCTATGTCTCATGAATTTGAAATGAATTTAGTTGGAGAAGTAAAGTACTTTCTTGGGTTGCAGGTCAAACGGATGGAGGATGGTTGTTTCATAAATCAAACCAAGTATACTCTGGAGATGCTGAAAAGGTTTGGAATGACCAACCTCAAGACTATCTCAACACCCATGGGCACCAACTCCTCACTGGATTCAGACGAAAAAGGTAAAGAGGTGGATGCTAAACTATATAGAGGTATGATCGGTTCACTCCTATACTTAACAGCATCCAGGCCTGACATTCAATTTAGTGTAGGGATGTGTGCCAGATACCAGGCTAGGCCTACTGAATTGCATTTGGGAGCTGTAAAAAGAATCTTTAGATACTTATCTGCTACCCATGATCTAGGTCTTTGGTATCCTGCATCATGTAGTTTAGATCTCATTGCATATACAGATGCAGATTATGCAGGATGTAAATTGGACAGGAAAAGTACTAGTGGTCACTGCGAATTTTTAGGAGGATGCCTAGTCTCTTGGGGATCCAAGAAGCAACACTCTGTGGCTCTTTCTACTGCTGAAGCTGAGTATGTGGCAGCAGGGAGCTGTGGCACATAGGTTATATGGATAAAACACCAGCTTCTGGATTACTCTGTTGAGCTAGGTTGCACTTCCATCTTTTGTGACAATACTAGTGCAATAAACATTGCAAAGAATCCTGTACTTCACTCTCGAACTAAACACATCGAAATCAGGCATCATTTTATTCGAGATGAAGTAGCTAGGAAGACCTTTGAGTTGATCCATGTTGGCACTGACTCACAAATTGCAGATATTTTCACTAAGCCACTGGATACTGAAAAATTTAGCACATTGCGCAGAGAATTAGGTATTTACAGAATTTCATGATTGAACAATTGATCTCTGAATAATTTGTCATGTGCTCTTGTGCTTATCTTTACTCATTGTCTGTTGCTGAAAATAACCTCATTATGAGTGTTTGCTGGTTCACTCGTATTGATTGATATCACTTTGATTTCTTTGAGTTGTTTTGAGGTTTGTCTTGGTTAAGTCTGAGTTGGAGTCAAGGTCTCAGGGGGAGCTAGATTAATAATAGGTGTCATGCTCCTTTGGCCAAATCTGAACATACTTTGAACGGATTTTTGCTGACCTTATAAGAGAATCAGGTTGAGTAGGTGTATAAAAGAAATCCTTGGATGTTTTATCCTTTAAGACTGTTCACCTAATTTCTTGTTGGTTTTTCAGCTGTTAGTCCCACTGAGATCAAAATCTGAATTCAAGAATATCTTCCTACATTGTAACTGACTTCTGATCTGGCCAGTACAGCATACCTACTTAGTCTAGTTAAGTCCGAAATGAGGTATATAGTGTTTTAGTCTGAAAAACTTTGGAGCTGGTGTATTGTTCTCAAACTGAATCAAAACTAATTTACAAGGTTTCAAGTGCAGTTTAATGAAAAAATTTTCATGAAAGAAGTTTTAACAATCATGTTAACTGTTCATTGAGAAACTGGGACTTTCATCAATGAAGTGAAAGCATCCCATGTCATGAGATGGCAGTATAAATCAGGTTTAATTAGCTGTCTTGATCATACAGAGCTATGGTACATATCTGGTTAGTAACTGGGGTGTCTGGCCTCTGGTAAAGGTGTCACCCTAATGTCAACACCAGTTAGACTACTATCTCTGTCCTCTTGTTAGAAGGGGTAATGTGGTCTTGCCACCAAGTAACTGGGGATTCCTGCCTCTAAACAAGGTGTCTCCCTAATGTCAAAGGTGTCCTTGACAGATTTACCATTGATCTTGACCATCTTTAAAAAAAAAAAATATCCTTCTTGGTATCAAGATCCTGTTCACTTGGCATATAGTTCTTGGTTTGTTTATTTTCAATACCACAGATCTTTGTTTTCCTGACTTCCTTGCTTTATACTCTCTGAGTAAAGACTTACTCTGACCATACTGGTATCTTGTACCTTACTTGCTTAGAATCTGGTTCTGTGTATGAAGCGGATCTTCATTCACCATTTTGCACACAGTCTGACTAACTGATCTTCAAAATCCTCACATTAAATTAGTGGCTTTCTTAATTGCCTAAACATCTCAATAACTTTCCTTTATCAGCCATACTCTCTCTTGTTTTCTCTCCACTGTCAGCAATTTTCTTTTCGTGATATCTTCAGACCTGCCCCTAGTTTTGATGATGTCAAAGGGGGAGATTGTCTTGCTTGTGTTTTGCTGAGGGGGCGCGAAAGATAAGTGCTGTGTTTTTGCTGAGGGGGAGCGAAAGATAAGTGCCCTGAGTTATCTAGTCAGAGGATAGCAGTTGTTGTGTTCAGGGGGGGTTTTTGGGAGTCGTCAGAGGAGGCGAGTGTGTTGTGTGTCTGCATTGCTTATCTTCACATAATCTCATTGCACTTCATCTATGTTATTTAATATAGTGTTGCCATCATCAAAAAGGGGGAGATTGTTGGATTTTTGTGACTTCCCTAGTGTTTTGATGATGAGCATCACTATGTTAAATATTGTCTTTTTAATCAGATATCTTGCGTAATGTTATGCATTTGAAATTTCCATGATTAACAGGAAAACTGCTATGAGGTAGTACCTTGTATGTCCGTACTGTTCCTTTCATACTTCGTGTTGTTTGTGTTTACTACACTTCGTGTTGTCCTGTTGTACGTCGTGTTGTTCCAACTATGTTGTTGATTGTCTTCGTGCTGTTTACTGAAGCAGCTCGATTTGTTCTGATTGTCTTCGTGTCGTTATTTGTTCCATCGCATGCTGAATACTGCAGCACCTCGTGCTACTTTTTGTGAACCTCGTGTCGTTTCTTCAGTATTTAGTTGCTCATCTCGAGTCATCTTTTTTATTTTTGCTCTTGTGTTTTCGTGTCATTTACTGTAGTTACTCGAGTCGTTTCACTGCTTTCACGGTTTTGTCACGTGTCGTTGTAGCCAGTTATGTCTTCTGTCCTCGTGTTGTTTTTCCTAGACCCCGTGTCCTTTTTGCTTTGTGACCACACTTCGTGTCGGTTTCTGTTTTCGTCTTCGAGTTGTTTTCAGCCCGTGTCGTCCTCGTTTTCGAGTCGTTTTCCTGTGTCTTCAAGTCATGTTAGTGCAAAGTGTCGTTTCACTCTGTGCCGTTCCCTTTGTTGTTTCTGTATTTATGTCTTCGTGTTATCTTGTGTGTTTGTGTCTTCATGTTATTTTTATGTTTGAGTCTTCATGTTATTTTTGTGTTTGTGTCTTAGTGTTGTTTCTATGTCTTCGTGTTGCTCCTTCTATCTTCGTCCAGGTTTCTTCTGATCGCGTATTTTACTACAGTCTTACTCCATGTTATTTCCTTCTTACCTCGTGCTGTTCTCATCTGACCTCGTGTCATTCTTTCTTTATTTCGTGCTGTAGTCATCTTGTGTATCTCGTGTCGTTCTCAGTATAGTGCATCTCGTATTGCTATCACATACCTCATGCAGTTTTAGTTTTTGTGGCCCTGAGTTTTAATGGTTTTTATTTCGTTGCAGGAGAAGAAGAAAAATAAAAGGAAGAAGGTGGTCCGAGGAAGAATATTCCCCGGCGTCTGGGCTGCACGTGATCCAATACTCAAGGAACCAATGCTATAAGGGCACGTGGCAAGAAGGTTCTGGATCAAGCGCGGGAAGCACACGCCTTGCATGAACCCTCCTGATCGCTTATAAAAGCATTGCCTCACCATCTACGAAAGAGAGAGCTCCAAGGTTACATGAAAGAAATTTGAGTGAGAGCAGACGAGAAGGAGCCTCCCTGAGAAACTAGAGTGATCCAGTTGAGAGAGAAGAGAGAGCAGAAGAGTGATCAGAAGATGGGTATTGACTTACGGATCAAATCCGAAGTCTGCTGCTCAGTTTGAGCTACATTGTTTCCAGTTTCTAAAATTTGGCTTCCGTCTTTATTGTTTTCATTTTTATCTGTCTTTTTCCTTCTTGATTGAAAGTTCTCTGTGTTACCTCCTGGTGTTCAGGGGAAGAGAGAGACGTGTTCTCTCTGGTTCACTTGCAACAGAGGTTGCAGTATTGTTCCCTCTCGTAGAAGAGGTGTTCCCTCTGGGCTTCAGAGGAAGAGAGACCTTGGTCTCTGGTTCTAGTGACTGCAGATCACTAGTGTTCCCTCCGGTTGGAGGAAGAGGAACTTGTTTCCTGGTTTCTAGGGACTTGGCGTCCTTAGGGTTCCCTCCGGGTGTGGAGGAAGAGGGGAGGGTGTTCCCCTGGTGAAGCTGTGAATCAGCCGTTGTCGCAGACTGAGTCTGCTTTGCTAGCAGGTGCTAGTGGAAGCCTCACTTCGATTTGAAGTGAGGGGTGGACGTAGGCAGACTGGAGGTCTGACCGAACCACCTTAAAAACCTCTGGGTACTCGTGTGATTGTCTGTGGTGATTTTGTGATGTGCCTTCTATCCACTCGAGCTATTGTCCGCACTACGTTTTTGTGGGTTCAACTCCGAGATTGCTTGTTTTAAGTGAATCATTCTTTAGTAAGTTTTAATCGGTTGAAAACAGTGATCTATTCATCCCCTCCCCTTCTAGATCACGTTATATTTCTCGTATCAATCCAGACCTGATAAGTAATCCAAAAAACCCAGGACGTTACAGGTCTAGTGGACTGTCTAGAGTCCGGTGGCTCTGAGCCACCTATTACTCCGCGTTACTCATGATGGGTGCGTGCGTGACTTTTCGTGTTCACGTTTAGTGACCTCCAACTGGTCATAGCGTTCTTATAGCACGCGTACACTGACCCACCCGGGAGTGGTGGAGCGGCTTACCCGAGAGAGACGATTTTTAGGCTAGTTACCGTGGGGCCCCTTCGCGTAGCCTGAGTCCGGGCTTGGGGGAAGAACCAGCTAGAGGATCTGACCTAGGGCGCATGGTCTGTGTGTGCACATGTGGTTGGGGGCGTCAAACCCGAGCTGACGAGTGTGACCCCAGCTAGTCCTTGTCCGTGGTAATGGTTGTGTGTCTCAGTCTCCGCCTGGGGCATCGTAGGGAGACACTGGGGTGCGGTGTAAGACGTTAGTGGACACATCCAACCTTGCTTCTAGTGGGCAGCGCTCTCGTCACGTGACGTGAGATACTCGTGACCCAAGTTTTCGTTTCCTGTCTGCGAGACGTGGTTTCGCGTATAGATTTTGTGTGTTTTCCCGAGGTAGAGGTCTAGGGTTTCCGGTGAGTGTCACCGAGGGTCTTTTCCCTAGACAGTGTAGGGTTCACGATGGCGAGGTCGTGATCGTGTCTACCTAGACCGCATCATCTTGGGTTGGGCCTTCGTCTGTGAGGACGGGCCTCTACGACAGTGGTGTCGTAATTGTTCCCTTGGCAGTGTAGCCGGGGTGATTCGCGTTCTGGTAGTCCCCCGACCATGGGATCGGGGTGTTGGTTTCCGTTCCAGCAGGAGTAGTTGTAGTGGTGAGTTTTTACCCACCACCGGTTTGCTGTTCCTGCTGTCGTTGCTGCTTTCCGCTACCGCCAATGTTTACGGTTGGGGTTCCGCGGGACCCCTACTGAGCTAGTGATAGGAGGTTCACCCTTACTTTTCAGGTGTGACGGTTCTTCCTCGAGGTTCGAGGGTGCTGTGCGTAGGTTCTTAGTTGCCAGCTCGCTGGGCCTAGTGTTCACTCGGTGTTGGGTACATTTCTCTGCCTTAGACTATACTTTTGTTGGACTAGACTCTGTAGTTAGATTGTTTATTTCTATTAATGGTTGAATTTTCCTGCTTTATTTCCTATTTCTTTGTACCTCCACACTCCTCTTAGCCCTTCCGAGCCCTCCGGCTCGTGGGCAGAGGGCCAGAATTCGAATGGTATCGGATTCTTCCCGGTATCCGGATCTTGGGTCGTTACACAAGACATGAAGAAATAAATATTTAATTTATAGTTGCGTACAAATATAAACAAATGATACATACTCTTAATCATATGGGCCCAATCTTAGCCACATCACATCTCCAAATAATCTGACATTATGCGTGCACCGCAGATAGAATAAAGAGTCTTCGTAACACATGGAACCTACATAGTGCTCCAAGTACATGCGTACGTAGTATTCATATTGTTGAGAACACTGTGAGTACACAACTAGTGGTGGCGCAGCTGAGAGCTGATCGTATCCTTCGGTATATTGGGGTATTGAAGCATGGGCATGAGGATATGGGTACGATGGGAAGAATGAACTATTGCTCTCAGAATGATCATGATATATAGGCTGCTGCTGCCATGACCATCCATACTCACTTCCAAATCTCTGAGAGTCATATGTGCTCATCCTCTCAAAATCAGGCAGCATGTCTTAATAGCTGGTACTGGTACTATCTGTAATAGAACTTTCATAGTAGGGATCCCCATAATCAGCTATCTACCTCGCCCCTGGCGGTGTAGCACCGTGGTCCTCATCTTGCGTGACATGTGTGAAGTGCTGCTTCTCTATCCATACCACATGTTCGTGGCCCATATGACCTCTACCTTGACCACTGTTATACTCTAGGCCACCAACACTAGTATCCCCACGAGGACTCCGTTGACATCACGAGAACCTCCATGATTATGGGACTAAGACCCTGTCGGTGTACTGTCATCACACTACAATAAAAATGAGATATAGTGGTAGTTTGCTTAAAGGCATTTGTTAAAACTGCCCCAAATGTATTATCAATAGAGACATTTTATTTAATAATGTCCGTAAAATATTTTAAACCCTAAATCTTATTATAAAAGAATTATTAAAAATGCCGCTGAAGGGTACCATCTTCAAACTCGTGGGAATCCTTTCCGTGTTTTTTCTTTGTATGAGAGTCTAACTGTTCCCCCCGTAACTTCTTTTCCCCCACGGACTCTTCCTGTTTCCCTCCCTCCCGATCGAGTTTCTTGGCATTTGTAGAACTCTTCCTCCCTCTTCTCCCTTCACCTCCTCGCCTCCCCAGCATCCGTCTCTCCCCTCCTGTAGACTCTTCCTCATGCCCCCTCTCCTCCCTCACTCTTTCTTAGATCTACGGTCGCCCACCACTGCAGGGAGGGCCACCACTGCTCCAAGCAGGAAAACCGTGCCCGCAGATCCACATGAGGAATCGGCAGTGGTGGCCATGGCGGAAGCCATCGTGCTCAAGGGCGTCATGAAGGGCCACACAAACGTGGTGACCGCCATCGCCACCCCTATTGACAACTCCGACATGGTCGTCACTGCCTCGCGGGACAAGTCCGTCCTCGTGTGGCACCTCACCAAGGACTTCGCCCCCTCCGCCGACGGCGGCTCCTCCACCGACTACGGCGTCCCGCGCCGCTGCCTGACCGGCCACTCCCACTTCATCCACGACGTCGTCCTTTCCTCCGACGGCCAGTTCGCCCTCTCCGGCTCTTGGGACGGCGAGCTCTGTCTCTGGGACCTCGGCACCGGTGCCACCACCCGCCGCTTCGTTGGCCACTCTAAGGACGTCCTTTCCGTCTCATTCTCCGTCGACAACCGCCAGATCATGTCTGCCTCCCGCGACCGCAGCATCAAGGTCTGGAACACCCTCGGGGAGTGCAAATACACCATCCAGGACGGCGACAGCCACACCAACTGGGTCAGCTGCGTCCGTTTCAGCCCCAACACCTTCGTCCCCACCATCGTCTCTGCCTCCTGGGACCGCACCATCAAGGTCTGGAACCTCGCCACCGACGGCCTCCCCTTCCGGCGAGAGCTCCTGACCCCGTGAGTCGTTGCTCCACACACCCATCCATTCCCCAACACCGATCTCTGATTCAGATGCTCTCTAGTTGTTCCTGCTTTCGTCTTCCGTGGTGTGAACGATGATCTCTTGATGTAGCGATCGAGTGGGAGAAACCTGTGGAAACGTTGGTTGGATTGTGTGGAAGTCACTTGTAGTGTATGATCTCTCTGTAATGCGTTGATTGGTCTCGTTTTGGAAAGCAATAATTAGGTTTAAAGCTTGATGGTGGGTTTCTGTTTATTGGAATTAAAGGTAATCTAGTTTATATTTTGTCTGCTGTGGATTTACGAGCTATACGTTTTGTAGGTGGATGGCAGCAACGTTGGTTGATTTCTATATTAATATGGAGGCCATCGCGGTAACTTGCAGCAACTTTAGAAGTCCCTCTCGTCTCTGGTGATATGCTTTTAGAGGATATAAATTGCTTTATTCCCTGCATGACCATAAATCATGTACGTGGCAGAAGCTTCATGTTCATATGATTAAATAACTGGTCATTTCATCTTTGTAATTTTCTTCAAGATAGTCATTGCCAACAACCATGAAGTGTCCTAATCCTGCAAAGACATGCAATTGTGCCTATGCAATGTTCCAACTCTGTTCATTTCGTATGCTAATTTTTTGATACCAGATATAAATATTTTTTTCTGATCAAGGTTCTTTCATATATATTGAGTTTTTATGGTCTCAAACTGCATAATCGTTTGATGTCTCAGGTATGGATTGCTTACAAGGAATCAAGTTGCATCAGCACATGCATATGGGTCATTATGTTGATCTGCCTTGGCAGGTTTGCCATCCTTTCAGTCTAGCCATTCTACCCATATGCTGCTAGAAAGCTAGTTCTGCAATTCATTATGCTTCCTTATCATTTCCATTGGATTTTTGACACTGCCAAAATGCTGATTGCTATTTCAGAAAGTATCTTTTTTTCAGTAATTTTTGTTACTATTTTGGATGTTTGAATTATGTGGTGCCTGTGCTTCTAGTTGTGGGTTGATTTTATTTCTTATTTGCAATGCCCAGTTTCTGGTAGCTGGTTTTTTGAATAGCATCATTTGAACATTAATCATAATTCGTCTTTCTTTCCCTTATTCTTTTCATTAAGTGAAGCGTGCTTCAGGAACGCTTTTATTTGTTTCATGTATGGATTTATCTCTGACTATGTCTTTTATCTTTCCAGCATTGCTACTTGCACCTATGTTGTCTTGCAGCTTTTTAACATCTCATCCCAAGACTCGGGACAAAATCCGGTCTACCATGTATTACAGCATTATAGTGTTAGGCAAGTCAAAGCACTATTCTTTGAGGAATACATGACTTACACACTAATACTTGAAATTGTTTCATTTTTTACCACTTAGAAATCAATTTTGTTCGAATATAAACTTATACTGTTCCATCAATGCATTTATGTTAATAAGTGCAATCTTTTATCAACTACTTTAAAAAAAAGTTCCTTTGAGGTGTTCTTTGGTGAGGTTAGGGTTATATCTTGTACAATTAAGCTCATACTCCAGTGAAAACTAAATACAAAAAAAAAAAATCAAAACACCTCTTTTGGCATTGGCTTGTAATATGCCTACTTCTTTGGTTCAATTAACTCACTTCTCCTAAAGTATAGACCTTTGTAGGGACTCAAGAAGCAAGTCTCAACTCGTTCTCCTTCTTGTATAACAGTGAAATTTCCTACTTGATTGCTATCTGAAAAGTTAGAAATAGAGATAGAAAAAAGATTTTTATTAATGCTACATATGCTGAATTTGCTGTCTGCAGCTTATTCTTGTTGTTACTTGCTTTGTTTTCTGATCACAACACGCATATTGCATTTCTTGACAGTGTAGTGTGTTTAATTTTTTGTCTTGCTATCCAGGATGGGCACTGAAAAGCAGGCAAAAGTTCACTCTGTTGAGATTGGAAGAATTATCTTCAGCATGTTGGGTTTCTTAATGTTGGGCACCCTCATCTATACTCTCCTTACTGATGGTTCACCTTTCCGCAGAGAGATACTGACTCCGTGAGATTTCCTTCTCTTTATTGATTTTTTTTCCTGCTCCACATTGTTAGTTATATGCAAAAATGAAGGAAAAGCGGATCTTCATCATGGTTCAATGACTTGGGGATCTGTATCAGATCCGATACCTCCTGATCCAGTATAAGTGGGCCCGACTCAGAATCAACTTGGACTAACTCAGCAGAGTCACATATGTAGAATAAACTCAACAATAGAGTTTGATTCTTTTTATCCATAAAATGCAAGATTTATGGTTGTTGTTATATTATTACTATAGTTTTAATTTTTTAGATTATTTTTTAGATATGACATTATTATTTAAATAGTCCATAGAGATTCAGTGTGATTTTCTCGGAGTCGCCTGAGACAGGGTGAGTCAGACCGAGTCGGCGAACCATGATCTTGATAACCCCCCCCCCCAAAAAAACTTAATTTTAGGCTGTTCTACTAATTTCAAAATGTTATGATTATAAGCTTTTGCTCTTTGAAATCATTTGTCAGGATGTCACTATGTAATTAGACAAGTTTCATCTTTAACTAGTTTTTCTTACATCTATATGTGCACATGCAAATTGATGTTAAAATGTGTGTAGGTGGTTGACAGCGACCTTGATTGATTTGTACGTCAATGTTGTGGCTATAGCGGTGTGTGACTTATCTATGTATTTATAGTTCTCGCTTCTATTGGTTTGTGTTCAGAATTTTGGGTATTTAGGTGGATAATTATCATATAGTTATATGAAATTGTTCAATTCTATATTGAAAAGATTGGTTGTATCAAGAACCTCCATGTAAAGCTTCAAAGTAGTCTCTGGGTGTTACCAGAAATGTGTGGGAGAATCTTTTATATTTCAGCTTATTGCTTGATACATTTTTGTCAACTTAGTTCACATTTTACAAGCTGAAATGTTTAGTGTCTGTTATTTTACCATATTTTTGTTAATTGTATCTTGCTTTTCACACTTTGCTCCACACACATGGCCATTGGAGTGCATGGCGTCTAGTTCCCAAAGTCACTCGGTCCTTTTCAATTTAGCTTATTGTCTATGACTTGCTTTAGACATTTGTAAACAGATCTCCATTCATCATTCCCTGTACAAAATGGTGGTTACTGTTGTGGACGCACTTTTTTTTTACCTCTTATTCTCTTGTTGGTTTATTCGTTTATTGAGTGCGTGGGCGTGCCAGTCACCGAAGTGACAATTTATTCGGGCCCCGAAGAGCCCATGGTGCGCTCGACCTGACTTCGTCAGACGATTGTGTGGTTCGTGTCGGGACCAGAACCCGCCATGCCGTAAAGGTCACGACGTCATTTACATCCCCCATACGAGGGAACACCCTTGATTAATCGCCGAGATTCAGGGCCTCATGGCCAAGAGATTAATTGCATGAAAAGTCTATTACGAGGTATTGAGATCCTCACGCGAGGGCGAGAAGAAAACCATTCGAGGTCATGTCGGCCATGTGCTGACCATTTGATGTTCGGACGAGTGTCCATCTCGGGGAAAGCGCGATCGTCGCGGGAAGACCGGAGCATATGTATGCCAGGATATGGCAATTTACTGTTCAGAAGAACGGAAAACGTTTGGCTAAACCTCGGTTAGAGCGGTCGGAAGACAGTAAATCTGTTGGCCCGGTGCAAGAGCAAGCTGCGACCATACTGCGGTGGGCCCCCCGCGGTCGAAACAAGACTTACATGAGCGTCATTAATATTTTCGGTGCCAAGGGGCAACGAGGGAATATCCCTTGAATCGGCTGAAAAGCCCTGTGTCTAGGGAGGCGGACGTTCGAAACGTGTCGGTCATTCCAGAGACCGTTTAATATTCAGACGAGAGTCCGGCTTAAGAATATTGTAATCATCGCAGGAGGACCTAGAACATATGCATGCCGGGATACGGCGAGTTTATTATTCCGAGACACTGAAAACATTCGGTTGAATCTCGGTTATTGTAGCTGGAAACCAGCGAATCTATTGGCCCGGTACGAGATCGAGTCAGGACCATATTGGGGGCGCCTCCCGTGGTCCGAACGGGGCTTGCGCGGGCATCATTAATATTTCCGGTGTCGGAGGGCAACGGGGGAGAGTCCCGGGACTAGACTCCAGAACCGAAAACGTGTTCGAAAGGAGCGGGCTGTAGATCGAGGATATGAGCCAGACGATGACCATGATCGGGACAGGCCCGAGGTCTGAGTGTGGCCCACGGAGGTCTTATTGATATTCCCATGGAAGGAGTCTGGGGGTGGCGAGAGCCGTCTCGTTCTAATTCGGATTCCGTCGGTCAATTGCCGACCTTTTTCATGTTTGGGCAAGGGCCCATATTGAAAGTGCGATGCGGGCGGGAACAACCCCGTACAAATGTATGCCGAGTTTACGGCAATTTCGATGAAAGGGCGGGAACGAATCCCGATAGGAACGGGTCGGAATTGATGAGCTATTGGCCCGGAGCAATGCCGGCTCACAACCATATCGGGGTAGGAGCCACCAGCTATGCAGGTCGCTCACGGGCCTTTTCATGTTCGGACGTAGGTCCGTAATAAGAACGCGACGGGAACCGAGGTGAATCCGTTCAAATGTCTGCCGAACGTGCGGCAATTTTAGTAGCGGCTCGGAAGGGATCCGGCCGGAGAAATGAGTCCGGTTTAATCGGAATGTCAGCCCGAGGTGAGGTCAGGTCATGGCCATTTCGGGATAATTCCCTAGACTCTGGCCCAACTCGCAAGGGCGGTATTGTTGTTCCTTCGGCACCGGGTCACGGGAGAGACGGGGCTGCGAAGCGGATCCCATTGTTTTATTATTATCTAAGAAATGTTATCATTGTCATTTGTTAATTTGTATATATATCTTTGAGCGAATTCTTTATTACTATTTATTCATTTTTCTTGTGATTTATTCATTTACTATTGTTATTATTAGGTTTGTTATTATTTTTGTTCGTTTTATTATCATTCATTTGCTTGTCATTTTTTGTCAAGTTTGTTATTATTATTTATTTATTTTTGTTATCATTTATTTGTCGATTTATCATTATTATTATTTCTTTTAAGCGTATTATTATTATTGCTTATTTCTTTACCATTCTTGTTTATTTATTCACCTTTTTGAATTTATTATCATTTATTATTGTTGTTTAACATTATTGTTTGCTATTATTTCTCTATTTTCTTTTGAGTTTGTTATTATTATCATTATTTAAGTCTTGTATCATTGTTTGTTTATTTATTATGTTTTCTTTTAGCTTATTATCTTTATTAATATCATTATTTCAGATGTACCGCTTGGTCATGGGAGTGCGCCGCTGGAGGGCCAAGGGAGTGTGCCGCTGAGGGCCAAAGGAGTGTGCCGCTAGACGGCTAAGGGAGTGTGCCGCTGAGGGCCAAGGGAGTGTGCCGCTGGGGGCCAGGGGTGTACCGTTGGAGGGTTAAAAGGGTGTGCCGCTGAGGGCCAGGGGTGTACCGCTGGAGGGTCAAAGGAGTGTGCCGCTGAGGGCCAGGGGTGTACCGCTGGAGGGTTAAAATGGTGAGTGTGCCGCTGAAGGCTGAAGTAGGAGCGTGCCGTTGAAGGGCTGAAGGGTGTGTCGGCGAAAGGGGGTAGAAGGCGTACCGCTGAAGGGCTAAGCGAGTGTGCCGGCGAAGGGCCATGAGGTATGTGCCGGCGAAGGATGGCTAGAAAGGTGTGCCGGCTAAGGGAGACAATAGGAGCGTACCGGCGAAGGGCATGGGGAGCCCACTCCTCCTCCGTTTCTTTTAAGGCTTTTCTTTTCTTCTGTTCTGATTTTTATTAAGTTTGCATGGGTTTCTTCTCTCTTTCTCTTGATTATCTTCCATTCTTTCTCTCCTGAGGACGGATGTTCGAGTTACTTAGTCATTATTTGATTCGGCTCTCTTTGAGTTGATTACGGTTCCCTTGCCTCGGTTAAAGCCTTTTACCATTGTTCTTTTTATTTGCTTGTTGCTTTCTTTTAGTCCTTTTTAAAGTGTGGTCGTTCCATTTGTTTGTTGCTTCCTCTTATCCTTTTAATATGTTATCATTTCTAACGAAAATTCGACAGCATCTCCCCTTGACCCGAGCGTAAGGGAGATACAGGGAACGCGCCCACATGGAGTGGCAGAACCCGACAACTGGAGGTGGGCGCCCGAGAGCGGCAACACCTTTAATAAAACTCCGGAAAACTCGGAGGCAACGGTGGGCAGGGGACCTCTCCAGGAGCAGCTGGGAAGTGTGCCGGGCTGAAGAGGTTGGGAATGTGAAGAGTGGCCTAGGCGTGCCGGGGAAGGCCCGTAGGGGCGTGCCGACGAAGGGGGTTCCCAGGCGCACCGGAGAAGGAGCGATTGGGGTGTGCCGGCAAAGGGGCTCCAAGGCGCACCGGGGAAGGGCTGGGAGAGCGTACCGGCGAAGGCCCGTAAGGGCGTGCCGGCAAAGGGCTTGGCTAGGGCGTGCCGCTGAAGAAGGCGTGCCGGCGAAGGAGGAAGCAAGGCAAAAATGCCCTGGAGGAAGTAAACCCTAACAAAAAGGAGAAAGGGAAAGGGGGGGCGTGAAACACCGAAGGATGCAAACACGGAAGAAACGCTTTAGAAAGATGTTCAAGAGAAATACTTGCAAGCCTCCTACTTTTATTATCACAAAGAGAGTGCCCCGAGGGAGCTAATACATGGCGACGTGAAAGAACACAAGGGGGACAAAGAAAGAAAGAAAGAAGATATAATGGGGGGGAGCAGGGACTCCTCCCCTCCCGGTCCTCACTCTCTCTCTTCACTCACCCTCCTTCTCTCTCTCTCTTCACACCAGTGGTGGTGGACGGGATAGCGACGGGGGAGCCGGAGCCTCCTCTCTCCTTCTTCTCTTCTTCTGCTTCTTCTTCTGCTCTTCGCGGGGACGGCGGTGGGCGGAACAGCAGGAGGGGGAGGCAGAGCCTCCCCTCTTCTTCTTCTTCTTCTCTTCTTCTCTTCTCATCTTCTCTGTCTGCGTGTGGGTGTCCCTGTGTGTATCTGCCTCTCCTCCCTTTTATTCGCAGCGAAGAGAGGTTTTATACCCCGGGCAGCGGGAGCGTCCCAAGGCGGGAAGCGTGCGACGAGCATTCAATTGGAGTTGACTCCCTTGTCCTGGATGGCAGGAAGAGTAGGCAGGTGGCCCAACGGTTGGTTGACACCTCAAGGAGCTCACTGCGCGCCAAGGACGCGTAGGGCATGGGCACCACGTCGTTCAGCCGTTGAAAAGGCTTAACGCTGTGCAGCTGGTGGGCTGAATAAGTGTGCCGTAGGAGGGCCAAAAGGGCGTGCCGCGGGAACACCCAACGGGCGTGCCGCTGAAGGCCCAGAAGAGTGTGCCGCTGAGGGCCCAAAGGGGCGTGCCGCTGGAGCCATGGGGCGTGTACCGCTGAAGGGCTCATGGGGCGTGCCGCTGGGGACCCTGAGGCTGTGCCGCTGAACAGCTTAAGGGCGTGCCGCTGAAGGCCCAGCATAGTGTGCCGCTGAGTGCCCAACGGGGCGTGCCCTTGAAGACCCCTGGGGGAGGCGTACCGTTGAAGACCCCTCCAGGGGGTGTGTGTCGTTGAAGCCCCCCCCCTGGGGTGTGCCGCTGGGGCACCCAGGGGGTGTGCCGTTGAAGCCCCCCCCCCCTGGGGTGTGCCGCTGGGGCCCCATGGGGGCGTGCCGCTAAAGACCCCCCAAGGGGGGGGGTGCCGCTGAAGACCCCCCCAAGGGGGGGTGTGCCGCTGAAGACCCCCCCCAAGGGGGGTATTAAGTGGGCAATTTTAAGCCCGTTGCGAGCACGAGTCGTGGCCCGTTTGATTTTCTTCGAGGCCCGTGGATCGTGGGGCCCCCGGGGGTTGGCTTCTCTTCGCCGTCGTGATTTCGGGGACGGCTTCACGGCAGCGTGCATATTCGGGGAGTCCGGATGACCAGTCTTACTGGGGCTTCTTCACTCGGTGCCGTTGTCAGTGCTGGGTCGAGTGGGATACCTGGTTGTGCAATTTTTGGTGTCCACAACTGTCTACACAGGTTGTTGATGGGATGTGATTTATTGTTATAGCAAGTCTTCATTTCAGGTAAGCATAGTCAACTCAGTTATTGTGATAAAGAAATGCATGAGCTTGATTCCCTCTTGTTTTAAGATCCTAAAACAAATTACACTAGTGATCCAGTTGTCTGTTGAACGTAACTGAAGATAGATTAGGATGGTCAACCATCTGAAGGATAGGACTCATCAATAATCCGTCAACAGAGTGATTGAGAAAATGATGCATCCATTACGGAGACTCTCCAGCTGCACCCTGGTGTTCCTGAAGTGAACCATGCCTAGCCCTCCAAGCTCCCAAAGTGAGGCCATATTCTTGATAACATATCGTTACTACAGCCCTTGGAACTAAGAGCATAGTGGAGGATAATTACTAGCAGATAGTCCGAATGCCCCAGGTTTCTCCCGATGCCATAAAAGGAATAAAATGTTTCTACCTTATGATCTTTCCTCACATTTTCATGGATATTTTTTTTACTAGAACTCAGTACATATTGTGGTTTCCAGAAATTCATGATTCTAATTCAGTATTTGATGTATGTAATGGGATCTTGTATCTTCTTTTTTTCCATGCTCGGTAATCTCATGGGTTATATCTTGGAAACATTATATTTTTTCTTCAATCAACTTTGATGAATGTTGGTTCCAAAGATATCTATAATTTTCTATGTTTCATATAAACTACACTAATTCTCAGGCTTACCTTTTGGCTAGTGATTGGTGGTTTTGCTTGATCATATGCTCTCTAGTTTTTTTACATTTCTTACGAATAGTTCTATACATATGGCAGCAAGTTGTTGCACGAGAGAATATTTTACTTACAAAGATGCTGACATTGGTCAACTTAGCATATATATTGCTGGTTCTGAATTATTCATTGGCACCATTGTGCCAATTGTGTTTTTTCTTTTAGGTGGGTAACATCATCAAGCCCGCAAGGCCTGTGAAGCCCAAGGTGCAGAAGGGAGAATAAAACTGATAGAGAAGAGGTGGAAGAGAAGCTGGCCAAGAGTATGGTAGAGAGGAATGCAACTGTCATGGCGGCATGCCAAACCATCCAATCAATTGGCTTCCCTTACTACTCGTCCAATTGCAAGAAAATGTTTGTACCTAAAAGCATCAAGGGGAAACTATTTTATCTGTTTTGAAGAGTTGAGTTTGTATATTTTAGTTGCAGAGTGAAAAATTGAGGTTCCATAATTTGAGTTGTATTTATAAGTCATGGATGCTATATGTCTTGTGTAATTGGGATATTTTCATGATTTGATTTTATAATATAGCTCTATGAAGAGATTATTTTTATCAATGACTATCATGTATTATTTATGATTATGTTAAAAGGTGGATAGATTATATATGCATGTGTGGTGTATAATGGTAGGTGTTCGTGCATGTCAATGAATTACGAAGAATATGATATATCTATTGATTGTATGTTAGGAATGTTGACTCTAATTTTTATATTTTAGGATGGTTATTTTGGTGCAATATTTAGAAACTAGAGCTTCTTACAGATTGGTTGTTTGGGACAATTTGGAGAAGAAAATACATTTTAAACACGTTATTATAAGTGATTATTTAAAGGTATTTTTAGACGACTATCCTTAAAATAGGTTATTTGGGGTAGTTTGAAGGAGGAATTACCCTTAAAACATGTTCATTAGAGGCATTTGATCATCAAAATTGCCTCTGTTAAAATATTTAGGGGCAAATTTTTAGTGCCTCTAATGACAAAATTAGGGACACTTTTCAAAAAGTGCCCCAAAAATTTTTAGAGACCGAGGTAATAGGGGCACATTTTAAATTGCCCTTAAAACAAATCAAACTGCCCCTAAAGGTTTTTAGGGCATTTATCTCCATTTTTTGGGGCACTTTTGAAAAGCCCCTAAAGGTCTATTTTCTTGTAGTGTCATCAGAGTCATGACTTCTACTGATGCGGGGCTAAACAGATGGCTCGGGAGTGTCGTCATCTGCATTAGGATCTAATGTCTCTAAGTCTGCAATGTCCATCGAATTTACTCTGGTTGCGTATCCTTTTTACTCTTGAATAATGTGGTCCATGATGATTTCTTCTTTTGTGGAGCAGACAATGACTTATCTGCTGCATGTTGTCTCCCTTTGGATGCCTGAGAAGCGGAGGTTATGTTTGATAAGAAGTTCAAGTAATTTCGTACTGTGTAAGCCTATACGTATGAGTATACTTGAGACGACTGAGTGGGTCGCTTAGATGCTGAGCGTCGTAGCGCAGCGGACTGAGATGGTTGTTTGGATGCTGCCAAAGGCTACAGAATTTAAAGGACAACATATTCAATTAGCAATTAAATATAGCATATAAATCTTCTTGTAGCCATATAATTTCACCTCTCTAAATGACGAACTCCCCCCAACCTCTCTAGAAGTGGATATCCTTCTGGGTTCTATAGATATTGAATGTCGCGGTGCAGTAACCCAAGACCATTGTTCATTTGTCAGATCGGCTTGTAGATATATGCCTACGTTTTCTAATCAAATATGCGATTCAATATATATATGTTATTTCACCTGAGCGACTGGTGGGCATGGATTTGCTGAAAGCTGCATCAATCGCTCCCATGCTGCATCATCGTACGCATATGATGTGTCTCCACCCCCAATGATGAGGTGTTCATCCAAGTTAACTTTTTCATCATGTCCTGCCACTGACTCATCTCCAACCATCTACACATCGGTGTCATCTCCCTCCCCCACTGCTTGCTGCACAGTTGCAGCGAGAAAAGTATTAGGCCGTGGTGTCTCGCCTGGTTCTTCACCCTCCTCATCAAGTTTCGCCTCACCAAGCTCGGTTGTTGTTCTTGCAACCTATGAAACCATAGGGTCATCATCGTCTCGCAAGTACACAACATCTATTGGGTCGTAGTCTCCCTCTCCTCTCCTTGCATCCATCTGCATATGCTTAACCTTTAGCTTCATGTTGTAACGAACATCAACCATTTTGTCAAGCCTTCTGTGTGCTAGCCTATTCCTGAGCTTGGTATGCAAGGAGGAGAATGTCGACCAATTTCGCTCACACCCACTCGAGGAAGATGTTTGTGATAGAACTTTCATTGCAATCTTCCTTAATATCGGTGCACTTGTACCGTAATTGAGCCACCACTCAACTGTTATTAAGGCGGATGATAAACATTATAATAATTAGATGCGATAATTACTTGTTGAGCTATAGAATATGTATTGTCCAAGTACATTACCTGCATCAAGTCTATCACGACTGGCAACGACATTAGGTGTCGCTAATGAACCAATTGTCTCTTTAAATATTTTCATCTGTATTATCAGGAAAAAAATATGTACATAATTATTTTCATGTCCAAATAGTTTAAAATGTCTTGAGGCGGTTGTGAGGCGCTTTCTGTAAGTCTCATAAGGCGTAAACCTTAAGGCACAACGAGACGTAAGCCTTAATAGAGAAGAAAATAATCTTAAAACCATAAAAATGCTAAAAACAATATTGATTTTCATGTGTTAATGTTATATCAACTCAATGATAAATTCATGTAATTTCTAAAGTACTCAATTATGAGCTAGTTGTCTAGTGCAGTTGGTTTGTCACCCTTCCCCATATGGGAGAAGGCCCGAGTTTAAGCTCGATTATCTCCTCCCTTTAAAAAAAAAGTATCTACCAAGAAAAAAAATTGAATTATGTTTTAAGGACAATGTCTAAGATGGTGGGTCCATATTTATTGGACGTTGACAGAATCTTCTGCTTTGCAGCTTCAATTTTGTTGTATACCAATCCCATGGTTGGTACTCTATCCCTATCCACACACCTCAATATCTCATACAGTGGCTCTACCAATGAAACTAATATCTTGACTCTGTCCCAAAAGTTGCTAGTGTTGACAATCCCTTCGACTTCCCCTCCTTCACGTGAAGCGGCAAAAGAGAAACTCAGCCAAGGCTCACCCCTAAACATTTGCTTCAACTCATCATTGTGCTTTAGAAGACTCTGCAATGCGATGTAGTTAGTGACAAATCGTGTGATGTCAGGCCTCAACAGTTTACCACCACCGTGCTCTCTCATCCATACCAATACAAGTGTGTGGTTGTAGATGTATTTCGTGACATTCTGTGCCACCTCGACAACATACTTGACTACACGAAGTTAACCAATCTCTTTCAACATCAGGTCTACATAGTGTGCTGCACAGGGGGTCCAGAAAAAGTGTCGTCTGGTCCTCATCAGCTCCTCCCCAACCATCTTATAGTTCGAGCCATTGTCTGTCACCACTTGAACAATGTACTCCTCCCTGATCTCGTTCACCACTTGGTCCATCAATGACAAAATATATTGATAACTGTGGACATGACCTGACGCATCCTCCGACCTGTGAAAGAAAATATGTCTGTCACAATAAACAAAGAAGTTGATCAGGCTACTTTTAGTGGTACTTGACCATCCATCACACATTAATGTGACTCCGTACTTTGACTATTTCTGATTGAAGGAGTCCACATAACTCTTGATCTCAGTAACTTGTTCATCAAGATATATGCCGGCCAACTCTCTCGATGTAGGTTGTTGCACGTGTAACCCAAGAACTTGTGCTACTTGGAACATTGGCTTGTAGTAAGGGATGTTGGCCGCATTGAAAGATAATCTCGCGTGGTGCCACCATTTTGCAACGGCCTATCCGAGTTTTCATTTTGGCCCCTTCAGACCATATGCATCATCCATCCTCGTTTGCTTGCCATGCTCTCGGGATAGTGCACCGGGCTCCACATCTTCAATGTTGATCGATTGTGTTCTTTTTCTTTGTGAACCTGAATCACCAGTGAAGAAACTCTTGATGTCCCGTAGTTGTCGAGTAGTAGATGAACCACCACTGGATGATTCTCCGGTCCTTACTGTCTCGTGGCTTCGGAGTCTCGTCTCCTTTGAATGTGATGTCTCATCTCTACTCAAACGTAGTGTCTCATGAAACTGCGCTTCATATAAATCATTCACCGTGACATACACATTAGGCTAGTGAGTACGCGCTTGCTGTTCTTCGTCACTAGCTGTCCATGTGCATTCATCCTCGTCATTGTCACCTGCTCTTCCGCTGAGCTCTGCTTCATCTCTTTTCTTCTTTTTTTTCCTTTTGTTGCATCTCAACACTCTTCTTCCGTAGGTGCCTGGCCATTGCAAGTTTCACATCTCTAGGCACATGGGTAGAACCAGCAACCTCAGAGTATCTCGCACCCGCTCCTCCTGCCAAGTGCTTCTTCAACCGGGACACACCTCCTCCCCTGTGTTCTGTCTTGCAGTAGTTGCAACGCCAACAACTACGGTTGCCATCCAACATAACTCCATGTGACCATCCAATATCATTTGGACGTTCCTTGAGAGCCATAAAGTGATTAAATATATCCCCTAAATTTAAGAATTACAAATTTATATGCGTAAAAAATAATGAAATATCACGTGAAGAGTGAAGTATTAATTCTTAAATAGAACTATCGAAGAAAATTTACAAATGTAAATTATATCTAAAACATGAAAATTAATTCTAGAACATCTAAAATAAAATATTTAAATCTAATACATCTAAAATAAATCTAAAATTTGAATCGCCACCACCACCTCCTCTGCCCTCCCACCCCTCTCCGCCCTCCGCCTTCCCACGGACCCCCCTCCCACCGACCTCCCACTGCCCCTGCCCCCCTTGTGGCGACCCAAGATCCGGATACCAGAAAAGGAACACGATACCATCCGAATCCTGACCCGCCGCCCACGAGCCGAGGCTCGGAAGGGCTAAAAAGGAGTGTGGAGGTACAAAGAAATAGGAAATAAAGCAGGATAATTCAACAATTAACAGAAATAATTGAACAACTACAATAGAGTCCAGTCCAACAGAAAGTACAGTCTAAAGTAGTAAAACGTATCACATGCCGAGTGAACACTCGGCCCGGTGAGCTGGCGATTAAGAACCTCCGTATAGCACCCTCGAACCTCGAGGAAGAACCGCCGCACCTGAAAAGTAGGGGTGAGCCTCCTGTCACTGGATCAGTAGGGATCCCGCGGAACCCCAACTGAGAATAACGGCGGCACGAAAAATAGTAACTACAGCAAGAACAACAGTAACAACAGGAACAGTAAACACGGTGGCCGATAAAATCTCGGCATTACAGCTACTCCTACTGTACCGGAAAACATGACCCGGTCTCCCAGTCGGGGGACAACCAAGCCACGAACCCGACATCCCGATCCCATGGTAGGGAGACGGCCAGAACACGAACCGCCCTAGCCACGCTACTAGGAAAATGCCATGATACCTCCGTCGCGGAGGCCTGCCCTCACAGAAGGGCCCAAGCCGAAACCACCCGGTCTGGAAACACGGTCACGACCTCGCCGTCGTGAACACAACGTTGTCTAGGGAAAAGCCCTCGGTGACGCTCACCGGAAACCCCAGACCTCGACTACAGAAACGCTCTCGAAACTACACACGCAGCCCCGTCGACGGGTAACGGAAACCCGGGACACGACAAGTCACGTCTCGTGATGGGAGTACCGCCCACCAGAAGAAAGGCCGGATGCGTCCACTGACGACTGAGTTCGCAGCCTCAGGTGTCTCCCTACAACACCCCAGGCGGAGACTGAGACACTAGACATGTAAACGGAGCGGATACGGAGCGGATAGTCTGATATCCGAATTCATATCCGATTATAATCGGTCGGATATCCGAATCCGACACATTCTATTAGGGTGTATTGTTGTCACAATCCGACTCCAAATTCGACGGATATTATCCGGATTCGGATATATCCGACTATCCGATTAGGTGTAATCGAATAGTCGAATACCATTCCGGATTCGAATATATCCGACTATCCGATTAGGTATAAAACTACTATCCGATTAGGTGTAATCGAATAGTCGAATACCATTCCGGATTCGAATATATCCGACTATCCGATTAGGTATAAAACTATGTTATATGTTCGTGATTTTTTAGTTTTTAAATATGTAAATATATATAATGAATTAAAAAAATAATAAATATAAAATATGATTTTTAACTAAAAAATCTGAGCCAACCTAAAGTGATTCATGCATAATATCAAAAAAACTCATATTTATATTCGGTCGGATAATATCCGACACGGATATCTCAATATCCGAATTCGTATCCGATTAATAATCGGATATCCGATATCGGATTAAATTATCCATCGGATATTTTATTCGGATAATTATCCGATTAAACGAATATGAATTTGAATTCGGTTCGAATTTTAAACGGATAATTGACAGGCCTATTGTAGACACGCTAAAATTGATATTATTTTGAGTATATTTCATATCGCTCTGCGATGCCCCATTTGACCCTCAAATTAGCTTATTTGAGTATTTTTTTCCCACTTTTCATGGATTTCCCCTAATTTCCCCTATTTTCCCATTTTTTTTCCTATTCTCCCTATTTTTTGGGGCATTTATCTCCATTTTTATGATTTTTGAAATCACGCCTTTGGCAAGGGCGCGTTTCTTTTGATTAACGACCTGATTGGGGGCGTCTCTTAAAGAAATGACGACCTCTGGAGAGGGCGTCAATTCCTGGAATTATCTAATTTTTGAAAAAGAATAAATATTTGAAAAAATGTTAATTAACGCCTTTCTTTGGGGCGTGTTTCAATTGACGCCTCTCCTGGAGGCGTGTTTTATAATTTCCAAATAAAAGAAATATTTATTTCCAAAATTGATCTGGGAGTTGACGCCCTTGGCAATGTCGTGTTTTGAATTAACGCCCTATGACAGGTCGTCAATTATTGAATTGACGCCCTGACCAGAGGCGTGTTTCATCTTCTGTCTTCGCAGCCCTTTCCCCAGAGAGTCCTTGCTTCGTTAGACACCTGCTTTGTTTGGGCTCTTGCCCATTCCTATCCTTTCCCCCCTTGGACTCTTGCCTTCTCTTCATCCAATTCTATTTAATAGGGCCGATGAGCTCTGTTGTTAGGTTGGACGCCCTTCTTCTTCTTCCCCCGTCGTTCTTCCTCTTCTGTCTTCTTCTCCTCTCCTCCCTTCGTTCTCCTCCTTTTTCTGTTTTGTTTTGTTTCTTTTGTTGTCTTCTTCTTACGCAGGTGTTGTTCTTGGCTAAGGGGAGGCTTCTTCACGGTTCAAGTCTTCATCCAACTGAAGACCTTTCCCCATCGAGTATCAAAAGCCAAAGGAGCAAAAAACCAGATTTTTCTTATCCCTCCTTTTTCTCTTTTAGTTTATTTTTATTAGTTGATACATACGCATGCATCATATCCCTCTCTCTATGCATATTTCCTTTCTTCAACTATGTTGAACATCTCCCCTTAGTGCAACTCTTGCACTCTTTTCCCTTTATTCATATTTTGCATCTTCATTCATCATATATCTCCCACACCCTCATTGCATAGGGGTTTAAGGGCAATCCCCTTAAGGTGTGTATGGTTCATATCTTTCATGCTCACCTATATTTTTATTGAATTTGATGCTACACCATTGTTTCTAATCCATATCTTTTTGGTGTTGTTGTCTTTGTTTTGCAAGGGTAATTAATTGAAAAGACTCTCTTCGTCGGCCGGCCGATCTTGAAGAGAAAAGGAGTACTCACATCCCCCGCATCTTTTGAGGTATTTTGCGATCATCTCCCCATATCAATCTCCTCTTTGAGACCCTCGTGTCTCTGGCGATCACAACCTCCTTTTAGCACCTCGTGCTATTTTATTATTATTTTTATTGCTTATTCTTATCATTTTTTTTGTTTAAGTGTGGAGTTAAATCAAATCTACAAATTGACGATCACGGTGGGACCCTTTCTTATTTTTTATTTGATTACCCCTTTCCCCTTGGCACTCACGTGTGCCCTTTCCTATTGGTACCCACGTGTACCCCTCCTTTTGTGCCCCTCGGGCACCCTCCCTTGTGCATTGCACTCTCCCCAAAGTGATCTGTCAATTAGATAGATTTGTTTTAAAACTTTCACTTATTTAAAATCTTGATGAGCATGCTTCTGTGTTAATAATTATATTTGTTGATTGCCTATGTGAGTGGTTCTCTACTTTGATATTGCTGGCCGCGAGGGTTTTCTGGAAGAAGGCAACTAACGCCTCTGACAGAGGCGCTTTTTTAGGTAACGCCCTATCGCAGGGCGTCTTTTTTCTGTTTAATGCCTTCTGTCAGGGCGCTTTATATCATATCTTCTTATGCTGTGAATTCACGCCCTCCCACAGGGCGTTTCTTTATTTGGTAGCGCCTCTCTTCAGGGCGCGTTTTCATGATTTGACGCCCCCACCCATGGGCGTCTCTTTATTTGGTTGAGCATCCTTGATAATTAACGCCCTGCCCCAGAGCGTCTCTTTTATTGGTAGCGCCCTGCTCCAGGGCGTCTTTTGATTGGTAGCGCCCTGCCCCAGGGCGTCTTATTCCTGTGTTTTCACCGAACTCCTTTGTTTATCACTGTATCATATTTCTGCTTATATCTTGCATTCAGTCATTCATTTTGCATTGATTTGAGAGGCCTTATCTCTTTATACTAGGAGCCACACACCCCCTTGGTGAAGGAACGACCCTCCATTGAGTATTCCGTCTCTTTGGATTGGAAATTCCTAAACCAAGCCTCCATAAGTCCCCGCACCCGTGGATTCCCTCACGGACGCCGGGCAGGTTGTACCCTTTTGGAGTCCCGATATAGTTGGTCTAATACGTGGTGAGTGAGAGTTCCTAGTTGGCATTGAAGTGAATCATATTGAAACTAGGACTCTCCTTGTGTGAATCTTTCCAAACTTTATTAAAATTCATTAATTCACCAAGGATTAAACAAATCAAAATCACGGTAATCATTCCAACTTGTGTGCTTATTTGCATAATTATTGAGAATTTTGATTATATAATGGCTTACCATGATAGAAACACGTTCAATCCAATTCATGAGGATGCACAACCTAGCACTTCTTATAATCCTCACTTTCAACATGTTCACAATTCTCACCATACTTTCAAAGGACCACGTCCTCACTCTTATGGTGTTGCCCGACCCTTGGGCAATGTCCAATCCAATGGTCCTTCAACTCAATTTCGGGCCACTATTCCCATTAAGCCCTCTCGTCCCAATGATGAGAAGGTCTCCCAGATTTTGCATGCATTAGATCATCTCACCCCTCAACAGATCCAAGCCCTTAAGGCTACCGTTGGGGGTGCATCTCCTTCATCTCATCCTCCTTCCAACCCTATTCGGGTGGCCCATCACCCACTTCCCTCTTCCACTCATGATCCTGGTCGGGTAGCCCATTACCCATCTCCTTCTACTCACACTTCTCCTCGGGTGGTCCGACACCCGCCTCCTTCTATTCCTCCACCACGGCCCCGAGGCCCTTATTGTAATGCCCCGGATTTTTCGGATATTTTTCAGATCATTTTAGTGGGTCTCGGAGTGTATTTTGTGCTTTACACGTGTTTTTCCCTGATGTGCCTTCGGAACTCTTTGCAGGGCAAACCGTGGCGTTCTCCGACTCCGGGACAGTACCACTGCGTTGTGTTCCTTCCGAGGATCGCGGAGGTAATTTTTCATAATTTTCTGAATTTATCGAATTTTCGGGTTTTCCTATATATACTAACCCTTTCCTCTCTCCCCCTCTCATTCTCTCTTTCTCACCCTCTCTCTTCTCTCACGCCCTCTTTCTCCCCTCTCTTCTCCGGCGGCCGACGGAGCGAGGCGGGGGCGAGGCGGAGGCGGCGCGGGTGAGGACGCGGGCGAGGATGGGCGAGGATCGAGGCGGTGGAGGCGCGTGGGAGCTCGTGGCGCGGTCGCGAGCCGGCGAGGGTTTCACGGCGTTTCTTCGCGGATCGGCGAGCTCGGGGCGCGAAATCTTCGGTGGAGGTAGGGTGATGGTTCCCCAGCTCGTGCACTTCCTTTCCCGCGAGTTTCGTAGGCCGTGGTGAGCCGAGCGGGTGGAATCGGGGTTTTTGGGCAAAACCCATGTTTTAGGGCTTGTGGGCCGATCTCCCGTTTCATTGCGTTTTTGGCCGATCCGAGGCTGTAGATGCATGCTAGGGGCTTCTGGGGAGCTTCCCCCTTGTTTTCCCCCTCTCCTGTTGAGGTATGGGGGCGTGGGACGAGTTTTGGGTCGTTTCCCGCCGTAGCGTTCTCGGAAGGAAGTGACGGTCCTTCCAGTGGCCGTCACTTGGTGTAACGCGCCTGGACAGGACCGTTACATCCCCCTTCTGTTGGCCTTT
This sequence comes from Amorphophallus konjac, assembly GCA_022559845.1. Classification (NCBI taxonomy): domain Eukaryota; kingdom Viridiplantae; phylum Streptophyta; class Magnoliopsida; order Alismatales; family Araceae; genus Amorphophallus; species Amorphophallus konjac. The sequence goes on from CM040127.1 coordinate 24,630,236, forward strand.
GGTGGTCTGTGGGTGTGACGGTCCCACGATAGACCGTCAGGTGCTGTGACGCACCAGGGCTAGACCGTTAGAGTCTCTTCCGTTGGTTTTCGGGTCAGGCGTGTGACGCACCAGGGCTGGCGCGTCACAGCCTTGTGACGCCCCAGGGTGGGTGCGTCACATTCCCTGTTACCCAGCTGAGGGCTGGGGGTGTGACGGTGCCGTCTGGACCGTTACTTGCTTGTAACGCGCCCAGGGTGGGCCGTCAGAGTCGTTTTATCCGTTGGAAGGGCCGCGTGTGTGACGCGCCAGGCCAGACGCGCTACATCCGTGTAACGCGTTGAGGCAGGCGCGTTACATCCTGCTTTCACGCCGAGCGCGTGAGGCATGTAACGCACCAGGGAGAGCGCGTTACATTCGTGTAACGCGCTGGGCCAGGCGCGTTACATCCTGTGTTTCTTCGGGCCGTGTAACGGCCTGCGTTAGGCCGCCAGGTGGATGTGACGGTCTCGCCTAGACCGTTACAACCCTGTGACGGTCTAGGGTTAGACCGTCAGGCTTTGTGTCGTCCCGAGGCGAGTTTTTGTGTTCTCCGCCTTGCCCCGCAATGTGTGGATCCCTAGTCGACCCGGTTGGGACCCAGTGGTCGACCTGCGGTCTTGTGAGTGTCCCTGACACCCGTGGGTTTCTGTGTCCGTGTTTTGAGGGTGTCTGGAGGACCGTGTTATCTCGTTTAGCGTGCCCGTAGGGTTGAGAGTCCGGGTGACTTCTCGCGTGCTGGGCCTTCGTGTTACGCTCGATCGAGTCACCGTGTATCGGTGTGTGTGCGGTGGGGTGTCCCCCGCATGCCGTGAGTTTCTTTGGAAGGCGATTCCCATGTGGGCCACGTGGTTGGTCTTGGACTGCGAGTCCAGTTATCCGGCCTGGGGCTGGAGGTTTCCCGCTTGCTTCGAGATGGGAAATCGTCGTGGCGGCTTGTGTGCTGCCTTGGGAATCGTGCTTCTGCGTTTTCCGTGTGGCCCGTGTGAGTGGCCTTTGTCCCTTGCGTTCCCTTCTCAAGGGAATGGTCTTGGCAACTTGTGTGTTGTCTCGGTATTCGTGATATCGTGGTTTTGGACCTAGAGATTGGGCTAGATCGACGGCCTTGTGCTGTTGCGTGCAACGGTCTTGACCCCGAGTCTTGTGACTCAAGGACCGTTGGGTGTAGTGCGTCTGGAGGACTGTCCAGAGTCCAGTGGCTTAGCGCCACTTGAGTTTTCTCGACTCTAGCGCACGGTGCGTGCGTGGCCGTGGACTGTGAGTCCCGTTTCTTCTCCGACTGTGGTCACCGTGCGACGGGGCCGGTACGCGGGGTTGTCCCCGTACGTCGTCGGATTCGGACGTTGTTTTCCGTTGAGTTGAGAGTCTACTCCTTCAGTGACCCTCCACTAGTCGTAGCCCACCAGTACGAGGTGCTGGTCTCACCTGGGAGTGGTGTACGGGCACCCACCTTTCGAGACGGTTTGTGGACCGGTTACCGTAGGCCCCTCGTCGGTAGCCAGAGTCCGGCTACGGGGGAAAACCGGTCAGAGGACCAGACCTAGTGACGCAAGGTCTGTGTGTGCACACGTGGTTGGGGGCGGTTGGACCCACGTCGACGGGCGTGACCCCAGCTAGTTACTTGTTTGTGGTTACTTGTACGGTGTTCGCGCCTCGGGTAGGACCTACCACGTCAGGCGGTTCACCTGCGGTGCGGTGTAAGACGTCAGGGGACGCTACCGGCTGTGCTTCTAGTGGGTGGTACTCCTGTCGAGTACGGAGTGACAGACTGTCAGTCTCTGTGTCTTTGACCTTCGGGTTTTTGGTCGTGTTGACCGGTGAGTTCGGTTGTTTCACCTTGGCGCGTGTGTCGGTTCTTGCGCCGTGAGATTAGTACTAGTGGCTTTACCGAGGTTGGGTCTTGTTGTGCGGTGCCCGCGATCGGGTGGTCGGGGTTGCACCTTGGACAGCGTGTCCAGGTCGGCTGTGTCCGAGGGACAGGCCTCTACGGCGTGGTTGCCGTGTGTTCTTACTTCGGTAGGTGGTACTAGCGTGGTTTGGTAGCTTCGACTGTGTGATCGAGGTCTGCCTTCTTGCAGTAGGAGTAGCTATAGTGCCGAGTTTTGACCGGCCACCGGTTTGCTGTTCCTGCTGTAGTTGTAGCTTCCTTTCCGCTACCGCCGTTGTTTCCGGTTGGGGTTCCGCGGGATCCCTGCTGAGTCTCTGTTTTGGAGACTCATTCCCTGCTTTTCAGGTGTAGCGGTTCTTCCTCGTGGTTCGAGGGTGCGGAGCGGAGGTTCTCAGTTGCCAGCTTGCCGGGCCGAGTGTTCACTTGGCATGTGGTACGCTTTACTGCTTTAGACTGTACTTTCTGTTGGACTGGACTCTGTTGTAGTTGTTTATTTATTTCTGTTAATTGTTGAGTTGTCCTGCTTTATTTCCTATTTCTTTGTGCCTCCACACTCCTTCTAGCCCTTCCGAGCCCTCCCGGCTCGTGGGCGGCGGTGCGAGTCTCGGGTTATCGGGCCTTCCCGGTAATCGGATTCTCGGGTCGTTACAGCTGGTATCAGAGCGGTGGTTGTGGGCGTGCATAGGAATTCGAAATGTTGCAGTGATCAGAGTCCATAAGGTCCAGTACAGTCGGCAGCTGGCATAGGGTTTTGTGCTTGTTTTTCTGCTTTGTTTCTCGCTTGAGAGCTTGAGTGCGCTGTGCGGCGCTGTGAAGGTGGTCGCTGTCCGCGGCTTTCGTGCCAGCGTAGGGTCTAAGGATCGAGGTCGAGAGCCTTCTCCCTCATCGGTGGTGGCCCTGATTGTGCTGCGTTGGGCAGAGGTTGCTGGCAGGCGTGAGCTGGCGGTGCTGCGTTCGAGGAACCTGCAGCGTGGTCAGGTGTCTGGTGCGGACTGTTCTTGGTTAAGTGGCCGTGAGCGTGCTCTGAGGGAGCTGCTGTCGGTTTTTGGTCACTCCAGCTTGAGGTTTGTCCAGCTCCTGAGGCGTTCTGATCGAGAAGTGTGCTCCGGTGAGCGGAATGTCTTCTCGGTGAGCTGCTGTTTCGTCGAGCCTGATGTTCTTGTCGCGCTCTGTGGCGTCAGAAATGACGTGTCGGTCCTGATCGTTCTGCTGATTTCGAGGCAAGATTGGGCTGTGGTGTCCCAGTAAGTCTTGCTCCTGCGCTCTTCTGTGCGATTGGGTTGTGTTCGCCCTGGAGTTGGCTTGAGATGTGAAGGCTCCGCGGTGAGTTTCGGGACTCGAGGGTGAGCATCGGCGGTTGTCGGTTATGGCTCGTGTGACGGCTCTTGGCATGCCGTGTTGCAGTTCGAGGAATTGCAGCGGTGGTGCATCGAGAGATGCTGTGATGGTGGTCCGACGTGACACTCGTCGAGTGTGTCGGAGGCGCTGACCTGATGGAAGCGATAGTTTTCCTTGGTGCTGGATGGTGCTGTTTCCAGCGTGTGCGAGGTTTGAGGTCAGGTCGAGCGTGGAGTTCTTCCGTTGGTCGAAGGTGCGCTGGTTTCTCCTTTGGTTGGAGAGATTGCGTTCGGCTAAGGATCGTCGTCTTGCGTTGTGTGTTCGGATTGGTTGGCCTTGTGTGCCATGAAGTCCGTGCGAGACGTGCTCCTTGTCTTGGCAGGGTGGTTGCCTGTGAGAAGTCGTGCCCATTCCCTTGTCGTGTGAGGGTGCTGGCGCTGTTCCGGAAGGATGAGTGCTGGGTGGGCGGTGTTTGCTTTCTTGGCTGTGCGCGCGGATTTGAGTGCGCAGCGGAAGCGTGGTGGGCCCATAACCCACTGGTTCAGGATCGTAGCGTTGGTTGCTACGGGTGGATTCCTGAGTTCGCGTTCAACATCGGAGGATGGGTTCCTCGGTGTGAAACGTGTTGTTGCCGTGCCGTTGCTCGAGGTTTTGTGGTTGTTGGCACTGGCAGGGTGGAGTGTTGGGGAATGTGCTGGTTAGTACGCCGCATGAATATCATGTTCCTGTGATGGAAGCCGTGTCAGGCGTCGGTGTCGGACCTGGATAAGGTTGTTGAGGATGTCGCCTGACGGAGGTCGAGGACGTGTTGGTCAGAGTCGGTGGCTTGGCGCCCGACTTGTGTTCCCAATCGTGTCCTCGGTTGAGATCGTGCTTTGAGGATATGGTCTCTGGCAGACTATGGGTCCCGGTTGGCGGCTGTGAGTGGCTGGTGAGCCTAACCGGGTGACCGACCACAGCAACGTCTGTTGGTTCTACGGTCTTGTCGGATTGTGACGGTGAGATGGTTATTGCTTAGGGACCCGTGAGCACTGTTCAGGTGGTGTCCCGTGGCTCTATGGTAAGGGCGGAATCGGGATTGGCGGGTGTCCACTTGGATTGATCGAAGGATTTGATGAGACCAGATGGATGAGTGACGCCTGTGGGCGGAGGCCTTTTGTGAGGTGGGCGTCGGAGGATGGTCCTTGATAGGACGTTGGTGTCGCAAAGGTTATCCCTGGTTTGATGACCAGCATGGGATGATTCCCCTGTGAGTCTGAGTCCAGTGAGGTGATGATTGAAGACACCAGGATCCGTCATTTGGTTTCGTCGTGCTCCCCGAGAGGGTTGAGTTGGAGCGATGTTCGAGCTTGGATGCGGTGTCCGAGAGGAGTGCAGCTCGAGATGTGGCATCAGTCTGTGTGGGAGTCGACGGATGGCTTGCTGAGGTTTGGAATGTTTCCTTTGGACCCGGTCGAGGACCAGGAAAGAAAGAAGAAGCTGAGCAAGCGAAGGGTTCCCGTTGACGAGCAGTTGGTGACCAGTGGATGGTCTTTTCAGAGACAGAAGATGCTGGTTGTTGGGGCTCGAGCGTGGCGAGAGCCGTGTGCCAGCGAGACCTTTGATGGTCGTTTCTGTGATGTGCCTTTTCCGGATGGGATCTGGGCTTTGTCGAAGGTTGTCTTTTGACAAGAGTTGGCACGGTGTTGTGTCTGGCTTTCGGCTTGCCATGTGTGAGGTGTTTCTTGGTGTTGAGCCGATGAGCTAGTTGCGGTCCGTTGAGATGACTGCTTGAGCTGGTGGAGGCTCTATTTTGGTTGCTCCCTCGAGGAGGGCGTGCGACCTGTCAGCTGGTTGCGAAGCTGTTGTGCGATTTGTCTGCTGACCATTGGATGGATCAGTAGCTGTTGCTCGTATCGAGGGTTGCGATTCTTCGGTGAGCGAGATCGTGGCTGCGGCGCCATGGTGGATTCTCGCGTTGTCTGAGGTGACGCCAGACTGTGTCCTTTGGTATATGCCTGCTCTGTGGCCGGTGTGCTCGGCGCGAGGAGCGAGGTGTTGTGTGTGATTGTGAGTCTGGCTGTGTTCCTCAGGATCCGTGTTTTCGTGAGAATCGAGGTTTTCTGTGCTGGGGGCCCTGACAGCGTGTCAGTTGGTTCAGTGTTCTTCCCCTAGGACGTCGTGCTAGGTCCTGAATTTCGAGGACGAAATTCCTTTAAGGGGGGAGGGCTGTAATGCCCCGGATTTTTCGGATATTTTTCAGATCATTTTAGTGGGTCTCGGAGTGTATTTTGTGCTTTACACGTGTTTTTCCCTGATGTGCCTTCGGAACTCTTTGCAGGGCAAACCGTGGCGTTCTCCGACTCCGGGACAGTACCACTGCGTTGTGTTCCTTCCGAGGATCGCGGAGGTAATTTTTCGTAATTTTCTGAATTTATCGAATTTTCGGGTTTTCCTATATATACTAACCCTTTCCTCTCTCCCCCTCTCATTCTCTCTTTCTCACCCTCTCTCTTCTCTCACGCCCTCTTTCTCCCCTCTCTTCTCCGGCGGCCGACGGAGCGAGGCGGGGGCGAGGCGGAGGCGGCGCGGGTGAGGACGCGGGCGAGGATGGGCGAGGATCGAGGCGGTGGAGGCGCGTGGGAGCTCGTGGCGCGGTCGCGAGCCGGCGAGGGTTTCACGGCGTTTCTTCGCGGATCGGCGAGCTCGGGGCGCGAAATCTTCGGTGGAGGTAGGGTGATGGTTCCCCAGCTCGTGCACTTCCTTTCCCGCGAGTTTCGTAGGCCGTGGTGAGCCGAGCGGGTGGAATCGGGGTTTTTGGGCAAAACCCATGTTTTAGGGCTTGTGGGCCGATCTCCCGTTTCATTGCGTTTTTGGCCGATCCGAGGCTGTAGATGCATGCTAGGGGCTTCTGGGGAGCTTCCCCCTTGTTTTCCCCCTCTCCTGTTGAGGTATGGGGGCGTGGGACGAGTTTTGGGTCGTTTCCCGCCGTAGCGTTCTCGGAAGGAAGTGACGGTCCTTCCAGTGGCCGTCACTTGGTGTAACGCGCCTGGACAGGACCGTTACATCCCCCTTCTGTTGGCCTTTGGTGGTCTGTGGGTGTGACGGTCCCACGATAGACCGTCAGGTGCTGTGACGCACCAGGGCTAGACCGTTAGAGTCTCTTCCGTTGGTTTTCGGGTCAGGCGTGTGACGCACCAGGGCTGGCGCGTCACAGCCTTGTGACGCCCCAGGGTGGGTGCGTCACATTCCCTGTTACCCAGCTGAGGGCTGGGGGTGTGACGGTGCCGTCTGGACCGTTACTTGCTTGTAACGCGCCCAGGGTGGGCCGTCAGAGTCGTTTTATCCGTTGGAAGGGCCGCGTGTGTGACGCGCCAGGCCAGACGCGCTACATCCGTGTAACGCGTTGAGACAGGCGCGTTACATCCTGCTTTCACGCCGAGCGCGTGAGGCATGTAACGCACCAGGGAGAGCGCGTTACATTCGTGTAACGCGCTGGGCCAGGCGCGTTACATCCTGTGTTTCTTCGGGCCGTGTAACGGCCTGCGTTAGGCCGCCAGGTGGATGTGACGGTCTCGCCTAGACCGTTACAACCCTGTGACGGTCTAGGGTTAGACCGTCAGGCTTTGTGTCGTCCCGAGGCGAGTTTTTGTGTTCTCCGCCTTGCCCCGCAATGTGTGGATCCCTAGTCGACCCGGTTGGGACCCAGTGGTCGACCTGCGGTCTTGTGAGTGTCCCTGACACCCGTGGGTTTCTGTGTCCGTGTTTTGAGGGTGTCTGGAGGACCGTGTTATCTCGTTTAGCGTGCCCGTAGGGTTGAGAGTCCGGGTGACTTCTCGCGTGCTGGGCCTTCGTGTTACGCTCGATCGAGTCACCGTGTATCGGTGTGTGTGCGGTGGGGTGTCCCCCGCATGCCGTGAGTTTCTTTGGAAGGCGATTCCCATGTGGGCCACGTGGTTGGTCTTGGACTGCGAGTCCAGTTATCCGGCCTGGGGCTGGAGGTTTCCCGCTTGCTTCGAGATGGGAAATCGTCGTGGCGGCTTGTGTGCTGCCTTGGGAATCGTGCTTCTGCGTTTTCCGTGTGGCCCGTGTGAGTGGCCTTTGTCCCTTGCGTTCCCTTCTCAAGGGAATGGTCTTGGCAACTTGTGTGTTGTCTCGGTATTCGTGATATCGTGGTTTTGGACCTAGAGATTGGGCTAGATCGACGGCCTTGTGCTGTTGCGTGCAACGGTCTTGACCCCGAGTCTTGTGACTCAAGGACCGTTGGGTGTAGTGCATCTGGAGGACTGTCCAGAGTCCAGTGGCTTAGCGCCACTTGAGTTTTCTCGACTCTAGCGCACGGTGCGTGCGTGGCCGTGGACTGTGAGTCCCGTTTCTTCTCCGACTGTGGTCACCGTGCGACGGGGCCGGTACGCGGGGTTGTCCCCGTACGTCGTCGGATTCGGACGTTGTTTTCCGTTGAGTTGAGAGTCTACTCCTTCAGTGACCCTCCACTAGTCGTAGCCCACCAGTACGAGGTGCTGGTCTCACCTGGGAGTGGTGTACGGGCACCCACCTTTCGAGACGGTTTGTGGACCGGTTACCGTAGGCCCCTCGTCGGTAGCCAGAGTCCGGCTACGGGGGAAAACCGGTCAGAGGACCAGACCTAGTGACGCAAGGTCTGTGTGTGCACACGTGGTTGGGGGCGGTTGGACCCACGTCGACGGGCGTGACCCCAGCTAGTTACTTGTTTGTGGTTACTTGTACGGTGTTCGCGCCTCGGGTAGGACCTACCACGTCAGGCGGTTCACCTGCGGTGCGGTGTAAGACGTCAGGGGACGCTACCGGCTGTGCTTCTAGTGGGTGGTACTCCTGTCGAGTACGGAGTGACAGACTGTCAGTCTCTGTGTCTTTGACCTTCGGGTTTTTGGTCGTGTTGACCGGTGAGTTCGGTTGTTTCACCTTGGCGCGTGTGTCGGTTCTTGCGCCGTGAGATTAGTACTAGTGGCTTTACCGAGGTTGGGTCTTGTTGTGCGGTGCCCGCGATCGGGTGGTCGGGGTTGCACCTTGGACAGCGTGTCCAGGTCGGCTGTGTCCGAGGGACAGGCCTCTACGGCGTGGTTGCCGTGTGTTCTTACTTCGGTAGGTGGTACTAGCGTGGTTTGGTAGCTTCGACTGTGTGATCGAGGTCTGCCTTCTTGCAGTAGGAGTAGCTATAGTGCCGAGTTTTGACCGGCCACCGGTTTGCTGTTCCTGCTGTAGTTGTAGCTTCCTTTCCGCTACCGCCGTTGTTTCCGGTTGGGGTTCCGCGGGATCCCTGCTGAGTCTCTGTTTTGGAGACTCATTCCCTGCTTTTCAGGTGTAGCGGTTCTTCCTCGTGGTTCGAGGGTGCGGAGCGGAGGTTCTCAGTTGCCAGCTTGCCGGGCCGAGTGTTCACTTGGCATGTGGTACGCTTTACTGCTTTAGACTGTACTTTCTGTTGGACTGGACTCTGTTGTAGTTGTTTATTTATTTCTGTTAATTGTTGAGTTGTCCTGCTTTATTTCCTATTTCTTTGTGCCTCCACACTCCTTCTAGCCCTTCCGAGCCCTCCCGGCTCGTGGGCGGCGGTGCGAGTCTCGGGTTATCGGGCCTTCCCGGTAATCGGATTCTCGGGTCGTTACACTTATATTCCTTGCAATCCGGCCCGTCCGGGTTCTTGTACGGGTCGTCCCGTTAATTCCCCTCCACAGCATTTTTATGCGGCCCCTCCTCCTTCAAGGCCCTGCCAACCCTCGGTTGCTCAAGTTACACCCCTCCAACAGTCTCTTCTCGATAAAATCACTTTGATGGAGGAACAATTAAAGAGGGTCACGGCTCCTCCTACTCCGGTCAATCCTCTTCATGCTTTCTTGGATGATATTACGAAGATGGAGAATGAATGGAAGGATAGGAGGGATGATTATGACTTCGGCATTTCAAGCAAGCAGGGGCCGGCATTTGAAGAATCCGAGGCAGTGTACGATGATGATGAAGCTCCGCAGGCACCCCTTCCGAGTTTCCTTAACTTTCCGCTTTCCCCATTTTCATTCGATGAACCCCCTGCTCAGGATGAAGCTACCACTCCCAATTCACCCCCTATTCCCGAGACTTCTTGGTGTTACGACGATGGGTCGATACTCCAATCACCCACGCCGGCGCATTTTGAGTCTACTCCCACTCCTAACGCCGCTCGCCCTATTCGGCGTTTTCTCCGCACCAAACCTCCCCCAATTAAACCATCACCCATTAAACCTCCACTAATTACACCTCCATCCACTATGCCATCAATCTCCGCAACACTGGCCTCCCCCAAGCCTTCCACTATTAAACCTCCACCCGTTAAGCCATCTACCTCCACACCATTAGCCTCCGTCGAACCCACCATTGAACCTTCCCCAATTAACCTCCCATTACCGCCACCTCGGCCTTCCATTATCCCTTTAAAACCCACTTTACCTATTCCACCATTTAACCCTTTACCCTTACCCATGGCTAATCCTGAGCAGGATCCACCCCTTTTTACACCCGAGCCAATCCCAACTGCTTCCGAGCAAAGGGAGAAACTCGACGTGTTTGAACCTCCGCTTACGCTCACCCATTTGCCAACGCTTTCCATCATGCCTCCATCATCCACGGAGCCTTCCGCCTCCGCTTCACCTCCCCTTACCACTCGGAATGGGGGGCCTTCTACAAGCACAGGTGCCGAGGACGATCAAGAGCCAGGCAGCAAGGATTTGGCCGCGCCTTTCAAGATGCAAGAATTCATTTGCCGGATGCCAATCCGGGTTATTGTGCCAATCACGGCCGAAGAAGTCAAGTCGCCGCCATGCCGGGTGTTGATGCCATCTAAGGGCCGGGCAGGGCACCCTTTGTTCCGATGTCCGAATTCCGAATTCATTATTCCTTACAAGGGGCGAATGCCCATTTTGCTCAACTTTCCCTATATACCACATTCAATGGGCAACACGATGCTTCCCGTTCCAACTCTCCAACTCCCTCATATTGTTGATCTTTGCCTTCAAAGGGGATTGCCACTTATTGAAGCTCCTTTTATTGGGCCAATTGGCTGTATTCTTTCACTGCCGTGGAGGGGCAGTTATCTTGGTGCCGAAAGGCCTTCCGCTATTTCATCCATCTTCTTGTCTATCACATCTTTTCCCTGGGCCATTCCCAGGGTTAGGAGGAGGATCTCGTCCTCTCGCCCTTCATATTCTCCATATTCTTTGCCTTTCATTACGTTCATGCATTCACTGCATTCATCGCATCCATCCTATTGCATGCATTTGCACCTCCTGCTTCCCGGGTTTCCAAACCCGTATCTTCCCCGTCTTCCGGCACCTCCGGATATTCCGCATTTCTCATCTTATTCATCTTTATCCTTTTCTAATTCACTCTCCTTGGGGCATCGCATCCCTTTTCCTGCTATCTCCCTGAAACCTCCAGGAATTTTATCTCTCCTCTTTGGGCATCTCGCCCTTTCTGATTCTATTCCTCCGGAATCTCCGGACTTTCTCCCAGGGCATCTCTCCCCTTTCCACCTTATTCCTCCGGAACCTCCGGACTTTCCCTTTGGGCACGATGCCCCTCTCCACCTTTTTTATTTGCTTCCTCCGGAACCTCCGGACTTTCCCTTTGGGCACGACGCCCCTCTCCACCTTTTTTATTTGCTTCTTCCGAAACCTCCGGACTTTTCCCTCGGGCACGACGCCCCTTTCCACCTTCTCCTTCCTGATTTCATTCCTCCGGAACCTCCGGATTTTTCTCTCCTCCCTGGGCATCGCGTCCCTCGGCATTTGCTTCCTCCGGAACCTCCGGAACCTCCGGACCCTCCATCTTTCTTCCGATTCATCTTTCTAATCTTCCTGAACATCACATCCTTCATTTTTTTCTTCCTTTTCCATCATCTTTTTCCCTATTTCGTCTCAGGGCATCGCGTCCCTTCTTTTGTCATCCCTCCGGAGCCTTCGGATTTTTCCTTTCGTGATCCTCCTCTGCCTCCGGACCCTCCGGATCCGCCTCTTTCTATATATCAATTTCTTCTTCTGATTCCTCCTAATCATGGGTCCGACCCAACTTCTTCCACATCCACTGCCTTGGGCATCTGCCCATTCTCTCACTGCTTCCGAGGCTTTAGTCCTCACTCCTCTTCTTGATTTTCCGCTTCTTCTGTAAACTGTTTCATGTAATCAGGGTCTCCACGCCTTAGTGAGGGAGTTCTAGCCCTCGCCTCTCTTCCTTTTTTTCCTTATTCGTCTGAGTCTGATCTTGGCACCACTCCTTCTTGTTAAGCCACTTTCAAACCCTTTGCTTCCAATCCTTTTGACTGTCAAAGAGGACTATCTCACGATGATCAACCTCGCCTCTCGCTGCAGTTATTTCAAGAAAGGTTGCAAGGTAACATATTGGCGTAAGTACGCATTTTTATGATATCATTATCTCATTGCTTCACGATGATCTTCAAAATCAAGTGCTTCTTAACATGATTAAGAGTGGTTTTTTTTTAAAAAACCTTTATCTTAAGCTTTTGTTTAATTTAATCTCCTCAAAAGAGTCTTTAGGCTTGTTGTGCAGCACTCTTGGTTAATAAGAACCCCGCGCTGGGAATTCGACATTCTCTCCCCGCTTGTTAAGATCAACCCTTAGCTGGGCATTCCACACACGTCACGGCGTCCTTAGCCGGCTCCTTTAGTTAAAGATCGTCCCTACTTTGGCCATGCCATGAGTATATCTGAAAGTCTTTTTTTTCTTCTTCACTCGGCCGCGTGCAGGGGCAAGAGGTTGACGGATGAGATGACCAACCTAGGTAATCCCCAATACGAGAGAAGTCTCAAATAGGGGCAGTCTTGACCCAAAATCAATATGAGTTTTCACGATATACATCTCGCCAAAAAGGGCTATTATGAAAATCAAGTCAAAATTTCGATAAAAGCAAAATTGTGAATTATGGCATGATAAGAGTGGCAAAGTCCCCGTAGGGAAAACCCTGGTCGTATGCATGTCAAGGGTCTAAAAATCAAAGGCACAAAGTCCCGGCGCAACAGACTACCTCTTTGAGGGGAAACATCTTGGAAGGAATTCAAGTCTTGATATCTCCCATCCTGTATAAAGCTTATCTCCAATTATTCTTCTCTTCTCCCTTTAAGACCGAATGTTTCTCGGGTATGGCCTTGGTAGGGGCACCATTGATCAAAGGCGGTCGGTTATAAGGCGCCACCCTTCAATGCAGGCCCGGCTTTGGGAAATTTTAGCGAAAGGGGAAGGAACGAGGGCCCCTAGCCAGTGGTTTAAGACACCCTTTGATGCTGCTTTAGCAATGTCTAACCAAAATCAAACAAAAAAATTGAATATTTCTTTCTCAAAACTTCATAAAAATTTGAATATTTTTTCCTTAAAAAAAAACCACAAAAATTTGCATATTGATAAAATTCATAAAAATTGGAATATCTTTTTCAAAACTCATAAAAATTTGCATATTTCAAAATCCAAAAAAATTTGCATTGTATTGTCTGATGGTGCTTTTGCAGGAACAACTTTGCAAGGACCAAGAGCACGGGATGAGTCCTATCTCCACTCATTGCTATCAATCTATTGATTCTTCCCGATATTCTCATGACATGCCTGGGCATCATTTTTGATTATCATCTCCTCATATCTTTTTTGGTTATATCTCCTGATTATTATCCTGATTATTCATCTCCAGATCTTTCAATCAACTCTTGCTAATTTCTCTTGATTAAATTCTGCCACTGGGCATAATATCATTTTGATCATTCAACTCCAAATCTTGATTAGCCAAGATTGTCATCCTCATGACGAAACAACAAACAATGATAATTTGCAATGCCATGATTTAATTCATGCTATTCATGCCATATACATGCTATGATTGATGCTTTGATGATTGTTATGCTTAAATGCCTCATTCATTGCTTGTTATCTTCATTATATCTTGGCTAATGAAATTTTGAGCGCAGGATAAGAAGCTCTTGGTCCCACCGTCCGGGCATCATCATCCAAGCCCCACGGTGCCCGCACCTCATCTCTCAGTTCCCCCATACTTATTGCTCCACCATCTCTCCCTGTATGCATTTTTACTATATGTTACATATGCTACTAGATTATATCAAGGACCTTGTGGCTTTGGTAAATCTGGAATTTGAGTTCCCCTTCATCAAAAACGATGACGATTCCAGAGGCATCTTAGTCATACGGATAGGCCGTTGAGCCATCCAAGACTGGGGACGATGGTTCCCTTTTGCGAGTTGGTGCGTGGATAAACGGGCTTCGGCTTAGTATCAGCTCGCAGAATTAGTTTCTTGACCCAGTCTGGGCAGTTTAACAATATTATCCTTGATTATATTATTTTTTCATTTGTTATTTTCCCTTTAGCCCATCATGCATTCATGTAGGACTTTGAATTAACATTGGAAAATCATTCTGATAAGCTGATGTTGAGAGTTGAATTGATCTTAATCTTTCTCGATATGAGATTTTCATTGCCGAATTGAGTCCTCAGTTCGATTTGTCGTTGTTTTGGGTCATTTTCTTGAAAGCTCCTTGTTTGGATTTTTATCATCTTATTTTCAATCCTTTCCTTTGATCCACCTTGGCTGCAGCACGTTCACTGGCTGGTAACCGCTCCCCAATGGTGAAACTTACAGGTTTGTGACCTGGGGTACTTCCACCGCGCTGGAAGTTGATCATTTATTTTATCTCCTTCGTGCACCGCGTGCACATCTCCCCTTTTATCCAAACATTGTTGATTTCGTTGGATTTCCCGAGATTTGCTTCATCTCGAGCTTTTGATTTCATTTCTTATCAAGTGATGTTGATTGCGTGTCTCATCACACCTTGGCATCTACTTTTCAGTTTGCTACGCTCCCTTGCAAAGCAGACGCCAAGGCGGGGCAGCTGTAGACATGCTAAAATTGACATTATTTTGAGTATATTTCATATCGCTCTGCGATGCCCCATTTGACCCTCAAATTAGCTTATTTGAGTATTTTTTCCCACTTTTCATGGATTTCCCCTAATTTCTCCTATTTTCCTATTTTTTTTTATTCTCCCTATTTTTTGGGGCATTTATCTCCATTTTTATGATTTTTGAAATCACGCCTTTGGCAAGGGCGCGTTTCTTTTGATTAACGACATGATTGGGGGCGTCTCTTAAAGAAATGACGACCTCTGGAGAGGGCATCAATTCCTGGAATTATCCAATTTTCGAAAAAGAGTAAATGTTTGAAAAAATGTTAATTAACGCCTTTCTTTGGGACGTGTTTCAATTGACGCCTCTCCTGGAGGCGTGTTTTATAATTTTCAAATAAAAGAAATATTTATTTCCAAAATTGATCTGGGAGTTGACGCCCTTGGCAATGTCGTGTTTTGAATTAACGCCCTATGACAGGTCGTCAATTATTGAATTGACGCCCTGACCAGAGGCGTGTTTCATCTTCTGTCTTCGCAGCCCTTTCCCCAGAGAGTCCTTGCTTCGTTAGACACCTGCTTTATTTGGGCTCTTGCCCATTCCTATCCTTTCCCCCCTTGGACTCTTGCCTTCTCTTCATCCAATTCTATTTAATAGGGCCGATGGACTCTGTTGTTAGGTTGGACGCCCTTCTTCTTCTTCCCCCGTCGTTCTTCCTCTTCTGTCTTCTTCTCCTCTCCTCCCTTCGTTCTCCTCCTTTTTCTGTTTTGTTTTGTTTCTTTTGTTGTCTTCTTCTTACGCAGGTGTTGTTCTTGGCTAAGGGGAGGCTTCTTCACGGTTCAAGTCTTCATCCAACTGAAGACCTTTCCCCATCGAGTATCAAAAGTCAAAGGAGCAAAAAACCAGATTTTTCTTATCCCTCCTTTTTCTCTTTTAGTTTATTTTTATTAGTTGATACATACGCATGCATCATATCCCTCTCTCTATGCATATTTCCTTTCTTCAACTATGTTGAACATCTCCCCTTAGTGCAACTCTTGCACTCTTTTCCCTTTATTCATATTTTGCATCTTCATTCATCATATATCTCCCACACCCTCATTGCATAGGGGTTTAAGGGCAATCCCCTTAAGGTGTGTATGGTTCATATCTTTCATGCTCACCTATATTTTTATTGAATTTGATGCTACACCATTGTTTCTAATCCATATCTTTTTGGTGTTGTTGTCTTTGTTTTGCAAGGGTAATTAATTGAAAAGACTCTCTTCGTCGGCCGGCCGATCTTGAAGAGAAAAGGAGTACTCACATCCCCCGCATCTTTTGAGGTATTTTGCGATCATCTCCCCATATCAATCTCCTCTTTGAGACCCTCGTGTCTCTGGCGATCACAACCTCCTTTTAGCACCTCGTGCTATTTTATTGTTATTTTTATTGCTTATTCTTATCATTTTTTTTGTTTAAGTGTGGAGTTAAATCAAATCTACACCTATGAGACACCGTACTGTAACTAGGAACACAAAACAAGGACTAACTGAGGTCGCACTAGTCAGCGTGTGCTACAGGTCAATTTCGGGTCGGGTAGGCCCAATAGTTGTACGATCTTGTTCATTATTAATAAAGTGGTATTTGAGCGTAAATATGTGATTGTGTGTCACTTTACGTTGTCCCTAGGATATGTGGTTGTAAAGTCAGCCCGAGATGTGATCTCGAACATGAGACTGGCTTTACATGTACACATACCTTAAATTGTTCCTGGTTGGAGGGTAATCACTCGGGGACTTTGATTACCTATTAAACCAGTACACATGATGTGTCAGTGACCAGTCTCATGGTCATTGGTGCGGGGCACCAACACATATGTGTAGGTGTATGTCCTTGGAGGATGTACACTGAACTGATCCGCTATTGGATCTTCAGATGATTGATTATACCTAATGTCAACTGAAGATCCAACTGTCTCAGTAGCATCGTTGGTTCTTTGACCTGAGACATTGATCGGATCTTACACGGGGACTGGAATGGTTTAATTACTTAGCTAAGTGACTTTAACCATAAGTCATGAGTTGTCGAGTCATTAACCACTCCAGGATACGTGTGAAGATCATCAATGGTCAAGAGGGGATCGCTCACTATCGGGTATATATCATACAGTTAATGGGTCATGACATTGACGCTCCGTTAAATCCCTGGCCAAGGTCGTGTGAGTTCGTTTAGAACGGACGTCATACACTTTAAGGAGGTCATAGTCAAATGGCACGATCATGGGGTTTGACAGAAATCGTACCCTCGATCGTACCAGACTCATAGAAGGAGCGAGGGATTATATCGATGCGGTAACTGTGGACTTACAGGTACCAGACAGGCTGGTTTAAACCCGACGTCCTCTAGGATCACGCGGATTTGCTTGACCCAACGTGATCGAAGGTTCATAATGAATTAAACTATTATTCGGCTCTAGTAGAAGCGAATAATACGTTTAATTTACTTCTAATTGAGAATTAGAAGTTAATGGGCCTTAAACTAGAGTGACTATGGGCCTAGAGGATCACACACAATAGATTCTTGGGTGACGAATTGTTATTATACAAATGTATGTATTATTTCCATTTAGTTCCTTTTGAAAAGGAGTGTAAATGGAGCTTAATACATATGTATAATAGTAGATAGGATATATATATAATTTCGATCTTTTGGAGCCCTTTCAGAAATGACCAAAATTCTATATATATGACATCCTACATGAGCTCATTCGATTCTTCCCTTAGGCTAATCAAGCATTAAGGTTTAAGGGAGAGGATTAGCTCCTCCCCCCTTTCCTTCCTCTTGCTCTCTCTCTCCAGAAGGTGAAAGGGTCGGGAAAGGTCCGTGCCGGGGGTACCGTCGCTGCGCAAGGGTCCGTGTGGATCTGCTCTAGAGGCCGTGCAGCTGTGCGGCTCGGTATTCTGCATCGGGCATAGCGGACAGCGTCGTTCCGCGCAAGGTATAAACACTCAACCCGTAATTAGGGGGTTGGGGTGATTAAAACACCGATTAGAACATAGATCTGGGTTTCCATAGTACCGGGATCGGGCAAAATGAAATTTTTGTTATCCGCTGCGTCGCCCGTAGGTGCTGTGCGAAACCTTACAGTGGTATCAGAGCCAGGTTTGCGCTCTAATTGGTATTTTTATCGTCGTATAGAACCATATTTGAAAGGGGATTAAATCTTCAATTGTTATTGTCACAAGGGGATGCTGGGCATCCCCGTTCTTCCAGGATGCTGGGCATCGCTGGAGCAAATTTTTTTTTTTTAAAAAAAAAATTTGGCCCGAGTTAATTGCCGCGTGCGCAGCGTGGGCTGCGCACGGGGCACCGCGGGTCAGCGCCAGCGGGCTGGCCCCGCAATTTTTTTTAATTTAAAAAAATGTATTTTAATCTTTTTAATTTATTAGTGCAGGAATAATAATATATATATTAGATATATATATATATATGAAAATGCACAGTAAATTAAATCAGATTTTATCTATTAGGTTAATTGTGTTATCTCGATGGTAAATGTCAAATTTTAAATTTTATTTAATCGTGTTGAATTTACCGAGGTGAGAGAATTACTATTTACCTTGAGATAAAATGGTAATAATTGAAGTTACTTCAATAAAATTTAAGTTTTTGAATTTTTAATTATTAGATAATTATAAAATTTAAATTTTAAATTTTATTGAAGATAAATGTAGAAAATTCAATTATTTGAATTTTAATTATTAGATAATTGTTAAATTCAAATTTTGAATTTTAGAAAATTACTAATTAAGGATAATTGTATTATTTTAAATTTACTTCCAAATAAAATTATTGGATAATTCGTTTGAATTTAAATTTAAATTATTGACATGTTTAAATTTTGAATTTAAATTTGATTATTGAATAATTAAAATTAAATTAAAATTTAATTAATTTTCTCCATTACATCCCCCTGTAAAAAATGATGGTTCTTTACGTGCTCTACTTTATTTACCTTGTATTGGCCTGCTTGTCTGTTTAATTTTAGTTAATCATGCTTCGATTTTTAAAATTAAACAAAGCTGGCCTGTTATTGTTTGCACATCCCATTTTTAAATTCAAAAGTAAGGATTATTTCCAGAAAATAACCCTTGATTGATTTTATTTAAATGGGTTGGCAAGTGATCATGGACTTGGATTAATGTAATTAATTTGGGTCTGCGAACCTCCTTTCTCTCTCTATTAAAATTCCAATGTACTTCTATGTTCCTCCATTGTTGTACTCGCCCTGAAGGCTTCTGGAATTTTATTTTATTTGATATGTAATTTACTTTTTTCTGACCTGCGTGCTGTGTAAAAGTTGTAATTACTGCGGCGTCGGAGTTTGAAAGCGCAGAGCACACCCGACGAGGACGATCCAACTGCTTCGGAAGCGGGCCGGATGCCTTAGTTACATTAAGGATAAAGTCCATGATCACTTGCGTTTTAATTTTACATTGGATGCATTTATTTTGTGCAAACTACTAGGTACGGTAAATATATTAGATATATTTATATTACCACCTAGGGTGAGATCAAGATAAAATTAAATTCCCTCGTGATTAAATTTTAGATCTGGTAAGCGTGGCTCTAGGAGTCGTCGTGGCCCTCCATCATTGTGGAGTGAATGAACGTCTTCATTTCATGGATTTGTTGTGCTTTCCACAAGGTCCATGAGTTTGGGGACGGGATTAAACTCCAAGGCTTGGCCTCAATAGGGTGAGGAATTGAACTCGGCCTTGTTGTACTTTCCACAAGGGTCGGGTCATGAACTCATTGCTATGTAGTAATGATGGTTAGATCTAACCGAGAATATCCTTTGTTGTGCTTTTCACAAGGGGATGATTTCTCAGGGGCCGAATATCGGATATTGCATTAGCTGCAAGTGCCTGTTGACTGCCCTTGAGATGGTGTATGGTTTGTTGTGCTTTCCACAAGGTCGTACATCAGTCTCGTTGGGATTCCGACCCACTAGGTTGATCTCGCTGATCGCCCATTCTATATACTGAGGGTTATATAGTCTGATCGAAAAATAGTGGGACTAACTAAGATAGAAAACCACATCTAAGTTAGAATTTGAACACATGCTAAGTTATCTTTTATTTCTTATCCAGATTACAATGTCGCCGTCTAACCCCCTCCGCGGCATCTTGGATACAAATAGATTAACTGGACCGAACTACTCGGATTGGCTGCGTAATCTACGCATAGTCCTTACCGCCGAAAAGATAACGTACGTGTTGGACACGGTTCATTCTGAGCCAGCTCCTGATGCCGATGAGGGCGAGTTACTGGCTTATGCCAAATGGTCTGAGGACTCCTCCCTTGCCCAAGATTACATGTTGGCCTCTATGGCTCCCGAGCTGCAGATGCAATTTGAAAAGACTGATTGTAGAACCATACTTCTCAATCTACGCCAGCTCTTCGGCGAGCAGGGTAGGATTGAGAGATATGATATCTCAAAAAGACTTTTCAGGACACGGGTGTCTGAGGGTTCATCAGTACAGGCCCATGCACTGAAAATGATGGAGTGAATTGAAAGACTCAATGCATTGGGGTTCAAGTTGGATCTTGAACTATGCATTGATCTTATACTCCAGTCATTGCCCGATTCCTTTTCTTCCTTCATCATGAACTTTAACATGAACAAGATTGAAGCAACTCTCCCAGAGCTGCTCAATATGTTAAAGAGTGCTGAAGGAACCATGCAGAAAGATAAATCATCTTCGTCTGTAATGATTGTTGGCCGGGCCAACAAGAAAAGGAAGGCCACCCAAAATCCACCACAAGTAACAAAGGGAAGAAAAAGAAAAAGGCCACGGGTAAGCAACTTGCCAAAGTTGACAAAGGGAAGGGCAAGAAGAACGAAAAGGAAGATAAATATTTTCGATGCGGGGAAACTGGACATTGAAAAAGGAATTGCAAGGTAATTTTAAATGAAAGTATTTTTGTCATAGACCTTAATTTATCATATATGGAATCCACATCATGGGTATTGGATACTGGATGTGCATCTCATATCTGTAATTCTGTGCATGTGCTAACAAATAGAAGGCGGCTGGGCAAAAAGGAGATTGAACTGAGGATGGGCAATGGAGCTTTAGTTTCTGCCAAAGCTGTCGGGATTGCACGCCTCAATTTACCTTCAGGAGTCATTCTGGAGCTGAATGACTGTTATTAACATTGGATATATATTGACTTTTAAAAGCACTGGGTACTCTATAATGAATAATGGTTTGGTTATAGTCAATGGTTCATTAGTCAATGGTCTTTATGTATTAGATACACGTTCTAATGTTATGCAAGTTTCCAATGCTGATGAAGTGAATTCTGCATATTTATGGCATTGCAGACTTGGTCATGTAGGTGAGAAAAGAGTCTCTCACTTACACTCAAATGGGTATTTGAATTCGTTCGAATACAAGCCATTTGATATATGTGAGTCGTGTCTCATGGGGAAAATGACTAAGGCTCCCTTTAGTCGACATGGTGAGAGGGCTGTTGACCTTCTCGAGCTCATACATTCGGATGTATATGGACCCATGTCCATAGAAGCAAAAGGGGGTTACCTCTATTTCATTTCTTTTATTGATGACTTCTCTAGATATGGCTATGTGTATTTAATTAGACATAAGTCACAAGCCTTTGAGAAGTTTAAGGAATATAAGAATGAAGTAGAGAAACAGACTGGTAAAAGTATTAAGGCTCTTCGATCGGATCGAGGAGGTGAATACTTGAGCCATGAATTCACTTCTTATCTTAAAGACCATGGAATAGTTTCTCAGTGGACTCCACCGTATACACCACAGCACAATGGTGTATCCGAAAGGAGAAACATGGCCTTGTTAGATATGGTCCGATCCATGATGTCTATGTCAGGACTACCCTTGTCTATCTCGGGCTATGCATTAGACACTGCAGCATATTTATTGAATAGGATCTCAAGTAAATTAATTCCTTCTATACCATATGAGATATGGAAGGGTAGGAAACCAAATTTTAATCACATTAAAATTTGGGGGTGTCCTGCCCATGTAAAGAAGAACGAGAGTGATAAGCTTGAGTCGAGAACTTTTAAGTGTAGGTTTGTGGGATATCCAAAGGAGACGTTTGGATATTATTTCTATCACCCTTCTGAGCAAAGGGTCTTGTGGCCAAGAGAGCTGTATTTCTGGAAATAGAATATCTACTCCAGAAAAATAGTGGGAGACAGATAGAATTGGACGAGGTCCAAGAACCACAACCCATAGGCACAAGCTCATTAGATGAGACTGTATCGGTTGATCATATTCAAAGTGAAACACTGACACTGCGGAGATCTGGTAGACTACCGAGAGAACCTGAGAGATATGTTGGACATGTCTCAGAGGGGTCCTCTAAGGTATGTATCGATGAGGATGATGATCCTCAGTCGTACCAGGAGGTGATCCGTAGTGTAGACTCCGAGAAATGGCAAGAGGCAATGGATTCAGAGATCCAGTCCATGTACACCAACAAAGTTTGGAACTTAGTTGATGTACCAGAAGGGAAGGTCCCTATCGGTTGCAAATGGATTTTCAAAAGGAAAATCGGTGCAGATGGACAGGTTGACACATACAAGGCTAGACTAGTGGCGAAAGGATATCGTCAAAGGTAAGGCATTGACTATGACGAGACTTTTTCGCCGGTAGCCATGGTTAAGTCAATCAGAATTCTCCTTGCCATTGCTGCATACCTGAATTATGAGATCTGGCAAATAGATGTGAAGATAACTTTTCTTAATAGAAATCTGTCAGAAGAGGTGTACATGGTACAGCCTGAAGAATTCACCTCCAAGCTACATCTTAATAAGGTATGCAAACTTCAAAGGTCTATTTATGGATTAAAGCATGCATCTAGAAGCTGGAACTTAAGATTTGACGAGGCTGTCAAATCTTTCGACTTCATTCGGAATGTAGATGAACCCTGTGTTTACAAGAAGGTCAGTGGGAGCTCAGTGACCTTCTTGGTCCTTTATGTTGATGACATCTTACTCATTGGGAATGATGTAAAGATGTTGACATCAACTAAGTCTTGGTTATCCAAGACCTTCTCCATGAAGGATTTGGGAGAAGCATCCTATGTGCTGGGCATAAGGATCTATCGAGATAGATCTAAAAGGATGCTAGGGTTTTCCCAATCCATGTACATAGACACTATCCTCAAAAGGTTTAGGATGGAAAATTCCAAGAGAGGTCTCATTCCCATGAGACATGGAATTTCCCTATCCAAGGGGATGAGTCCTAAAACTTCTGAGGAGGTGGCACACATGAATACGGTACCCTATGCTTCGGCGATAGGGTCAATCATGCATGCAATGCTATGTACACGGCCAGATGTTACCAATGCTTTGAGCATTGTCAGTAGATATCAGGCAAACCCAAGCGAAGAGCACTGGAAGGCAGTAAAGGGCATCCTTAAGTACTTGCGAAGGGCTAAGGATCTTTTTCTACTTTATGGAGGAGAGGACCTACAGCTTAGAGCTTACACAGACTCTAGTTTCCAGTCAGATCTAGATGACTGTAAATCTATGTCTGGGTTTGTATTCATGTTGAATGGAGGGGCAGTCAGTTGGAGAAGCTCCAAGCAAGATCTCACCAAAGGTCGAAGCATATTCTCAGGTGCTTCCACCTTATTCGGGAGATTGTTGATCGTGGAGATGTGGTGGTAGAGCGTGTGACGCGGGACGGAACTGACAAATGGACTAAACCTATGATGAAGACCAAGTGCGGCCAGCACTCACACGTGACAAGGCAAGCCGAGTGATCGACCTCCGTACTATTCCTCCGAAGAGAGGCGTCTCTCAACAAGAAACCCAAGTCCACGGTCGTCCCTATGAGGGAAGCGAGTGGATCAAAGCGGCAAAGGAGCCGACGCGCAACTATAGGAGTCTAGTCCGAGCTCGGTGCTCGACTAGGGCCACGGAATGGGATACTCTCACTCACGATCTCGCGGTGTTGAATGCTAGCTAGGATCCCTACGCTCTCACGCGGCATATAAGATCACATACTAGTAAAGCAAAATGCCAAGGGGGGGAGCGTCGCACGTACCTCCACGCCTAGGCGTGGGGAAGGAACCCCGGCCGAGACCGACAACCCCGATACACACAATGAAAGAATAGGTACAAGCCAGCAATGGTGCCCACTCCTCGCAGGGAGATAACAGGCTACAACAATTCCATTCGGGGCGGCCGATACACGGGCTGACGGGCAGCACTCGGTGAAGGGTTGGCCACGAGGAGGGTCCGGATGACGATCGGCAGAATCACAGCAACGCGCGACTCGGTGGTAAACGTTCCCACGAATGGATCCGGAGTCCGATTGGGGCGCCGTCAGCGAGGGCGCGTAGTTAGGTCGCAGGAGGAAGCCTCGGCCAAAAGGCGTGCTCAGATTCTGTCCGTGGAAGCCGTGGCCGCACCTGCAAGTGGGGACAAGGAATCTGCACCCAGAACTGCGCTGTCGAGCGGGGAAAATGGTAACTCGCTGCTCCGGTAGGCGAACGAGGCCCCGCTTGTGGGAGGACGTCGGGGACGCAGAGCAGCAGGTCCCGCCCAAAGGGCTCGATCAGATCTGATCGTGGCTGAGAGCAGCAGGCTCTGAAATCCGCTGGTGGTTCTGGCGCCGGTTGGGCAGGGCAGACCTGCGTGACTTCACGGGAACGGATGCCACGAGCAGCTCGGACGTCGGAACGACGCGAGGTCGGCGGCGTTGGACAGAGGACGGGGAGAGGTACGATCGGTGAAGATCCCGCGCCCAAACTCGCAGACGTCCGTCCTGTGAGATTTTTGTAATGGGGCGAACAGAACCAGGCCCGCAGGGAGAGGGGGTCCTGCGCGCGCTCACGAGAAAAATTGCCACGGGCGGTGCCGATCTCTGAATGAGGCGAGACCACCTCGCACGCGTCGACGACTCGTAGCAGAACCACACAAAAATGGGCTGGTCGCCCAAGATCCTCACGAACAGGGGGTGGTCGTTGCTGCTCTTGGAGGAGAAATCTGGGCGCACCGAACTAGAACTTGAGAAGGGATAGGGGAGAAAGGGGCCCTCGGCGTCGCACCGAGGGTTGGGGAGTCACACCCCGAGCTTGCTCCCGTCGCAGGAGCAAGGAGGAACAAAGGATGGGGCGCAGCCACCTTCAGCAAAGCTTCTCAATTCTATTCAATAATAATCTAAAGAAAATACAAGAGATCTTTTATATGGGGAGGGGAAATGCTAGGTTTGAAACCCTAGCCACAAGGGAAAGGGGGAATGCGCAATGGGCTAGGGGGGGAAAGGGTTGCGCACCACTCCTAGAATCTAGGAGTGGATTGGGGGATGGGGGGCGGCCAAAGGAGGGAGGGGGGTGACCGAATGGGGAAGGAAAGGGGGGGGCCGCACCCCTCTTCCTAAAATCTAGGAGAGGGGCGGCTGCCACCTTCCAAGAGGAGGGAAAGAGGGGAGGGGGCGCCCAAACCCTAACCCTAAGGATGGGGGCGCACATCTCCAGGTGGGCCAAGCCCAGGTTGGGCAGCCATGCCCAATGGGCCAAGGCTTGAACCAAGGAAGTGGCCCAATAACCCCAACTACTACCTAATAAGCATAAAAGACTCAAGTAAAGCCTAATTGGCCCCAATTGGCCTACAAAGGTCCACACAACTAATAAAAGTGTCCACGCAGGGACTAAACCAAGGCCCAACATGGCCTCAAATGAGAAAAAGATCCTCTAGTCGATGCCGTAGTCGCCTAGCCAAAGAGATGCTGACGTGCTCCGTGTGCTCTGTCGAGTGATGCGGCGCGTGTCCTCACCAGCGTGTACCGTCAGAAGACAACATAGCAGATCCACTGACTAAGCCTTTAACACAGACTGTATTTGAGCGCCATCGGGATAAGATGGGCCTCAAAGTTGTGGGCAATTGGCTGTAGTTCAAGTAGGAGATTGTTAGTCTTGGTGTGCTACAGGCCAATTTCGGGTCGGGTAGGCCCAATAGTTATACGATCTTGTTCATTATTAATAAAGTGGTATTTGAGCGTAAATATACGATTGTGTGTCACTTTACGTTGTCCCTAGGATATGTGGTTATAAATTCAGCTCGAGATGGGATCTCGAACATGAGACTGGCTTTACATGTACACATACCTTAAACTGTTCCTTGTTGGAGGGTAATCACTCGGGGACTTTGATTACCTATTAAACCAGTACACATGATATGTCAGTGACCAGTCTCATGGTCATTGGGGCACCAACACATATGTGTAGGTGTATGTCCTTGGAGGATGTACACTGAACTGATCCGCTATTGGATCTTCAGATGGTTGATTATACCTAATGTCAACTGAAGATCCAACTGTCTCAGTAGCATCATTGGTCCTTTAACCTGAGGCATTGATCGGATCTTACACGAAGACTGGAATAGTTTAATTACTTAACTAAGTGACTTTAACCATAAGTCATGAGTTGCTGAGTCATTAACCACTGCAGGATACGTGTGAAGATCATCAATGGTCAAGAGGGGATCGCTCACTGTCGGGTATATATCAGACAGTTAATGAGTCATGACATTAACGCTCCATTAAATCCCTGGCCAGGGTCGTGTGAGTTCGTTTAGAACGGACGTCATACACTTTAAGGAGGTCATAGTCAAATGGCACGATCATGGAGTTTGACAGAAACCGTACCCTCGATCGTACCAGAGTCATAGAAGGAGCGAGGGATTATATCGATACGGTAACTGTGGACTTACAGGTACCAGACAGACTGGTTTAAACCCGACGTTCTCTAAGATCACGCGGATTTTCTTGACCCAACGTGATCGAAGGTTCAGAATGAATTAAACTATTATTCGGCTATAGTAGAAGCGAATAATATGTTTAATTTACTTCTAATTAGGAATTAGAAGTTAATGGGCCTTAAACTAGAGTGACTATAGACCTAGAGGATCACACACAATGAATTCTTGGGTGACGGATTATTATTATAAAAATGTATGTATTATTTCCATTTAGTTCCTTTTGGAAAGGAGTGTAAATGGAGCTTAATACATATGTATAATAGTAGATAGGATATATATATAATTTCGATCTTTTGGAGCCCTTTCAGAAATGACCAAAATTCTATATATATGGCATCCTACGTGAGCTCATTCGATTCTTCGCTTAGGCTAATCAAGCATTAAGGCTTAAGGGAGAGGATTAGCTCCTCCCCCCTTTCCTTCCTCTTGCTCTCTCTCTCTAGAAGGTGAAAGGGTCGGGGAAGGTCCGTGCCGGGGGTACCGTCGCTGCGCAAGGGTCCGTGTGGATCTGCTCTAGAGGCCGTGCAACTGTGCGGCTCGGTATTCTGCATCGGGCATAGCGGACAGCATCATTCCGCACAAGGTACGTATAAATATTGAACCCGTAATTAGGGGGTTGGGGTGATTAAAACACCGATTAGAACATAGATCTGGGTTTCCATAATACCGGGATCGGGCAAAATGAAATTTTTATTATCCGCTGCGTCGCCCGTAGGTGCTGTGCGAAACCTACGTCAATCTGGCCTAATCCCTAGGTCTGAAACCATGGTAGCACGATTCACAAGGTAGTTTACGACTGCCGAGACTCTTCCCTCACAAAGGGAACACACACGAGACCTCCAGCCACGAGCTGGGGGATTGGACTCACAGTCCACGGCCAAACGCATGGCCCACAGACTCGAAAAACTCACGACGTTCGGAGAAGGCCCTCCGCACTCACATCGGCTCACAAGGACTCACTCGAGTGCCTCACGGAACCAACCACACACACAAGGTCACCCGGACCCTCAAAACTCATGAGCACACAACTCGAGGTAAAATGGTACCTCCGGACACCCAAAAACTCGGTCACGGTACTCACGGGGTGTCCGAGACGCTCACGGGGCCATAGGTCAGTCATTGGGTCTCAACCGGACCGACCGGGACCCAAAACGGGCTAAAACTCAGCATTTAGGTCGACCTGGCCCCTGGGGTCGGTCGACCTTACAGGGTCAGTCGACTGGCCCAAGGCGGTCGGTCGACTGAACTGGGTGAAATGCCCGATTCGCACTGTCGCCGCCGGTCGACCGACCCGCCCGTGGCGGTCGATCGGTTACGGTGGGAAACCGGTCCGAACCCCACCGTTCGGTGCCGAACCACTCCCAATCACCCCCGGGTGATGGGGAAAACATGGGGAACCCATTCCCCTGTCCCAAAACTCAAAAATGGGAGGAAGAAACGGAGGAAACGGCGCTCGATCCGACGAATCCATCACACGCCCTAAAAACATGATTTTCCCCCCCAAACGGCAATAAACCCATGCTCGGCTCACCACGAACTACCAAACCCACAGAAAAGGAAGTACTGGGGTTAAGGATCCATCTCCCTACCTCCACTGAAGATTTCACGCGCCGTGGACACCGTTCCTACGAGAAACGCCCACGAAACTCCCGCCAGTTCACAAACCCGCGACCGCGCTTCCACGTGCCACCACGCCTCGATCCTTGCCCCGTTCCCGCTCCACGCCCCCAGCACCTCGCCGTCTCGGCCTCCTCTACTGTCGTCAGCCGCCCGGGGAGTGGGGGAGAGAAAGAGAAGTGAGAGAGAGAGTGAAAGATAGAATGAGAGAAAAGAGAGGGGGTGGGGGGTTTAAATAGAAAATAAATTTGGGATTTTAAAATCCGAAAAATACAGAAAATAGGGAAAAATACTCCCCGCGATCCTCGGAAGACACACAACGCCGTGGTAACGTCCCAGAGTCGGAGAACGCAACGGTTCGCCCTACACGGGATTCCGAAGATCCGATAGACAGAAACACGCGTAAAATCCGAAAAATCTAGAAAAATACCGGCGTGCTCCTCACAACGTCACATACCCAAGGAAACTCATGGGCACACCACCAATGGGTCCGACAATCCGGTATAAAAAGTCTGAAGCTCACTCAGACACGATCCGTAACCCGCAAAAAGATGATCCGAAACCCACGGATCCAGATCCAAGAAATATCCGAAAAACCCGGGGCGTTACACCCCTCCTCTACCCTCCCTCTAGCCCCTCCCACGGCCTCCCGAATCCCCCTCCTCCCTCCCACAGCCACCCACCGCCGCCTCCTCCGGGTGGTGGGAAGCGGTGGCCAGACCCCCCTCCCACTTCCACCCTCCCACTGCCTCCCACCACCCTGTCGGACCCCCCCTCCCACCTCCCACCGCCCACCGCCACCTCCTTCGGCCTCCCACCGCCCACCGCCACCTCCTCCGGCCTCCCACCAATCAGATCTACCCAGTAGGAGGCCGGATGAGCTGGTGGTGGCCAGTGGGAGGCGGTGGCCGGACCCCCCCACCCACCACCTCCCTCCCCCCTCCCACCCACACCTCCCACCACCACCGCCGTCTCCTCCAACCTCCCACGGGCCAGACCTGACTGGTGGGAGGCCAGAGGTGGCGGCGGTGGGAGGCAGTGGCCGGACCCCCCCACCCGCCACCTCTCTCCTCCCACGTCCACCCTCCCCCTCCCACCCACGCCTCCCACAGCCCACCGCCCACCACCACCTCCTTCGGCCTTTGACCGGCCAGATCTAGGGGGTGGGAGGCGGTGGCCGGGGGTGGCCGGACCCCCCCCCCCCCACCCACCATCTCCCTCCTCCCACCGTCCCACGTCCCCCCCTCCCACCCACGCCTCCCACTGCCGACTGTCATGGTCGTCGGCCGTAAGCAACCCGATGACGGGTCGACGATGTGTTGATGTCAGGGTTTGACAAACCGTTCCGGGACGGGCCGAACCGCCCGTCCGGACCATATTTGGCCCGTACCAGCCAAAGACCGGGACGACCGGAACGTGGCGGGATTCGAACTTGCGCCGCTTGAAAGAGGCAAACAAGTGACCTAACCAACTGAACTACAAATTTTATGATATTATTATATATATATATATATATATATATATATATATATATATATTACGGGACAGAGCGGGACGGAGCGGGACAGAATTGTACCATCCCGTACCGGCAAAAAAGTGGGACGACGTCAAACCCTGGTTGATGTGTCATCGTGCCGATTTTCCAATGGCACACGCGTGGTACACCGCGATCCAATACGATCCAACAAACCTTAAGTAATATAAGAAGATTTTTATTATATCATATTATTATTTTTCTGATGACAAAAATTATTTGCACAAACAATAAAAATAGAATCCGGACCAACCGGAGATGGAGAAACCGCTTCCATTGGTGGATGTAGGCAATCTTTCTTCGTAATCTTTTGTATAGAAATTGCATAGTCTTCCATGAGACGGTTGACTTCACGGAGTACTCTAATGGCTAGCTATAACTTACAAGGAATACCATTGCAACAAGTTGACTTAGTTTTAAATACTTCTGCAGTGCGGTTTGATCCGCCTCACCCTGCTTCCTTCACCGTGGGAAGATGACACGGTCATCGGCACCCGTTGCTGTTACTGTGATTAAAGAAAGTATCTTTTTATTTGAATAAATCTTAATTTCGCGATCCAAAGTTAAAGTTTAAACTAGATGGTTAACCTCTTTAATTTGTTTGCAATAAAGAATTTCTGGTGTCTCATGTCCGCTCATTCAACTAAAAAACTATGAACCGCGGGCGTGGCCCAGTTGGTCGACCCGGAGCGGGATCGAATCCCGCTTCCTTCCTGCTCTTTGATCCCGCGGGGTGTTGGTGCCCCCGCCGCCCGCGCTGTGGCGCGGTGCGGTGCGGACCGGCCCACCTCACCCAAACATGGTGCGATGGATCGTGGTTAGTCCCATTGTGCGATGGATTGTGGTTATTCAAATAAATTAATTAACTTGATTTATTCTGAAACGTATTCTGATTTCATAAAAAAAATTCCCACAAAGATACGCCATAAATAAGAAGATGCTGTGGTGGGCATGGCATTTTGCCGACGAAACGACCACCACATGAGGGGCTGCTGGCCATGGCTGTAACGGCGATTTCCGGAGCAGTACGGTAGCCATGGTCGGCGATGGCGACCGTTGTGTCCTCCAGCACGTTGTGTGTAACGTAACCACAGCCACGAGAGAAAGAGGCGAACGCTGTACTGGGGAATGATGGAGAGGCAACTGGCGGGCGCGGCGGTGGGGGCGGTGGTCTCCTCCTTCCTGAGGCCGCTGGCCGAAGAGGCCGCCAGGCTTGCCAGGGAGGAGCTCGCCTTGTTGTGGGGCGTCGACGACGAGATAGAGAAGCTCTCCGACACCTTGCAGTCGATCCGCTCAGTGCTCAGCTGTGCGGAGCAGCGGGAGCCCGATGACGAGAGGGTGCGTGACTGGCTGGAGCGGCTCAGGGACGTCGCCAACGACGCCGACGACGTGCTTGACGAGTTTGCCACATCAGCCGCCGTCTGGACCCCTGCATCGTCGTCGCCCCGGCCGCCCCCCACCCGACGACGTGGGGGAAGCCACGTGCGCGGCTGCGGCAGCTGCTTGGCGTCCTGCTTCGCCTGCGTTCGCACCGCGCCATTCCGGCACGAGATAGGGCACCGGATAAAGGAGATCAGGGAGAAGCTGGGGGAGATCGATGGCGACCACAAGAAGCTCGGCCTCCTGGACATGGGTGGGGGCTCCAGCTCGTCTGCCGCCGCTGCCGAGGCCACGGACGTGAGGGAGACCACTTCCATGTTCCAAGACATCAATGTGACTTTCGTCGGCAGGGAGAAGGAAAAGGAAGAGATCATAAAGAAGCTGTTGGGGCCGTACAATTTGGAGACCTCCTCAGCTGGCAACCATGGCGACGACGGTGCCATAGTAGTGCCTCTTGTGCCCATCGTGGGCATGGGGGGGATGGGGAAGACCGCCCTTGCTCAGGCCGTCTTCAACAACAAGATGGTGGAGGAATCGTTCGCTTTCAGGAGGTGGGTCTATGTGGGCGAGAAGTTCGACGCCAAGAGGATCATCAGACTGATCATGGAAGCCACGGATTCCACCTCAACCTTGCAAGATCTGCAGAGCAGTCTGTTGGAGAAGCTAGATCTGCAGAGCAGTCTGTTGGAGAAGCTGCGGCAGCAGAGGTTCCTGATTGTTCTGGACGACGTCTGGAGCGAAGACTACCGCGAGTGGAGGCAAATCCTGCCTCCGCTGACGGAGGGAGGTAGGGGAGGAGGGGCGGTTGTCTTCACGACTCGAAGCCACAAGGTGGCGGCCGCCGCTGGCGCCGCCACGCCGGCCTCCCCCTTAGCGGGGATGCCGGAGGAGGACTGCTGGCGGATTTTCGAGAAGCGCACGTTTGGAGGCAGCGGCGGCTCCGCCGGGGGGCACCCGGGCCTGAGGAGGATCGGCCATGAGATCGTGAAGAAGCTGAACGGCGTCCCTTTAGCGGTCATGGCGGTCTCTGGGTTCCTGCGCGAGACTTTGGAGGAGAGCAGGTGGAGGAGCGTCCTGGCGAGCATAGCCTGGCCGCTGAACCAGGATATCCTGCCCGTTCTGAAGCTGAGCTACCAGCATCTGCCCCCACCTCTGAAGCGGTGCTTTACCTACTGCTCCGTCTTCCCCAAGGGCTCCGTCTTCGACAGAACCAAGCTGGTCCAGATGTGGGTTGCCCTGTCCTATGTGCCCCTGCAGGCGGGCATGCGCCTGGAGGACAAGGCCGGCATCTACTTCGACGACCTCCACTTCCGGTCTTTCTTCCAGCGCGACCCCAACGGCGACGGCTACCAGATGCACGACCTCATGCACGATCTAGCTCGACGGGTTTCGAGCGAGGAGTCCTGCAGGCTAACAACGATGGCGGAGGACAGTGGCTATGCTGGGGACCCCAATAAAGTGTTCCATGTCTCGTTCTCAAATGACCCAGACTTGATCCAGTTCGAGGAGCTGTACCGATTCCAGCGAGCTCGCACCCTCCTGTATCTACACGAGTCCTCGAGCACTGCTACCTTGAGGGAGATCCCTGGACATCTGTTCGATCAGTACTTGCGGCGGATGCGGGTGCTGTGCTTGAGCTACTGCGACATAGAGGAGCTTCCGGCCTGTGTTGGCGAGCTGAAGCATCTCCGCTACCTCGACCTGTCCTTTACCAAGATTGGATTGCTGCCGGAATCGCTCTGTGGTCTGTGGAATCTCCAGACTCTGAGGATACTAGATTCCGAGCTAACCATGCTTCTTGTGGAATTACCCAAGGGGATGAGCAAGCTGGTGAACCTGCGCCACCTCAATCTGCACGAGGACTTGGTCGCTAGCATTCCCAGCATCGGGAAGCTGTCTTCACTTCAGGAACTGAAGGTGTTCAACGTCGGTAAGGAGGACGGGCGTAAAATAACAGAGCTGAAGGATTTGGCACAGCTCGGTGGAGATCTTTGCATCAGAAATCTGGAGAATGTCGAGAACGGAACAGAGGCTGCCCAGGCTAATCTCAAGAACAAGTTATACCTCGATGAGCTGAGACTAGAGTGGACAGACGACTGGGATGCCAATTCGAGGAACGGGGACCTGGAGATGGATGCACTGGAAGGCCTGCAACCATCTCCGAACCTCAAAACTCTGAGGATTTTCAACAATGGCGGGTTTCGTCACCCAACATGGATGAAGGGGCAGCTGCTGGACAGCTTGGAATCTATCACCCTCCATGGATGCAGGAACTGGTTCAGCCTCCCACCTCTGGGGCGGCTACCGTACCTCAAGACTTTGGAGATGGGAGGAGCAGGAGTGAAGCTTGTCGGCCATGAGTTCTACGGGGCCGCGGCCTGCAGGGGCGAGGAGATTGTGTTCCCGACACTGGAGGAGTTGGAGATCTACGACATGGTGGAATGGGAGGAATGGGCGGGAGCAGCCGCCGCCACCGACGAGGAGGCCACGGTGCTGTTCCCCGTGCTCCGCAGACTCCACATCAGGAACTGCCCCAAGTTGAGGGGGATGCCCCGTCTCCCACCATCACTAGTGGACCTCAACTTGCAAGCGGTAGGCTTGAGGACTCTCCCAGGTATCTCACCGTGCCCTGACCGGGGGAACCCAAGAGCTTCTTCCCTATCAAAACTGGAGATACAGCTCTGCCCCAGTCTGGAATCCATACCAATGGGGCTCCTGCAGAGTCTGACGTCCCTGGAGGAGTTGGAGATCAGAGAGTGCAGAGAGCTGGCCTCCATGGGCTTCCATTCCCAAGACCTCAGGTGCCTCAAGGATGTAGCAATAACTGGCTGCCCCAAACTCAAACTGGAGGAGGAAGACGAGGAGCCATCAGCGGCGACAACATCCTCCACGTTAATGCCCTCGCTCGAGCTCCTGACGACGGACAACGGCTCCATACTTTGGCAGCTCCTCCGGCAGGAGCACACCACCCTCCGGACCCTCGTCATCAGGGGCACCTCCTACATCCCGGGCGACCTCCGAGGCCTCCCTTCCCTCTCTGTACTGATCATCATGGACTGCCCCCAGCTGCAGTCCTTGCCGGAGTTGCAACACCTCTCCAATCTGGGCAGGCTGTGGGTCGACGGCTGCCCCCAACTCCAGAGCCTGCCGCTACTTCGGGGCCTCTCCCAGCTCACCAAGCTGTGTGTGGAGAACTGCCCCCAAGTCGGGTCACTGCCGGAAGGGGATCTCCCCGCTTCGGTGAAGCAGCTGTGGATCAAGGGGTGCCCTGGCCTCAAGGAATGTTGCCAGAGGGAGACCGGGGCCGACTGGCCAAAGATCGTTCATGTTGCCAACAAATTTATATTCTGACCATGCCAAGGGAGGGGAAGAACAGCAGCAAGTGCGGTGACCGACAAAGCTATCATCTTTGCGGCAAGTGGAGTTCCTGTTGCTGGTAGGGAATCGAATATCGGCGCCTTCTCCTCCCTCCATGCACAGTGTTCGTGTTAGCCCGTTTTCCACACCGTTAACTGGGTTATCGAATTTTGTAGTTTCTGTCTTCTTTTTTTTTTTTGAAGGGGACGGGGGCCAGGGTTGAGGGGAAATCCGGAAGAAAGCAAGCAGATGGGGGTTAGAAACCGGGGGGACTCCTGAAATAGCCTTTCCAGCGCCTTTAACTACACGCGCCCACGTGGCGCGGTCGGCGCGCTCCACCGAGGGGAGGGGTGAGCCATTACACCAATCACGCAGCAAGTTCTTCTGCCTCATAATTATTTTTCTTTTTTTTATCATACCGTCTGCCTCGGTACTAGAAATCTTAGGAAAAACAGGCGCATAATAAAGTTTTGAATATCAAAGTCTTGAACAATTTTTGATTTAATTAAACTTAGATACTGCGTATAATTATTCATTCATAAATAATTCTCAATTTGACGGGGAGTTAGATTAAAAATGAGATAACTCAACCTGATTAAAATAATCTAAGTTAACCAATTTTTAGTTCGACAAGAGGATAGTTAATCTAAGAGTAAAGAGATGGGCTAACATATTTTTAATCTTGTGTGATTTGATAAGTAGTAGGTTAATTCCGTAATGATGAGAAATAAAATATTATATTTTATAGAGACAAAAATCTGATTTCTACGTCACGTACCACCATCTCTATTTATGATTTGGGAAAGATTATCTGACACCTGTGGAAGCCTACAAACACCAGAAGAGAACGGGACGTCAGAAGGAGCCCTAGGCGTTAACCCAGGGGACAACCCTTCGATGTTTAAGTCAACGACGGTTTTAAGAAAGGCGTAGAGAAGAGCTGAGGAGAGGAGAGGACGGAGGTCGTAGTAGGAGATTTGAGAGACGTGTAGACCCTCCAGACGAGCTCCAGTGGACACTCGGGGAATGTTCGTTGGGCGATAAGGCCGTGCAGGAGGAGATCTCTCTCAGCGTGTAGACAGGTACTCTATCTCTTACTGTGGCAAGGATGGGAGCTCTTTTCTCTGTGAGTAGCTTTTGGCAGAGGATTCCACTGTGTCCTCTCTTCTTCGTCGATGTCCCTTTTATAGGGGGTTGTTCTAGAGCGACAGGCCTATCCCTTAACAGGGAAGGGCGAAAGTAGTGAAGTAACGCCTCCCGCGATGGTGGCTGGAGTTTCCCGTGGGAGAGCGATTATCCCTGGGTCGACTGATCCCTGGGCGAATCTTACGGCGTTCGTGGGGCATTCTCGCCCATTATGGGGTCGAGGCCGACGTCATGGGGGGTAACGGTCGATCGTCGAAGGGTTCTCCAGCGGTCATTGCGCCTGGGCCATAGCCCTTTCTACGCTGTAAAACCTGATGCTGAGCCGTAGTGGGCCGCACCTTAATGGGCTGCGGCTGCTGGGCACCCCTTGGACGCACTGCAGATCCGGAGTCGGATTGGGCTCGTCGTTAACGGGCCGGTGATGGGTCGAACTAGATTTACCCTCCTCACTAGCCCCCTTATTCTCAGTTTACGAGTACTTTTGCAGGGAGCTGAGAGTCAATCATAAGAGGGTCGATTTGAGTGAGGGGCTTGAGGGCGATCTCCTCGTATCAGGGGCACTGGTGGTTCCAGCCGCATGCTTGGTGCCCAAGGCGCCTCTGGTGGTGGCAGGCGCCACTGTGGAAATCATGATGCAGGTGTGGACGCACTAAAATTTGCCTATTATGTTTTTATGTATGTTCGTTTATTAAGTGCGTGGGTGTGCCAGTCACAGAGTGACAATTCGTTGTGCGCTCGATCTGACTAATCAGACGATTGTGTGGTTCGGGTCGGGACTAAGACCCGTTGTGCCATGAAGGTCACAACGTCATTTACATCCCCTCGGAGAGGGGAATACCCTTGATTAATTTCCAGAAATAAGGGCTCCACGACCGAAAGAAATACTAATTAATGCAGGAAGAGAACATGCTAGCCGAGCTTATGCAGTGAGCCCACAGTGAGGGCATGAACACTCAGATTATATCGGTCGCCGATGGACCACTCCATATTTGGACAAAAGTTCATTCGAAAAACAAGACGGTAATGGGGGGGAATCCGTGCGAATGTCTGCCGAGGGACGGCAATTTTAATACAAGGAGGAAGGTCGGATCCCGCTGAGGGAGGGGATCCTGATGAGGTATTGGCTCGAGGTAAGGCCGAGCGGTCACCATGACGAGAGAGAGAACTCCCGAGGGTGAAGCCCGGCTTACAAGAGCATCATTAATGTTCCCGGGTTCAGATCCCGAGGGGGAGAGACCACTGCCACACGATTGTATTCACAATGGTTGTTAAGGCTGGCTGTTATCATTTATTCATTGACGCTACCCTTTCTTTGTAGATTGCCCTTTATCACCCAGCGGCCATGAGTTCTTTTCTTGTTCATATTACCCCCCCCCCCTTTTTATTATTATCTTAAATGGGACCCCCCCTTTTGTCTTATCATTATTATTACTATTCATCAACCCTTTTATCATATAGCCCCCCCTTTTTATTACGTATATATGTACTCATTAGAAAGATAATGGAGTGTACCGCTGGTGGAGTAGGGGGTGTGCTGCTAGAGAGCAAAGGGGAGTGTACTGCTGAAGCCCTGGGAGTGTACCGCTGGAAGGGCTGGGGGAGTATACCGCTAAAGGGTGAGAGGGTCGGCGCAACACTAGGCACAACCAGTGCAGCCTGGGGGGCTGTATCGGTGCAGGCTGTGTATGGGGTCCGGGGTTGGTGCAGGCCATGTATAGGGTCTGGGGTCGGTGGAGGTTTGGATTGCATCAGTGTAGTGTGTGATGAAGTCAGTGTAGGCACAGGGACAAGGTCGGTGCAAGGGGGGGCTGCCTCGGTGCAATGCGTGTTGGGCAAAGGGGAAAGTCCGTGCAGTGCTAGGCTGTATCAGTGCAGCTTCTGACTGGGCTAAAGGCAAGTCGGTGGTTTGGGGAACAAGGTCCGTGCATGGTGTGTTTATGCAAGGGGCCAGATCAGTGCAATGGCTGTGAAGGGCTGAGGAGGTTGGTGCGGTGCGTGCATGTAATGCCCCGGATTTTTCGGATATTTTTCGGATCATTTTAGTGGGTCTCGGAGTGTATTTTGTGCTTTACACGTGTTTTTCCCTGATGTGCCTTCGGAACTCCTTGCAGGGCAAACCGTGGCGTCCTTCGACTCCGGGACTGTACCACTGCGTTGTGCTCTTCCCGAGGATCACAGAGGTAATTTTTCGTAATTTTCTGAATTTATCAAATTTTTGGGTTTTCCTATATATACTAAACCCTTTTCTCTCTCCCCCTCTCATTCTCCCTTTCTCACTCTCTCTCTTCTCTCACGCCCTCTGTCTCCCCTCTCTTCTCCGGCGGCCGACGGAGCGAGGCGGGGGCGAGGCGGAGGCGGCGCGGGTGAGGACGCGGGCGAGGATGGGCGAGGATCGAGGCGGTGGAGGCGCGTGGGAGCTCGTGGCGCGGTCGCGAGCCGGCGAGGGTTTCACGGCGTTTCTTCACGGATTGGTGAGCTCGGGGCGCGAAATCTTCGGTGGAGGTGGAGGTAGGGTGATGGTTCCCCAGCTCGTGCACTTCCTTTCCCGCGAGTTTCGTAGGCCGTGGTGAGCCGAGCGGGTGGAATCGGGGTTTTTGGGCAAAACCCATGTTTTAGGGCTTGTGGGCCGATCTCTCGTTTCAGTGCGTTTTAGGCCGATCCGAGGCCGTAGATGCATGCTAGGGGCTTCTGGGGAGCTTCCCCCTTGTTTTCCCCCTCTCCTGTGGAGGTATGGGGACGTGGGACGAGTTTTGGGTCGTTTCCCGCCGTAGCGTTCTCGGAAGGAAGTGACGGTCCTTCCAGTGGCCGTCACTTGGTGTAACGCGCCTGGGCAGGGCCGTTACATCCCCCTTCTGTTGGCCTTTGGTGGTCTGTGGGTGTGACGGTCCCACGATAGACCGCCAGGTGCTGTGACGCACCAGGGCTAGACCGTTAGAGTCTCTTCCGTTGGTTTTCGGGTCAGGCGTGTGACGCACCAGGGCTGGCGCGTCACAGCCTTGTGACGCCCCAGGGTGGGTGCGTCACATTCCCTGTTACCCAGCTGAGGGCTGGGGGTGTGACGGTGCCCTCTGGACCGTTACATGCTTGTAACGCGCCCAGGGTGGGCCGTCAGAGCTGTTTTATCCGTTGGGGAGGGCAGCGTGTGTGACGCGCCAGGCCAGACGCGCTACATCCGTGTAACGCGTTGGGGCAAGCGCGTTACATCCTGCTTTCACGCTGAGAGCGTGAGGCGTGTAACGCACCAGGGCAAGCGCGTTACATTCGTGTAACGCGCTGGGCCAGGCGCGTTACATCCTGTGTTTCTTCGGGCCGTGTAACGGCCTGCGTTAGGCCGCCAGGTGGATGTGACGGTCTCGCCTAGACCGTTACAACCCTGTGACGGTCTAGGGTTAGACCGTCAGGCTTTGTGTCGTTCCGAGGCGAGTTTTTGTGTTCTCCGCCTTGCCCCGCAATGTGTGGATCCCTAGTCGACCCGGTTGGGACCCAGTGGTCGACCTGCGGTCTTGTGAGTGTCCTTGACACCCGTGGATTTCTGTGTCCGTGTTTTGAGGGTGTCTGGAGGACCGTGTTATCTCGTTTAGCGTGCCCGTAGGGTTGAGAGTCCGGGTGACTTCTCGCGTGCTGGGCCTTCGTGTTACGCTCGATCGAGTCACCGTGTATCGGTGTGTGTGCGCTGGGGTGTCCCCCGCATGCCGTGAGTTTCTTTGGAAGGCGATTCCCATGTGGGCCACGTGGTTGGTCTTGGACTGCGAGTCCAGTTATCCGGCCTGGGGCTGGAGGTTTCCCGCTTGCTTCAAGATGGGAAATCGTCGTGGCGGCTTGTGTGCTGCCTTGGGAATCGTGCTTCTATGTTTTCCGTGTGGCCCGTGTGGGTGGCCTTAGTCCTTTGCGTTCCCTTCCCAAGGGAATGGTCTTGGCAGCTCGTGTGTTGTCTCGGTGCTCGTGCTACCGTGGTTTTAGACCTAGAGGTTGGACTCGATTGACGGCCTTGTGCTGTTGCGTACAACGGTCTTGACCCCGAGTCTTGTGACTCAAGGACCGTTGGGTGTAGTGTGTCTAGAGGACTGTCCAGAGTCCAGTGACTTAGCGTCACTTGGGTTTTCTCGACTCTCGCGCACGGAGAGTGCGTGACCGTGGACTGTAAGTCCTGTTTCTTCTCCGACTGTGGTCACCGTGTGACGGGGCCAGTACGTGGGGTGTTCCCCGTACGTCGTCGGATGCAGACGTTGTTTTCCGTTGAGAGTCTACTCCTTCAGTGACCCTCCACTAGTCGTAGCCCACCAGTACGAGGTGCTGGTCTCACCTGGGAGTGGTGTACGGGCGCCCACCTTTCGAGACGGTTTGTGGACCGGTTACCGTAGGCTCCTCGTCTTAGCCAGAGTCCGGCTGCGGGGGAAAACCGGTCAGAGGGCCAGACCTAGGACGCGTGGTCTGTGTGTGCACACGTGGTTGGGGACTGTGGACGCACGTCGACGGGCGTGACCCCAGCTAGTCACTTGTTTGTGGTTACTTGTACGGTGTTCGCGCCTCGGGTAGGACCTACCACGTCAGGCGGTTCACCTGCGGTGCGGTGTAAGACGTCAGGGGACGCTACCGGCTGTGCTTCTAGTGGGTGGTACTCCTGTCGAGTACGGAGTGACAGACTGTTAGTTTCTGTGTCTTTGACCTTCGGGTTTCGGTCGTGTTGACCGTTGAGTTTCGGTTGGTTCGCCGTGACGCGTGTGTTGGTTTTCGCGTCACGAGATTAGTGATAGTGGCTTTACCGAGGTTGGGTCTTGTTGTGCGGTACCTGCGATCGGATGGTCGGGGTTGCACCTTGGACAGCGTGTCCAGGTCGGCTGTGTCCGGGGGACAGGCCTCTGCGGCATGGTTGCCGTGTGTTGTTACTTCGGTAGGCGGTACTAGCGTGGTTAGGTAGCCTCGACTGCGTGATCGAGGTGTGCCTTCTGGTACAGTAGGAGTAGCTGTAGTGCCGAGTTTTTTTGACCGGCCACCGGTTTACTGTTCCTGCTGTAGTTGTAGCTCTCCCTTCCGCTACCGCCGTTGTTTCTGGTTGGGGTTCCGCGGGATCCCTGCTGAGTCTCTGTTTTGGAGACTCATTCCCTGCTTTTCAGGTGTTGCGGTTCTTCCTCGTGGTTCGAGGGTGCAGAGCGGAGGTTCTCAGTTGCCAGCTTGCCGGGCCGAGTGTTCACTTGGCATGTGGTACGCTTTACTGCTTTAGA
The DNA here is from genome assembly GCA_022559845.1 of Amorphophallus konjac. NCBI lineage: Eukaryota > Viridiplantae > Streptophyta > Magnoliopsida > Alismatales > Araceae > Amorphophallus > Amorphophallus konjac. The sequence goes on from CM040127.1 coordinate 24,670,445, forward strand.
CTGTACTTTCTGTTGGACTGGACTCTGTTGTAGCTGTTGTTGTTCTTTCTTTCAGCTTGTTGTTCTTGGTTGTCCTGCTTTATTTCCTATTTCTTTGTGCCTCCACACTCCTTTTAGCCCTTCCGAGCCCTCCCGGCTCGTGGGCGGCGGTGCGAGTCTCGGGTTATCGGGCCTTCCCGGTAATCGGATTCTCGGGTCGTTACAGCTGGTATCAGAGAGGTGGTTGTGGGCGTACTTAGGAATTCGAAACATTGCAGTGATCAGAGTCCGTAAGGTCCAGTACAGTCGACAGATGGCTTAGGGTTTTGTGTTCGCTTTCCGCCTTGTTTCTCGCTTGAGAGCTTGAGTGCGCTGTGCGGCGCTGTGAAGGTGGTTGCTGTCCGCGGCTTTCGTGCCAGCATGGGGTCTAAGGATCGAGGTCGAGAGCCTTCTCCCTCATCGGTGGTGGCCCTGGTTGTGCTGCGTTGGGCAGAGGTTGCTGGCAGGCGTGAGCTCGCGGTGCTGCGTTCGAGGAACCTGTAGCGTGGTCAGGTGGCTGGTGCGGACTGTTCTTGGTTAAGTGGCCGTGAGCGTGCTCTGAGGGAGCTGCTGTCGATTTTTGGTCACTCCAGCTTGAGGTTTGTCCAGCCCCTGAGGTGTTCAGGTTGTGGTTTAAGGTGGCAGAGTGGGTGTTCTGATCGAGAAGTGTGCTCGGGTGAGCGGGGGATCTTCTCGGTGAGCTGCCGTTTTGTCGAGCCTGATGTCCTTGTCGTGTTCTGTGGCGTCAGAAACGACGTGTCGGTCCCGATTGTTTTGCGAATTTCGAGACAGGATTTGGCAGAGATGTCCCGGTAAGTCTTGCTCCTGCGCTCTCGTGTGCGAATGGGGTGTGTTCGCCCTGGAGTTGTCTTGAGATGTGAAGGCTCCGCGGTGAGTTCGGGACTCGAGGATGAGTGTCGGCGGTTGTTGTTATGGCTCGTGTTGCGGCTTTGGCATGCCGTGTTGCAGTTCGAGGAATTGCAGCGGTGGTGCATCGAGAGATGCTGTGATTGTGGTCCGACGTGACACTCGTCGAGTGTGTCGGAGGCGCTGACCTGATGGAAGCGATGGTTTTCCTTGGGGCTGGATGGTGCTGTTTCCAGCGTGCGCGAGGTTTGAGGTCAGGTCGAGCGTGGAGTCCTTCCGTTGGTCGGAAGTGCGTTTGGTCTCCCCTTTGGTTGGAGAGACTGTGTTGGGTTAAGGTTCGTCGTCTTGCATTGCGTGCCCGGATTGGTTGGCCTTGCGTGCCATGAAGTCCGTGCGAGACGTGCTCCTTGTCTTGGCAAGGTGGCTGCCTGTGAGAAGTTGTGCCCATTCCCTTGTCGTGTGAGGGTGCTGGCGCTGTTCCGGAAGGATGAGTGCTGGGTGGGCGGTGTTTGCTTTCTTGGCTGTGCGCGCGGATTTGAGTGCGCAGCGGAAGCGTGGTGGGCCCATAACCCACTGGTTCAGGATCGTAGCGTTGGTTGCTACGGGCGGATTCCTGAGTTTGCGTTGAGCATCGGAGGATGGGTTCCTCGGTGTGAAACGTGTTGTTGCCGTGCCGTTGCCCGAGATATCGTGGTGGTGGGCACTGGCAGGATGGAGTGTTGGGGGAATATGCTGGCGGGTGCGCCGCATGAGTGCCCTGTTCCGGTGTTGGAAGCTGTGTCAGGCGTCGGTGTTGGACCTGGATGAGGTTGTTGAGGATGTCGCCTGACGGAGGTCGAGGACGTGTTGGTCAGAGTCGGCGGCTTGGTGCCCGACTTGTGTTCCCAATCGTGTCCTCGCTTGAGATCGTGCTTTGAGGAAGTGGTCTCTGGCAGGCCGTGGGTTCCTGTTGGTTCTACGGTCTTGTCGGATCGTGGCGGTGAGATGTTTGTTGCTTTGGGGTCCTTGATAGGACGTTGGTGTCGCAATGGTTATCCCTGGTTGGTGACCAGCATGGGATGGTTTCCCTGTGAGTCTGAGTCCAGTGAGGTGATGACTGAAGACACCAGGATCTTGTCATTTGGTTTCGTCGTGCTCCCCGAGAGGGTCGACTTGGAGCGATGTTCGAGCTCAGATGCGGTGTCTGAGAGGAGTGCTGCTCGAGATGTGGCATCGGTCTGTGTGGGAGTCGACGGATGGCTTGCTGAGGTTTGGAATGATTCCTTTGGACCCGGTCGAGGACCAGGAAAGAAGGAAGAAGCTGAGCGAGCAGTTGGTGACCAGTGGATGGTCTTTTCAGAGACAGAAGATGCTGGTTGTTGGGGCTCGAGCGTGGCGAGAGCCGTGTGCCAGCGAGAGCTTTGGTGGTCGTTTCTGTGATGTGCCTTCCGGATGGGATCTGGGCTTTGTCGAAGTGTGTCTTCTGACGAGATTTGGCACAGTGTTATGTCTGAATTTCGGCTTGCCATGTCTGAGGTGTTCGTTGGTGCTGAGCCGAAGGGCTGGTTGCGGTCTGTTGAGATGGCTGCGTGAGCCGATAGAGGCTCTGTTTTAGTTGCTCCCTTGAGGAGGGTGTGCGACTTGTCAGCTGGCTGTGAAGCTGATGTGCGATTTGTCTACCGACCATTGGATGAATCGGTAGCTGTTGCTCGTGTCGAGGGTCGTGATTCCTCGGTGGGCGAGATTGTGGCTGCGGCGCCATGATTGGTTCTCGCGTTGTCTGAGGTGATGCCGGACTGTGTCCTTTGGTATATGCCTGCTCTGTTGGCCAGTGTGCTTGGCGCGAGGAGCGAGGTGTTGTTTGTGATTGTAAGTCTGGCTGTGTCCCTCAGGATCGGTGTTTTCGTGAGAATCGAGGTTTTCTGTGCTAGGGCTCTGACAGCGTGTCAGTTGGTTCAGTGTTCTTCCCCTGGGACTTCGTGCTAGGTCCTGAATTTCGAGGACGAAATTCCTTAAGGGGGGAGGGCTGTAATGCCCCGGATTTTTCGGATATTTTTCGGATCATTTTAGTGGGTCTCGGAGTGTATTTTGTGCTTTACACGTGTTTTTCCCTGATGTGCCTTCGGAACTCTTGCAGGGCAAACCGTGGCGTCCTTCGACTCCGGGACTGTACCACTGCGTTGTGCTCTTCCCGACGATCACAGAGGTAATTTTTCGTAATTTTCTGAATTTATCAAATTTTCGGGTTTTCCTATATATACTAAACCCTTTTCTCTCTCCCCCTCTCATTCTCCCTTTCTCACTCTCTCTCTTCTCTCACGCCCTCTTTCTCCCCTCTCTTCTCCGGCGGCCGACGGAGCGAGGCGGGGGCGAGGCGGAGGCGGCGCGGGTGAGGACGCGGGCGAGGATGGGCGAGGATCGAGGCGGTGGAGGCGCGTGGGAGCTCGTGGCGCGGTCGCGAGCCGGCGAGGGTTTCACGTCGTTTCTTCGCGGATCGGTGAGCTCGGGGCGCGAAATCTTCGGTGGAGGTAGGGTGATGGTTCCCCAGCTCGTGCACTTCCTTTCCCGCGAGTTTCGTAGGCCGTGGTGAGCCGAGCGGGTGGAATCGGGGTTTTTGGGCAAAACCCATGTTTTAGGGCTTGTGGGCCGATCTCTCGTTTCAGTGCGTTTTAGGCCGATCCGAGGCCGTAGATGCATGCTAGGGGCTTCTGGGGAGCTTCCCCCTTGTTTTCCCCCTCTCCTGTGGAGGTATGGGGGCGTGGGACGAGTTTTGGGTCGTTTCCCGCCGTAGCATTCTCGGAAGGAAGTGACGGTCCTTCCAGTGGCCGTCACTTGGTGTAACGCGCCTGGGCAGGGCCGTTACATCCCCCTTCTGTTGGCCTTTGGTGGTCTGTGGGTGTGACGGTCCCACGATAGACCGCCAGGTGCTGTGACGCACCAGGGCTAGACCGTTAGAGTCTCTTCCGTTGGTTTTCGGGTCAGGCGTGTGACGCACCAGGGCTGGCGCGTCACAGCCTTGTGACGCCCCAGGGTGGGTGCGTCACATTCCCTGTTACCCAGCTGAGGGCTGGGGGTGTGACGGTGCCCTCTGGACCGTTACATGCTTGTAACGCGCCCAGGGTGGGCCGTCAGAGCTGTTTTATCCGTTGGGGAGGGCAGCGTGTGTGACGCGCCAGGCCAGACGCGCTACATCCGTGTAACGCGTTGGGGCAAGCGCGTTACATCCTGCTTTCACGCTGAGAGCGTGAGGCGTGTAACGCACCAGGGCAAGCGCGTTACATTCGTGTAACGCGCTGGGCCAGGCGCGTTACATCCTGTGTTTCTTCGGGCCGTGTAACGGCCTGCGTTAGGCCGCCAGGTGGATGTGACGGTCTCGCCTAGACCGTTACAACCCTGTGACGGTCTAGGGTTAGACCGTCAGGCTTTGTGTCGTTCCGAGGCGAGTTTTTGTGTTCTCCGCCTTGCCCCGCAATGTGTGGATCCCTAGTCGACCCGGTTGGGACCCAGTGGTCGACCTGCGGTCTTGTGAGTGTCCTTGACACCCGTGGGTTTCTGTGTCCGTGTTTTGAGGGTGTCTGGAGGACCGTGTTATCTCGTTTAGCGTGCCCGTAGGGTTGAGAGTCCGGGTGACTTCTCGCGTGCTGGGCCTTCGTGTTACGCTCGATCGAGTCACCGTGTATCGGTGTGTGTGCGCTGGGGTGTCCCCCGCATGCCGTGAGTTTCTTTGGAAGGCGATTCCCATGTGGGCCACGTGGTTGGTCTTGGACTGCGAGTCCAGTTATCCGGCCTGGGGCTGGAGGTTTCCCGCTTGCTTCAAGATGGGAAATCGTCGTGGCGGCTTGTGTGCTGCCTTGGGAATCGTGCTTCTATGTTTTCCGTGTGGCCCGTGTGGGTGGCCTTAGTCCTTTGCGTTCCCTTCCCAAGGGAATGGTCTTGGCAGCTCGTGTGTTGTCTCGGTGCTCGTGCTACCGTGGTTTTAGACCTAGAGGTTGGACTCGATTGACGGCCTTGTGCTGTTGCGTACAACGGTCTTGACCCCGAGTCTTGTGACTCAAGGACCGTTGGGTGTAGTGTGTCTAGAGGACTGTCCAGAGTCCAGTGACTTAGCGTCACTTGGGTTTTCTCGACTCTCGCGCACGGTGCGTGCGTGACCGTGGACTGTAAGTCCTGTTTCTTCTCCGACTGTGGTCACCGTGTGACGGGGCCAGTACGTGGGGTGTTCCCCGTACGTCGTCGGATGCAGACGTTGTTTTCCGTTGAGAGTCTACTCCTTCAGTGACCCTCCACTAGTCGTAGCCCACCAGTACGAGGTGCTGGTCTCACCTGGGAGTGGTGTACGGGCGCCCACCTTTCGAGACGGTTTGTGGACCGGTTACCGTAGGCTCCTCGTCTTAGCCAGAGTCCGGCTGCGGGGGAAAACCGGTCAGAGGGCCAGACCTAGGACGCGTGGTCTGTGTGTGCACACGTGGTTGGGGACTGTGGACGCACGTCGACGGGCGTGACCCCAGCTAGTCACTTGTTTGTGGTTACTTGTACGGTGTTCGCGCCTCGGGTAGGACCTACCACGTCAGGCGGTTCACCTGCGGTGCGGTGTAAGACGTCAGGGGACGCTACCGGCTGTGCTTCTAGTGGGTGGTACTCCTGTCGAGTACGGAGTGACAGACTGTTAGTTTCTGTGTCTTTGACCTTCGGGTTTCGGTCGTGTTGACCGTTGAGTTTCGGTTGGTTCGCCGTGACGCGTGTGTTGGTTTTCGCGTCACGAGATTAGTGCTAGTGGCTTTACCGAGGTTGGGTCTTGTTGTGCGGTACCTGCGATCGGATGGTCGGGGTTGCACCTTGGACAGCGTGTCCAGGTCGGCTGTGTCCGGGGGACAGGCCTCTGCGGCATGGTTGCCGTGTGTTGTTACTTCGGTAGGCGGTACTAGCGTGGTTAGGTAGCCTCGACTGCGTGATCGAGGTGTGCCTTCTGGTACAGTAGGAGTAGCTGTAGTGCCGAGTTTTTTTGACCGGCCACCGGTTTGCTGTTCCTGCTGTAGTTGTAGCTCTCCCTTCCGCTACCGCCGTTGTTTCTGGTTGGGGTTCCGCGGGATCCCTGCTGAGTCTCTGTTTTGGAGACTCATTCCCTGCTTTTCAGGTGTTGCGGTTCTTCCTCGTGGTTCGAGGGTGCGGAGCGGAGGTTCTCAGTTGCCAGCTTGCCGGGCCGAGTGTTCACTTGGCATGTGGTACGCTTTACTGCTTTAGACTGTACTTTCTGTTGGACTGGACTCTGTTGTAGCTGTTGTTGTTCTTTCTTTCAGCTTGTTGTTCTTGGTTGTCTGCTTTATTTCCTATTTCTTTGTGCCTCCACACTCCTTTTAGCCCTTCCGAGCCCTCCCGGCTCGTGGACGGCGGTGCGAGTCTCGGGTTATCGGGCCTTCCCGGTAATCGGATTCTCGGGTCGTTACAGTGCAGGCTAGGGTCAGTGCGGCTATTGCACGGGGTCTGGCTGGGTAGTGTGCCGCTGAAGGGTGATCTGGAGAGTGCCGCTGAGAGTTGGAGGTAGGCGTACCGCTGAAGGGTGTATCGCTGGAGGATGAAGGAGCGTACCGCTGGAGGGAGGTGGGAGCGTACCGCTGGGAAGAATGGAGAGTAAAAATCAAGCAAAGTATGTTATTCAAAGAGTGGGCTAGGGTTCGAGAGAGGGTCCCTTGTTCAGTTCATGCCCGAAGACTCTTAGATAATTAAGCTTTCAGTTCCCCTGCTGTGAGATTGAGTCCCAAGTCATGTTAAGTAGTGCAGTTCTTGGAGTCTTATTCAGCCAATTCTTAGAGCCTTGAATCGTTCCTTTAGTTGATTAGAATGTTTTATTGTTACTCACTTCATTCGTTTGTTGCTTCTTTCCACCCCCCCTTTTTTTCTTTAATTTATTGTCATTCCTGACGAAAATTCGGCAGCACCTTCCCTTGACCCAGGAGGTAAAGGAATAACAAGGAACATGCCCACAAGGAGTGGCATGAACCAACAACTGAGGGGGGTGCCTGAGCAGCCACCTTTAGGGAAACTTCGAAAAACCCGGAGAAAATACCGAACAAGGAAATCAGTTGACTGACACGAGCTGTGGGTACGCCGCAGAAGTGGTAATCAAGGCCTGCCGGGCCGACAGTCTAAAGGTGAGGGTATGCCACTGGGCAATTCGAATGGCGAGGGCGTGCCGCTGGACACACCCAAGGAGGGTGTACCGCCGAGCGGACGTAGGGGCAATGTGCCGCCGAAAGAGTTTGACAGTGTAGTGACAAGGGGGTTTGCAAGGGTGTGTGAGCACCGTGGACTTCGAAGGAAAGGGTGGGGAGCCCCCTGGCTATTAGGTGAGTGATACACACCAAATAGAGGTCCACAAAACTTTGACGGGCTGCAAAAGGTGGGAGAAGGGGGGATTGCATTGCAGAGTGTCACCGAGAGGAGGGAGAAGTTAGACTTGCCTTGTCAAGCCAAGAGCTAAACTTCTCAATCAGGTAGACCCATGCCATGGGAGGGGAGATCAAGCAAGGAGTTAGGGAACCGGAGACGGACGCCAAACTCACAGACCGGCAGGAAGAAGGAAACTACAAATACACCAAACGAAGGCAAGATCAAACGGTGTTTTATTCATGACAAACTCAAAATCACAAAGGGCCAGGGCCAGAAGACCAAATATAACCCAGTACATCCAAGCAAACAAAAAAAGAAAAGACACAAGGGAAAAAAGAAATAAAAACTTGGGGAGAAGGGCAGGATGAGGAAGGGTGATGGTTCCCTTCACCACCACCCTTCCCTCACCAGCCTATAGCGCACACTCTCTTTTCCTCTCCTTCTTCTCTTCTACCTTCTTCTTCTCTCTTCTTCTTCTCTGGAGCTCTCTTCGAACGGGTGCCCTCGCCTCTCTCTACGTGTCCACTTTTCTTCGTCTGTCTCCCTTCTTTTCTTCTTTGTGAGGGCCTTTTATACGCGGGCCGTTGACGAGGTCGAACTCATGATGGCACTGTCATCCGAGGTTGACTTCGGTATCTTCCTCGTCAGGTGAAGATCTCCCTCCTCCAGCCAGAAGGTGACATGGAGGTGGGTGCTAGCTGGCTTTCAAGTGGCCGAACTGTGCGCCAATGGGTCTGCCTATTGACCATTGTATCTTCTGCCAGTGCGTGCCGTTCAGGGGAATTCAATGTTGTGCCGCTGGGGAGAGGGCGCTGGGCGTTGAGGGCAGAACGCCCGTACCGCTGGGAGCTTGAGGCCGTGCCGCTGAAGGGCAGAAGGGTTGTGCCGCTGAAGGGCTTGAGGCCGTACCGCTGAAGGGCAGAAAGCCCGTGCCGCTGGGGACTTGAGGCCGTGCCGCTGAAGGGCAGAAGGCCGTGCCGCTGAGAGCTTGAGGCCGTGCCGCTGAAGGGCCTCAGGCCCGTGCCGTTGGAGGCTTGAGGCCGTGCCGCTGAAGGGCAGAATGTCGTGCCGCTGAGAGCTTGAGGCCGTGCCGCTGAAGGGCCTCAGGCCCGTGCCGCTGGAGGCACCAAAGGTGCCATTTTGATAGGGGCCTTTACTTTTGCTTCAGGAACTTGAAGTTGTGCATTCTTTGGGATATTTCTTCACCGTTGGGGCCCCGAAAGTGGGTCCGTAGCAGTGTGTCAATTCAGGAGGGCATCCTGTGACTTCTCGGTCTCTTAATGCGCCCGTGCAAATGTGGGGATTTGCCGGAGGGTAGTATCTTCCCGGAGCCCTGGATCACCAGTCTCTCCGGGTCTTCTTCCTTTGACTTTGACATTAATGCGGGGCTCGGCGGGACATATGGACGTGCCATTTTATATGTCCACAAATGCCCCCCACCCGAGGGCAGCGCGGGCGAAGGATGAGACAGACGGTGCTCGCGCGTGTGTCTAGGGAATTAACGTACATTATTGGACGTACGCTCATAAGACATGTGATGCGGACATCGTTGTCTATATTGTGTATTTATTGTATCACTATTATATATGTGTTATATTATTATTATTATTATTATATGTACATACATGTATATTTATTCTTCCTTTTTCTCTTTTCCCCCCCTTTTTTTCTTTTCTCTTTCTTTTCTCTTCCTTTTTCTCTCTCTTTTTTTTTCCTCTTATATATTTTTTCTTTTTTTATTCTCCCTTTCGCTCGTTTGTTTCCCTTTTTTTTCTTCTCTTTTTCTTTCTCTTCTTTTTTTTGAGGCGGCTATAAAAGGGGGAGGGGCGTCGGGAGCAACACCGAGAGGCCTTGGGCAGTCACGATGCTAACATTGACGCTTTAGAGAACCGGATGGAGAAACTCCGGGGCTGGCTTACCCAGGCTGAGTCTGACCTACTCAAGGCAGAGACGAGTAAGGCCCAGAAAACTGAAGAGCTGGCGGTTGTCGAAGCAGCAGTGGCCTCTGTGGCGACCGAGCTGGAGCGCCTTGACGTGTAGGAAAGTCGCCTGCGTGAGATGGTGAGCTTCCCTTGCGTCGGGATCCTCCCCTTCGAGGACATCTTCCGGGGGTTGGACTAACTGCCGGTTCCCCTTCTATTCTTTTCTCTGCATGTAACACCGGGGTATGCCCCGAAGCCGATGTAATTTTCTCTTGAAAAGGAATATAATGCAGTTACTCCATGTGTCTCTTGTATGCGTGTGGTGTTGGGCAGTCTCTTCCTTCCTTTTCCCTTTTTCTTTCCTTGTTGTGCAACGGGACGCAAGTCCACACTAATAGCTTACCCGAGGAGGACCCGGTGAGGTTTGCAGAGGAGCATAGGAGAGTGCTTGCCCCTTCCAGAGGAGGGACGAGGGGACCACTCCACCATGTCCATCAAACGACTTATCCAACTGATGTCATCGATATGTTTGACCCGACTAGGTTGATCCGACCTTGGAGAGGCGGAGAGAAGAGTTTGTTCGTTCAATGACTCCAACGGGAGGTCTTGGTCAAAAGTGGGCTGGTTATCTGTGTCGATAGAGTGCCGATGACAGGTGTGGTTTATTTGTCTCTTGGTGTGTTCGTTGGTACGGGTGAGCGCCAACGCAAGGAGGAGGGTCGATTCCCCGATTCCGGGTGAAAGGTCCGGGTGGGGTATTCTTCGTCAGTGTCGACAGGAAGTCAAGGGCTGATAGGGTTGATTCGTTTATTGGAATATTCGTCGGTACGGGTGAATGCCAACGCAAGGAGAAGGGTTGATTCCCCAATCTCGGACGAAAGGTCCGGGTGGGGTATTTTTCGTCAGTGCCGACAGAATGTTAAGGGCTGACAGGGTTGATTCATTTATTGGAGTATTCGTCGGTACGGGTGAGTGCCAATGCAAGGAGAAGGGTTGATTCCCCAATCTCGGATGAAAGGTCCGGGCGGGGTATTTTTCATCAGTGTCGACAGAATGTCAAGGGCTGACAGGGTTGATTCGTTTATTGGAGTATTCATCGGTACGGGTGAGTGCCAACGCAAGGAGAAGGGTTGATTCCCCAATGTCGGACGAAAGGTCCGGGCGGGGTATTTTTCGTCAGTGCCGACAGAATGTCAAGGGCTGACAGGGTTGATTCGTTTATTGGAGTATTCGTCGGCACGGGTGAGTGCGAACGCAAGGAGAAGGGTTGATTCCCCAATCTCGGATGAAAGGTCCGGGCGGGGTATTTTTCGTCAGTGTCGACAGAATGTCAAGGGCTGACAGGGTTGATTCGTTTATTGGAATATTCGTCGGTACGGGTGAGTGCCAACGCCAGGAGATGAGTTGATTCCGTAATCTCGGACGAAAGGTCCGGGTGGGGTATTTTTAGTCAACGCCGACCGAATGTCAAGGGCTGACATAGTTAGTTTGTCTATTCAAAGGGGGCTGAATCCTGCTCTTCTTTTATTTCCTCTTTCTTCTCTTTCCTTTTCTTTTCTTTCTTTTCTTTTCTCCCCTTTTTTCTTCTCTATTCTTTCTTTCTTTTCTCTTCTTTTTTTTCCTTTCCTTTTCTTCTCTTCTTCTTCTTTTCTCATTTTTTCTCCTCTTTTTTTTCCTTTTATTCCCTTTTTTTGGCCTCTTCTTCTAAGATGCATAGTGAATAACGGCAAACCATCCGAACAATGATAATGCGAATTCGCCCGCGGTGGGGCGGAGAAATGTATTATTCATTGAATGGGGAAATCGAAGCGCGATATAATTTCAGATGCCTACCATTAAGGGGTGAAAACTGGACCTCCCCTCGATGGTTGACTATTACATAGGCTCCGCCCTCATAGACTTTCTAGATCACGTGGGGCCCGAGCCAGTTCTCATTCAGCTTGCCCTTGGGGTTGGAGGCCATGACTTCCCTCCTTTTGACCATGACGAGGTCACCCTTCTTGAATTCTCGCTCCTTGACGAGCTTGTCGAAAGCGCGCGCTATGCGGGCCTGGTAGACCTGGATGTTCTGTTGGGCTCGGAGCCGCTTCCCCTCCAAGTTAGAGAGCTCTTCGAGCCTTCGTTTGACATTTATCTGCTCTTCCTGGACTAATCCGTATTGGATTGCGACCCGAAGGGAGGGTATTTCCAGCTCGATGGGGACAATCACCTCCGAGCCGTATACTAAGGAGAAGGGTGAACAACCCGTTGGAGTTTTGTATACAGTTCGATACGCCCACAGGGCCTCATACATTTTCTCTTCCCAGTCCCTCTTGTTAGAGTTAACAATTTTAGAAAGGAGAGTACAAAGAGTTTTGTTGAAAGCTTCAGCCAAACCATTGGCTTACGGGTTGTAGGGCGTTGATGTCCTCCAGTCGATCTTGTACTTCTCTGCCAGCCGGTAGATTTTCTAGTTGCGGAAGTGGCTTCCATTATCTGGGATGATTAAGTTTGGCGTGCCAAACCGGAATATGATGTTGCGCCGGATGAATCTGGCGACAATCTCCCCAGTCACTTATCTCAAAGCGACGGCTTCTGCCCAACGGGAGAAGTAATCAGTTGCCGCCAAAATGTATTTGCACCAGGCGGATGACGCGGGCAGTGGGCCCACGACGTCTGTTCCCCACTGGGCGAACGGCCAGCTAGGCAATGTCGGATGTAGCGGCATGGGCGGCCTCTTGGATACTGTGGCATGCTCCTGACATTTCTGGCAAGACTTGGCGTACTTGCAGCAGCCATCAAACATGGTTGGCCAGTAGTAGCCAAGCTTCTTTATTTCAATTTTCATCTTTGGTCCCACCTGATGTGCACCTGCTGTTCCAGCGTGGACTTCCTTCATGACCCTCCAAGCTTCTTCCGTGGATAGGCACCGCAGGAGTACTTTCCGTTTGGCATCCGCCATAATTTGGAATAGGATCCCGTTCCGGACCTCGTAAGAGTCCTTCGTTCTAATCAGCCTGATCTTTTCTTCTCTCTGCTTGGGCAATTGCTGGTATTTAAACCATTGCATGAGGGAATCCCTCCAGTCAGGCAGGCCGACGGCTTCTACTGCAGCGACCTCCAGTTCTTCTTCTTCTGGATCTTCTATCATGCTAGGCACCTGGCGCTGATTCACCACCCGGATGCTAAGAGATCCATCAGGCGGGACCGCTAACGAGCTTGCCAGTTTTGCCAGTGCATCAGCTTGTGCATTTTCTCCCCGGGCAACATGGCCTATCTCAATAAGGTAGAATTGTTCCATGAGCCGCTTCACTTTAGCATGGTAAGGGAGCAGCTTAGGCTTTCGGACGTCAAGCTGCCCCTAGACTTGCTTGACGACTAGTAACGAATCGCCGAATACTTGCTGCATTCTAATCTCCATCTGCAGCGCAACTTGGAGACCAATAATCAGAGCTTCATACTCTGCCTCATTATTTGTGCAAGGTTTATTGATAGAGCAAGATGTATGCACCACTTCTCCCTCGGGGGATTTGAGGACGATGCCACCCCCCGCCCGTATTTTGGTATGTCCGGACGGGGTCGTTTCTATTCTCGAAGCTCCATCGAAGTGCAGCTGCCAAGAGATATGCTGGACTTGGTCCACTTCCAGTGTTTCATCTTCGGGTAGCTCTGTGGCCAACGGGGAATTTTCAGGCACAGGATGTGCGGCAAAGAATTCAGCCACGGCCTGACCCTTGACGGCCTTCTGCGGCACATAGGTGATATCAAATTCCATTAGCAGCACGTCCCACTTGCCGAGACTCCCCTTCAGGACTGGCTGGGAGAGAATGTGTTTAACTGGGTTGGCCTTGAAGATCAGGCTCACTTCATGGGAGAGCATGTAATGCCTCAGCTTCTTGACTGCGAAGATCAAGGCAAGAGAGACCTTCTCCATCGGGGTGTATTTCGCTTCTGCCCCCACTAGCCTTCGGCTGAGATAATAGAGGGCCTGCTCTTTTCCCTTGTCATTATTCTGGGCGAGCATTGCCCCCAATGAACCTTCGGTGGCGGCTATGTATAGAATAAGTGGCCTCCCCTTGACAGGTGCCCCCAGCACAGGCGGGGTCCTTAAGTAGCCCTTCAGCTAATCGAAGGCCTTCTGGCATTCCTGGCTCCAATTAAAAGGTGCATTCTTCATCATCAATTTGTGGAATGGCTGACAGCGCCCCGACAAATTGGAAATAAATCTTCGGATGTAGGCCAGCCGACCCTGTAGGGACCTTAGCTCTCCCAGGTCCTTCGGAGGAGGCAACTCCTGAATGGCCTTTATTTTAAAGGGGTCGATCTCGATCCCTCTATATCGGACAACAAAGCCGATGAACTTCCCGCTGGAGATGCCAAAGGAACACTTCATCGGGTTCATCTTCAGCTCATACTACTGGAGTCTCTCGAAGATGACTCTAAGGTCCTTCAGGTGATCTTCCTTTTTCTTTGTCTTGACGACCAAGTCATCAATGTAGCATTCAACTTTGTTGTATAGCAGCTCGTCGAATATTTTGGTCATCGCCCGCTGGTAAGTAGCGCCGGCGTTCTTGAGGCCGAAGGGCATTCTTTTGTAATGGAATATTCCTTTAGGCGACCGGAAGGCCGTATGGATTCGGTCGTGCTCGGCTATCCAGATTTGGTTATAGCCGGACGATCCATCCATGAAGGACAAGGCCTCGTGGCCAGTGGTTGCATCAATCATGACTTCAGTGATGGGCATCGGGAAATCATCTTTTGGGCATGCTTTATTCAGGTCGCAGAAGTCCACGCAAATCCTGATTTGTCCACTCTTCTTCTTCACTGGCACAATGTTGGCCAGCCAGGTAGTATACTGATTCTCAGCTACAAAATCGACATCTATGAGCTTGTCGACTTCTTTGCAAATTTGGTTTATCAGCTCCGGTCTCATGCGCCGGGGAGACTGCTTCACTGGCTCTACCTTGGGGTCGATGGCAAGAACATGTTGATTCACGCCAGGACTCAGGCCGGGCATCTCCTTATAATTCCAGGCAAAACAGTCCCGGAACTCTTGCAGCAACTTGATACACTGTTCCCTCTCCTGTAGAGGAAGAAGGGCACTTAGAAAGGTCGGCCTGGGGTCGCCTTCCGTGCCCAGGTTAATTTCAATAAGTTCGTCTACTGTGGCCTGACCGCCATCTTCAATTTCTGGCGGTGCTGGCAATAAGTCGATGAAATCTTGATCTTCGCCGTCTCCTACTTCAAGGACACCATAGATGTCACCCTGCTCCGCCTCATTGGGCAATGAGGCTTTGCTAATACCGCCCTGTTCCAAGCTTGCAGGTTGCGGCTCCGAGGGGTCCTCCTGTGCGGAGAGACAAAGAACATCTCTGGGGTCTTCCTGGTAATCATCATAGACGCCTCCATCCTGGGCCGAAGTAATTGATTGCCACACCGGGGGCCGGTTCTCTGTCGGTGACCGGGGTTGCCCATTCTCCACCGCCTCTTCTAAAATCTGGTGCTGGACTGATACCATGTAGATATTTCTTTCGGGGTTGCCTGTCGCATGAGGGCATGGTGGAGCTACCATGTAATCTCCCATTCTGAGCTCATCTTTTTCAATCAAGTCCTGAGCAATGTCCTTGAAGACGTAGCAGTCTTCGATGGGGTGACCCAGTATTTGGTGATACGGACAAAACAGGGGGTCGCCACTTCTACGGGCATCTTGCGGCCTCTTGGGCCTTGGGAGGGTAACCTTGCCATGGTAGCAGACCCATTCGAAGATCCCTCGGGTTTTATTTCTCGGGAAGGAGTAAGGCCTCCGCATTCTCTCTTGTAATGTGGGATTCCGGTCGGCCGGCCGTCTGACTAGGGAAACAGTTGTGCCTCTGGCCTCCTTTCTCCAGTACATAGGGATGTTCGGGGTGGCGCTCGGGGGCAGGTGCGTGCCGATATTCTACTGGCGGAAGATGCCCCCGATCAAGTCAGATATGAGTACGGTCACTTCGGCCAATCGAGCCTTCAGCATCTCGATTTCTCGCTGCTGCAGATAGCACAGGGCGAACAGGGTGGAGTCGCACCGAGGGAGGCCCGGAGTTCGAATTGCTTCTTCGCCTTTTACATCAGTGTCCGACGAAGGCAGTGACGGTCGATCGCTGTAGTCGTTCGGGGCCGGTACCTCAGAGGAGGATGGGGCCTTCCCCTTTTTCTTACAGGGAGGCGGCTTCCATAAGAATACCTCCTCGTCCTGATCTTCACTGACTGAAGACTTAAGGTGCTGACGGCCTTGCACTTCCTGTGGGCCTTGGGCGCCTATGATGCTACTGCCGTTCGGAACTGAGACTGATATAATGTCGGCTTCGTAGGAATCTTCTAATGAGAAAACTAATCCAGGGTGCCGGGTGATTTGCAACAATCTCCGGGCTAGGTTTGGTGGGTTCCACATCTTTCTGAACATATCCTTCCGACTGGAGAGCTGACGAAAGGGGATCCCTTATTTTCTGGTCATTCTGACTACTCGGCCGGTTATGTCAGGTAGCCCCATGATCGGGACGAATGGGTCATGCAGTTCATCGGGGAGTTTACAATCATCATCCCCTCTGACCGGGTGCTCATCAGCCACATAGAAAATAGTAGGCCGTCCCCTGGGGTTAGGCACCTCAAAGGTCTTCAATGGTTTAACCGCCTGGCAGTCAACTTCTGCGAGAGGCTTGACGATCCCAAGCGGGACCCTGATGTCCTCCAGCAAGTCTTCGAGGGGTGGCAACCCCGGTGCAGGGTAGATGGAAAGGGGAGCCGCTTTGAATACTTCTTCTGCCCCAGAAACAAATGACACTTGACGGGGAGCCACATAGCCCGGCGGCGGTGGAGGGAACCAACTGTCCAGCTCCGCCTTCTTCTTTCCCTTGTCCAGGGTGACTTGGGGAGTTTGCTTCGGCTTTTCTAGATACAGGTTGGCGTCTGAGAGATGGCACTCAAACACCTCAAAGGGGTGGAGGTCAGCAAAGATTCTCTCCTCCTTCTCGTCGCCAGGGTACTTGATGCATTGATGCAGAGTAGACGGCACGACCCTATTCTGGTGCAGCCAAGGCCGGCCGAGTAACGCTTTGTAGGAGGTACCAGAGTTAATCACATGAAATTGGACCTTAGTCGTGAAATCACCGAGAGAGAGGTTAAACTCTGCAATCCCCATGGGGACCTCACACTTCTGGTTGAAGCTGGCGATCTTAACATTCTTGACCTTGATCAAGTGCACGTCGAAGTAATGTTTTTGGTATACTCGGTAGGGGAGTATGTTCACTATCGCCCCAGGGTCAATCAATACCCTATTGATGAGGTGCCCATTCAGCTGCCCCTTCAGGTAGAGTGGCCTGTTGTGACTGCAGGTAGGCAGGAGCATATCTTCTTCTGTAAAAGCCACAGCTACCTCGGGTGACATTTCTGCAAGGCAAGCTTCCACATAAGCTGGCGTCTGGAGTGCAGCGATGACGGCCCGCCGTGTCTCTTCATCTAGAGATAGAATCTCCCAGACGGTAAACCTGGCTGGGATCTTCTTCAGGTGCTTGACTATTCTGTTGCCGGCTCGGACCTCGAGCAACTTCATCTCTTCGGCTCTGCTACGCCTGCCCCCAGTCTGGGCCTGGGGAGTCGGCTCAGGGGGTGCCTCCTCTGCCGGGTCAGGTATTACTTGGGCTTGCGGGGTCTGTTGGGTTTCTACCTTCTCTTGCATGAACTCGGTAAGGTTCGGGATGTTGCCAGGCTCTTCCCTTGACAGAGGAGGAGTTGCCACGAGTGGGGCCGAGAGGCTACTTGCTTCTTTGACCTGTCGAGACTCTCGGGGGCATGACTGCCTTCCCCCTTGAGTCGTGAGAAACTCAATAAATGAAGGGATATTTTGGCCGATCGGCTCTCCGAGGTAGAGACCCGAGGGAGGGGGAATCTCCATGCCTTGGATCCTAGGTTCAGGGATATGATATGGTTGTTCTCCCCTGAGCAGGATGTTATGGTTGGCCTGAGGAGGGCGTCCCCATTTCCTACCCGACCTGGTGGCATGCTGGGAGGTGGATGCTTCGGCCTGGTTCACTTCTGATGGCTCACTGGGTGTCTCTTGCTCTTCCTCCCCCAGGGAGAGGGCAGTGTCGAATAACGCTGATAGGGTGTTACAGGAGAGAACAACCCCGCTCTTCTTATTATTTCCGGGCCTTTTCTTCTTCTTTTTCTTCTCTTCTTCAGTGGCAAGCAACTGGCCTTGGGGAGGCTCACCCCACAAGAGGGGCTCTTCCTTTGCCTCGGCTTCTTCTTCTGGAGCCAGTTCGAGTGACTTGAACTCCCTCCAGGAGACATATTCATTCAGCTCCATAGGCAGGATTTCGGGCTGCTCATAATCTTCAAGCCCATCAATAATGGCCTGGAGTCTTTCCACTGCGGGACTGGTCTCTTTGTGCACCCGCGTCGAGGTATGCTTCTTCTTGTTGTTAGTGAAGCGCCGCACGACTAGTCGGGGGGCTATATCATGCCAAACAGACGTCACTGGTGGTAGGACTGGTCGAGGTGTGACACCCCTTACATGAACCTCCGGCGTGGGCCGGGGGGCTTGCCTTCTTCTTCTATTCCTTGCCGGCGCAGCCTGCCAACCTCCTTGGTCTTGAGTCGGTGCCATAACGAAGGCTTCATATGTTGCAGTTGTGTTGGCCTAGGCCCATTCTTCAGGCAGCTACTGGTAAAGAGAGGTCATGTTAACAGAGGTACCGAGGTTCGGCATTTCATGCGGCTACGGAGGATCCACTTTGTGCTCCCCCATGTCCAGCTCTCCCTTCTTAATCAAGGACTCAATGACATCTTTAAAGATATAGCACTCCTCGATGGTATGCCCTAGCATCTGGTGGTATGGGCAGAAATGAGGATCATCCTTTCTTTTTATGTCGTCATGCCTTTTTGGTTCTGGCAATGTGATTTTATTGTACCTGGTGGCCCATTCAAACAAGATTCGGGACTTATCCCGAGGAAAAGAATACAACTTATTCCTCATTTTCTCTCGCAGGGAAGGACCTTCCCGCCGTTCAGTACCCTGGCTGGAGGTGGGTTGGCCGTCTCCTTGGCCTTCTCCGTCTGTTTCTCAAAAGCCTGAAAGTCCAATGTGTGGACTTCTGGTGGCATCGGCTTCTTCTCGGCTTGTCTGGCCCTTTGACTTGATGCAGTTGGAGTGGAAGAGTATCGAGTAAGAAACGCCTCGATCTCTGCCACTATGTTGTTCAGACGGTCAAACGACTTTACTTCGGCACCAATCATTCTTTCAAGGATTTCTTTCTTCAGGTTTTGTTTACAGATTTGCACCGCGTCCTCCTGATGCGGGGGACGTCTGCATCTCATGCTGAGGTTCCTCCACCTCTTTATGTAGTCGAGTGCCGACTCATCATTTCTTTGCCTCGTGACGTAGAGTTCTGCTACAGTGACCTCCCGTTC
The DNA here is from genome assembly GCA_022559845.1 of Amorphophallus konjac. Classification (NCBI taxonomy): domain Eukaryota; kingdom Viridiplantae; phylum Streptophyta; class Magnoliopsida; order Alismatales; family Araceae; genus Amorphophallus; species Amorphophallus konjac. The sequence goes on from CM040127.1 coordinate 24,689,041, forward strand.
AGCTATGTGGAACCACTCTTTAAAGTTCTTCTGCATGTCGGGCCAATCCGCAATGGACCGGGCGGACAGGCTCGAGTACCATTCAAAAGCAAGCCCGGTAAGTGTTGAACCAAAGAATTTGAGGAGATAGACTTCATTTGCAGCTAAATCCCCCATAACATTCACATAGTAGGCAATGTGCTCCCTGGGAGACCCTTGCCCATTAAACTTTTCAAACTTCGGTGGCTTGGTGATGCCGACCGGGAGTCTCTTGGTAGCATAGTGTGCCGGATATGGCACTCAATACACATCAAAGGGCGTGTGATCACCCTCACTCCTTTCTGCCAGCTTCATGTCTATCATCTGTTCAAGCATCAATCTATTCACCGTTGCCGGGTCCACCGGGTTCGGGTAGAAATGAGCAGGTTGTGCCAGCGGCGTCGTCAACACTGTCGCCTGAGGGGCAATGGTGGATCCCTGGAATGGCAGGTTCGGCGGCAGGGCTGGAGTTGCATGCTGTGACTGGTGCAGGGGAATGCCCCCGGTGTAGCTGGGGATCGGTGGAGACACTGTCGCCTGTGGAGAAACTTTCGAGGCTTGATCGTTACCCCCAGGGGTCTCTGGTAATGCTTCGGTCTGCCGAGACGTCGAGGGTTGAGCAGCCCTGTCAGTTAACTGCTTCCTTAGCAACTCGATCTCTCTTTGATATTGCTGCATCATAAGTAATATAGCGGGGTCGCTCATTGAGAGGCTAGGGGTGCCCCCCCTTTCTTCAGCTGGCGCCTCTTCGAAGGAAGTGGATGGTCCTCCCGTGGTGCCTTCAGTAATGACATTGGCGGACAGGGCCATCGACGATTCCCCATGGTCAGTTTCTTCAGTGTAAGATTGTGTCCTTTCAGTTGCTGCTTTCCCTCTTCTGGTGAGAGGTCCCGACCTTGCCACAAGTCGAGCCATTTCTTCGGGCTCGATCGGTAGGGCCTAGTACTGGCCGAATACTCCTGCCATATTGCAGGTATAGACCCTTAGGTCTCTGCCCCTTCTTGCTGTTCTTCTCGGCGTTCTGCTCGGGAAGACCAGTCTGTCAAAGACCGACCCCCGTGGCCTCGCTTCCTCCCTCAGCGGGGACTGATAGCGCTCCTCAGAGCAGTTCCTTGACTCGGCACTAGGCACGGGTCGGACTTCTTTTTCTTCAAATGCGGAGGTTACTGCCCCCAGCAATCTTTGGCGACCCAAGGGGGTGCTCCCCGGACCCCGCAGGTAGTTTCTCATGGCTTGCTCCACTCCTTCCCAATCTTGATCAGGAGGAGAAGTGGGTGGTGTTACCCTGTTGACAACAACGGGCATGTGGATTGCAGGCTCCGCACGGGCAGCCTGATAGTGACGTCAGTGGTGTCGACGGCGGGTGTTATCCGGCGGGGCCAGTGTGGCCAATGCCGGCTGATAGACGGGGCCCAATGTCTTAGCATGGTCTGCCTGTTGAGCCCTTGCCGGGCGAAAGGTTCTGGGTCCCGCCTGGGCTGGTGAAATAGCCCGGGCTGCTCTGGGAATCCATGCCCGCTTGCCCTTGGTTGGCCTGGGGACCGGTCGGTGCTGTGGGACTGTGGCCGGAGCTGCGGGCGTCATCCTGCCCTTCATCTTCCCCAGTGGCTGGAAGGAGTTACGCACTGGAACGGCGGGTATGATGCGATCTGGGATCACTTCGGAGCGTCGCCCGAAAAGATGCACCCGGAACGTTCCGACGACAGTAGACTTGTCGATGCTGGAGACCCGACCTCGGGGTGATGTGATTGCATGGCTCCTCCGGAGCCTTCTCTGGTGTGAAGCCGAGCCTTGACGAGATGGGCCGGCATCCTGGTGCACATGGTGCACATTGCAGCCCAGCGTCTCCACAGGGACAGTCTTGGGAGATTTGGCCATTGGTCAGCCGGCAGCAGTTTTGGTGGCCCCCTGGATGGAGGCGTCGTTCTTTATCCCATCAGACGCTTCCACGTCCAACAGGTGAGTGAAGGCCACTCCCAAAAAGTTGGGGAAGCCAACCGAGGGAGGGAAGCTCCCGAAAGTGAGGGGGACGGCCAGGTAGCCGTTCTGCACGTGACTCTCGACGGGTTGTTGGCCGAAAGTGAGGGCCATCTTGGCGTTCGGGATGCAACCTGCATTTGCAAATTGAGGAATCAGTATTACAAGAAGGGGGCCGTGGAGCCATTGGTTCCGGTAAAAAGATGAAGGGAGATCCAAGTCCTACCGGGCGTGCCAGACCTGTGGACGCACTAAAATTCACCTATTATGTTTTTATGTATGTTCGTTTATTAAGTGCGTGGGCGTGACAATCACAGAGTGACAATTCGTTGTGCGCTCGATCTGACTAATCAGATGATTGTGTGGTTCGGGACGGGACTAAGACCCGTTGTGCCACGAAGGTCACAACGTCATTTACATCCCCTCAGAGAGGGGAATGCCCTTGATTAATTACCAGAAATAAGGGCCCCACGACCGAAAGAAATACTAATTAATGCAGGAAGAGAACATGCTAGCCGAGCTTATGCAGTGAGCCCACAGTGAGGGCATGGACACTCAGATTATATCGGTCGCCGATGGACCACTCCATATTTGGACAAAAGTTCATTCGGAAAACAAGACGGTAACGGGGGGGAATCCGTGCGAATGTCTGCCGAGGGACGGCAATTTTAATACAAGGAGGAAGGTCGTATCCCGCTGAGGGAGGGGATCCTGATGAGGTATTGGCCCGAGGTAAGGCCGAGCGGTCACCATGACGAGAGAGAGAACTCCCGAGGGTGAAGCCCGGCTTACAAGAGCATCATTAATGTTCCCGGGTTCAGAGCCCGAGGGGGGAGACCACTGCCACACGATTGTATTCACAATGGTTGTTAAGGCTGGCTGTTATCATTTATTCATTGACGCTACCCTTTCTTTGTTGATTGCCCTTTATCACCCAGCGGCCGTGAGTTCTTTTCTTGTTCATATTACCCCCCCCCCCTTTTTTATTATTATCTTAATTGGGACCCCCCTTTTGTCTTATCATTATTATTACTATTCATCAACCCTTTTATCATATAGCCCCCCCTTTTTATTACATATATGTGTACTCATTAGAAAGATAATGGAGTGTACCGCTGGTGGAGTAGGGGGTGTGCTGCTAGAGAGCAAAGGTGATGCGGGACGAGACCACGAACACGACAAGCTCGTGACTGTCCCTTAACGAGGGAAGCGTCGGACGTGCGCGGTTGAGAAACCGGCAATGAGCTAGGGTGATCGGCTCTCTCGTGTGCCCGGATCGGGTCACGGGACGGTCTCACACTCTCTCGCAGCAGCGGTAATGAATAGATAAAGCGAGCTAGATATCTCTACACCTACTCTCTAGCAGTGGCATAAACAAGTATATAGGAAAATAAGCAAATGCCGAGTGTAGGGAGCGAGAACGATACCTCCACGCGCTCGGCGTGGGGAAGACGGACCCGGCCGAAACTCGTACTCCCGGGACAATTAATACATAATATTGTAACAAATGAATTACTACCCACTCCACGCAGGGAGGTAAAGGGCTACACAATGGGGTCCGGGAGGACCGAATTCGGGTTGACGGGCGGCTTCTCGCGTTGATTCGGCAGCACCCGAACACGTGACGGTGGGGCCCACGTGCTGTCCGGAGGGACCGTGCGGGACCCGTTGTCACCACAATGGTGGGGACACTTGTCGAAGTGTTCCCTGGGCTGGCGGCACGCTGGTTCACCGGTCGGAGGCCAGCTCCGTTCGGCACCGGTCGGAATAACCGGCCACGGATCTGCCGGTTCTGTTTTCTGGCGCACGTTCCGGCGAGAACGGACTCTGCGATCAGCCCCGACGTCAGAATGCGACGAAACTGGTGCAGTTGGAAAGATGCTTCGAAGGGCTTCAACCTAAGGGGATTACAGAAAATAAATCAAGCATGTACTTCTGATTGGCAAATTTTGAAGGTTGTTGTTGTACAGTGTCTGAACTCTCAGACTAGCAGGGAACTTTCCTTAGAGTTGCCTTTGACCGATATGTGAACATCCGAATCTGAGGTTATGGTCTTCAGTAAAGTTGTTGGAAATCAAGCTAGGAAATCAGGAATATTTTTGGATATGGATTTGGGAAAGGCTACGAATTTTTATGATTTTTGCACTAGCAGTGGGTCGGATCTGGAATCTGGCTGACAACACTGTAGCTGAAGAAGAACACGAATTTTTAAAAATAAATGGAAGGCGGATCAAAAATTAAGAAAATTCGTGGATGTATGGGATTATGGACAGAACTCTCAGTGAAATGGGGAGGGTTTTTAAAAATCAAAAAGGTGGCCGGAGATGAGAAACTCAGAGCTGTTGTCACTGTAGACAGAGACAAAACAGATCTGGGAATGCAAAATGAATGAAAATGGAAAATTACTAAATAGAGGAGTTTGGATGTGAAAATTTAGGTGGAGGTGGGGATTCAAGGCAAAAACACACCCTCAAAATTTCAAATCCATCTGAGCTCTTGGCTTGCAGCAAGAATTCACGAACTACACCTCTGTCCAGCAGGACAGAAACTTGAAGACGGCTCCGCGGCGGCTCGAAGGCGGCACGAACGGCGGCGGCGGCGGCGCAGATGATCACCGGAGATAGAGGGGAGGGGATAGAAGATAGAAATCACTCTAGAACTGGAGGTTTGAGGAGAGGAACCAGAGGGGAGGAGCTGGGGGCACACCAAGCTTCTTGGACATTCAACAAAAATTCTGATTTTTCACTAATTTCCACATAAAAATACACACTTTTATATGCTAGGTATCAAATCTAATGTAGACCCTTGGATCTAGGGAGGGTGGATGAAGGGCTGGGATGAGATTTGAACCACACACAAAAATTAATAAAAAAAATCAAGGGGAAGGGGGCGGCCTATTGACCATGGAAGAGGTAGGTGGGGTGGGTGTAGAATGTTGACATTCTTCACCCTTTGTCCCCCATGTGTCCATAAGACTAGTCCAACCTTCTAGATGTCCACCTAGGATGGTTAACCAGCCCCACAAGGTGACATGGACCAATGGGAAAGGGCTGAGGGCCCCCTAGCTGGACCTACTACAAAATTGCATAAAAACCCACACAATCCATGGGAATGACTCATTAGCTTATAAAGCCTTACATTTGCGTACATACTTTCCCAAGGATATAAACACAAACTAAAAGGACATAAATGCAAAAGAAAAGTACATGCTCGGCGTCGATTCCCATCAAAAGGGGAGTGTACCGCTGAAGCCCTAGGAGTGTACTGCTGGAAGGGCTGGGGGAGTATACCGCTAAAGGGTGAGAGGGTCGACGCAACGCTAGGCACAACCAATGCAGCCTGGGGGGCTATATCGGTGCAGGTTGTGTATGGGGTCCAGGGTTGGTGCAGGCCATGTATAGGGTCTGGGGTCGGTGGAGGTTTGGATTACATCAGTGCAGTGTGTGATGAAGTCAGTGTAGGCACAGGGACAAGGTCGGTGCAAGGGGGGGCTGCCTCGGTGCAATGCGTGTTAGGCAAAGGGGAAAGTCCGTGCAGTGCTAGGCTGTATCGGTGCAGCTTCTGGCTGGGCTAAAGGCAAGTCGGTGGTTTGGGGAACAAGGTCTGTGCAGGGTGTGTTTATGCAAGGGGCCAGATCAGTGCAATGGCTGTGAAGGGCTGAGGAGGTCGATGCGGTGCGTGCAGGCTAGGGTCAGTGCGGCTATTGCACGGGGTCTGGCTGGGTAGTGTGCCGCTGAAGGGTGATCTGGAGAGTGCCGTTGAGAGTTGGAGGTAGGCGTACCGCTGAAGGGTGTATCACTGGAGGATGAAGGAGCGTACCGCTGGAGGGAGGTGGGAGCGTATCGCAGGGAAGAATGGAGAGTAAAAACCAAGCAAAGTATGTTGTTCAAAGAGTGGGCCAGGGTTCGAGAGAGGGTCCCTTGTTCAGTTCATGCCCGAAGACTCTTAGATAATTAAGCTTTCAGTTCCCCTGCTGTGAGATTATGTCCCAAGTCATGTTAAGTAGTGCAATTCTTGGAGTCTTATTCAGCCAATTCTTAGAGCCTTGAATCGTTCCTTTAGTTGATTAGAATGTTTTATTGTTACTCACTTCGTTCGTTTGTTGCTTCTTTCCACCCCCCCCTTTTTTCTTTAATTTATTATCATTCCTGACGAAAATTCGGCAGCACCTCCCCTTGACCCGGGAGGTAAAGGAATAACAAGGGACATGCCCACAAGGAGTGGCATGAACCAACAACTGAGGGGGGTGCCTGAGCAGCCACCTTTAGGGAAACTTCAGAAAACCCGGAGAAAATACCGAACAAGGAAATCAGTTGACTGACACGAGCTGTGGGTACGCCGCAGAAGTGGTAATCAAGACCTGTCGGGCCGACATTCTAAAGGTAAGGGTGTGCCGCTGGGCAATTCGAATGGCGAGGGCGTGCCGCTGGACACACCCAAGGAGGGTGTACCGCCGAGCGGACGCAGGGGCAATGTGCCACCGAAAGAGTTGGACAATGTAGTGACAAGGGGATTTGCAAGGGTGTGTGAGCACCGTGGACTTCGAAGGAAAGGGTGGGGAGCCCCCTGGCTAGTAGGTGAGTCATACACACCAAATAGAGGTCCACAAAACTTCGACGGGCTGCAAAAGGTTGGAGAAGGGGGGATTGCATTGCAGAGTGTCACCGAGAGGAGGGAGAAGTTAGCCTTGCCTTGTCAAGCCAAGAGCTAAACTTCTCAATCATGTAGACCCATGCCATGGGAGGGGAGATCAAGCAAGGAGTTAGGGAACTGGAGATGGACGCCAAACTCACAGACCGGCAGGAAGTAGGAAACTACAAATACACCAAACAAAGGCAAGATCAAACGGTGTTTTATTCATGACTAACTCAAAATCACAAAGGGCCATGGCCAGAAGACCAAATATAACCCAGTACATCCAAGCAAACAAAAAAAGAAAAGACACAAGGGAAAAAAGAAAGAAAAACTTGGGGAGAAGGGCAGGATAAGGAAGGGTGATGGTTCCCTTCACCACCACCCTTCCCTCACCAACCTACAGCGCACACTCTCTTTTCCTCTCCTTCTTCTCTTCTACCTTCTTTTTCTCTCTTCTTCTTCTCTGGAGCTCTCTTCGAATGGGTGCCCTCGCCTCTCTCTGCGTGTCCTCTTTTCTTCGTCTGTCTCCCTTCTTTTCTTCTTTGTGAGGGCCTTTTATACGCGGGCCGTTGACGAGGTCGAACTCATGATGGCACTGCCATCCGAGGTTGACTTCGGTATCTTCCTCGTCAGGTGAAGATCTCCCTCCTCCAGCCAGAAGGTGACACGGAGGTGGGTGCTAGCTGGCTTTTAAGTGGCCGAACTGCGCGCGAATGGGTCTGCCTATTGACCATTGTATCTTCTGTCGGTGCGTGCCGTTCAGGTGAATTCAACGCTGTGCCGCTGGGGAGAGGGCGCTGGGCGTTGAGGGCAGAACGCCCATACCGCTGGGAGTTGGAGGCCTGTGCCACTGAAGGGCAGAAGGGTCGTGCCGCTGAAGGGCTTTAGGCCGTACCGCTGAAGGGCAGAAAGCCCGTGCCGCTGGGGACTTGAGGCCGTGCCGCTGAAGGGCAGAAGGCCGTGCCGCTGAGAGCTTGAGGCGGTGCCGTTGAAGGGCCTCAGGCCCGTGCCGCTGGAGGCTTGAGGCCGTGCCGCTGAAGGGCAGAAGGCCGTGCCGCTGAGAGCTTGAGGCTGTGCCGCTGAAGGGCCTCAGGCCCGTGCCGCTGGAGGCACCAAAGGTGCCATTTTGACATGGGCCTTTGCTTTTACTTCAGGAACTTGAAGTTGTGCATTCTTTGGGATATTTCTTCACCGTTGGGGGCCCAAAGGTGGATCCGTAGCAGTGTGTCAATTCAGGAGGGCATCCTATGACTTCTCGGTCTCTTAATGCGCCCGTGCAAATGTGGGGATTTGCCGGACGGTAGTATCTTCCAGGAGCCCTGGATGGCCAGTCTCTTCGAGTCTTCTTCCTTTGACTTTGACATTAATGCGGGGCTCGGCGGGACATATGGACGTGCCATTTTATATGTCCACAGTAGGTCCTGTTTGTCTGGGAGCGCGGGCCCCGAACAGACGTCTGACTTTGGTGACCGTACCATGACAATGACGGGCACCTTTTCACCTGTCCTATGACTTGGAAGCGCCGATCTGTCGTGGACGGTTATAAGGGTCATCGTAAGGTTTCCTCCAAGACCCCTTCCGTGTCCTGTCAGTTGCCGTGCTTGTCGTAGGCTCCTTCTTCCTTCGCCTAGTGAGGGTTTTCTTCCTTCCCCTACGTTTTTCCGTGTAAGGCCCGTACCTTAGCGGATCTTCGATGGTTCGGGTTTAGGTTTCATTCCGCGAACTTCGGCTATTTTTTGTGGATGTTTAGGCCATTTTCTGTCATTTATTCGGATTAAGTTATTGTGTTATATATTGATATTGGGCGTTTATGCAATATGTGAGGTTTGGGGGTCTTTTTGCAAAGGTGTTCATTTTTCAAAAAAATATATATTCTCAATCTCTTTTTCTCCTCTCTCTCTCTCGTACACCACACCCCTCACCTCCACCTCTCCTCCCTCTCTCGATCTCTCTCTCCCCATTTCCTCTCCCCCTCTTCCTCACGATCTCACTCTCTCTCTCACTCCCTGGGCAAGTGGGCGAGACGGCGACGGATCGTGGCTCGTGGAGATGGGACGGGGCGAGGAGGAGCGTGGGAGCTTTGCTCTTGCTTGCGGGGCTCGTGGCCGTTTCGGTTCGTTCCAGGTAGGGGGATGGATTCCCGATCTCCATAGGAGCATTTCCATACCACATGCACGCCATTCTACGGCCTAGTCGCATGCCATTGTCAATATTTGTATTTTAGCCCCATGAGCATATTTTCATGATTTAATCTTCCATGGGCATTGTTTTGCGTGTTTCCTAGTGTTCAATTGTTGCTATGGATGTGTGCATGAGCAGGGAACATGTTTGTATGCGAGCCCCGTCGATTTCAGTCGACCGGGGGATGTTCCGTTTTCAAAACGGACATACTTGCAACCCAGCTCGTGTGACGGTCCCTTCAGCGATTGTCACATGCGTAACGCACCCACCCCGGTGCGTTACGTGAGTGTGACGGCCCTAGCGGGTGCGTCACAGCTTCTGGGTGGCTGGGTGAGGCGGTCGACCTAACGGTCCTTCTCAGACCGTTAGGCGATTGTAACGCGCCACCCTAGGTGCGTTACATTTCTGCGAGAACCTGTGAGTTGCATTATGCCTCGGGTGGGTGTAACGGCCTTGGATGGTGCGTTACATCAGCATAACGCCCCAGCCATGGACCGTCACACCCTGTGCTTCTGCGTTTCGATGGAATTGCCTCGGGTGCCTCTAACGCACCTAAGGGGGTGTGTTACAGTTATGTAACGCACTGCCCCTGGTGCGTTACGCACTGCCGTCCCCTGGGTGTGGGGGAGTCATCTCGGGTGAGTGTCACGGCCCCCGGTAGGCGCGTTACAGTGGCGTCACGCACCTACCCTGGACCGTCACACTCTGTAACAGTCTGGGCTAGACCGTCACACCCTCTGGCATTCCAATTGATGATCGGTTCATCTTCTAATGCATTTCATGCTGCATAACCGCTATGTTTAAGCTATTTTATAAACAATGGCGCACTTTTAGATCTCGGTAGGGTACTTCCCCTCTCCTTGTGATGGAACCACTAGACTTAGCCCTCATACTTTCAGTGTCGCTCCGCCTGGCAAAGGTGGAAGGGCGTACCCGTTGAGCGGTTTGTAAGCTAGTTAACGTGGGCCCCCGGCTCTTTACCGTAGCGTCTTAGGGGGGGGGGGGAAACTAGCTAGAGACCTGGCTCTAGGCAGGAGTCAGTGTGTGCACACGTGGTCAGAGGCCTAGACTGACACTGATGAGTGTTACTCTGACTAGTTCTTGGTTCGGTACTGTTACGCCTCTTGCTTGTTGTCAGCCTGACTTGTGAGTTCCTTGAGACGCAGTGTAAGTCGTCAGTGGGCGCTTCTGGTCTTGGTTCTCTAGTGGGTACCTTCTGCGGTCTTTTATCACCTGGAGTAGTTGAGATTCCCTCTACTGGTAGATTTAGCTTCAGATCCTAATGTATACATTTGTATTGGCATATAGTTAGTTGTTTTGACTATTAGTTAACCTTTACAGCTTTGCTACACTTGTGTTATTTATGCCAATGCATGTTTATCGCATTAAATGCATGCTCTAATTGCTTGATATTTGCGTGCCTGCTTGTTAGTGTGAGGTAGGGATCCGCATGACCTCCACAGAGTCTGGCTGTGACTCACTTCTTCTTCTTTCAGGTGAGCAGCCGCAGCCTCACGCCGGTGGTTCCCGCGTTTTTGGGGATCGCTTGTAGAGTGCTAGAGTTAGTTCGGCAGTTCTTTTGGGTACTTTTGACCGGGGTATGCCCCACGTAGTTGTACTTTTGGGACTTTCTTTGAGTGGAGGACTTGTACTCGTGTGACTCTGGACTAGTGTACATACTATTATCACTCTGATATTTTGAAATCGCTTCTGCATAAATCTTTAACTCTCAATTTAATTAATATGCGTCTGCGTGTTATTCCAATTCGTTGTGCGACTCCTCAGCGAATATCCTAACCCTTCAAGGGCCTCATCAGCCTCTTGGGTGGCCTCCCCAGTTCTTGATATCGGTGTACCGATGGTATCGGTATATCGGTATCCGGATCTTCGGGTCGTCACAGTTGGTATCAGAGCAGTTTTGAGGACTCGTACAAGGAATTGAAATATGTGCTGGTCCAGAGCAAGTCCATGGTGTCATCTATTGCTGGCTTAGGTTGTTTCTCGTGATTATTGATGGAGTTTCTATTGTTCCGTGTTTTCTCAGATTCTAGATGTTGCCTCGGGGTTGGCGGAGAGCTCGGGCACCTCGGGAGGAGAGTGGTACCTCTTCTACCCCATCCGCGTCGGTTCCTATTAACCCTGCCCCGCGTGATGAATTACCTGGTGGTCGTGGCAGAGCTTTGAAGGAATTCTTGCTTTTCCACCCACCTATTTTTGAGGGTCAATCGGACCCAGAGGCAGCAAGAGCGTGGCTTGATGCCACCGTGAGCGCGTTCCAGTCGATGGAGTGCGCGGAGGATGAGAGGGTCATGCTGGCCACCTATCAACTGCAGGGTACCGCGCGCACTTGGTGGACTACGGAGTGGGAGAATGCTTTCTATTCCCGTCCGCTCCGGCATATCACCTGGGCGGAGTTTGTTGCTGCTTTTGAGCGTGCTTATACTCTGGCCTGTCTTAAGCTTGCCAAGATGTATCAATTTCTGGAGCTGACGCAAGGTGACCTGACCGTGCAGCAGTACCGAGAAAAGTTCTTTGAATTGGGCCGGTATGCGCCCCACATCTTTGCTGATGAAGCAATGAAGACTCAGCAATTTCAGTGAGGGCTGAAAGCGGAGTTGAGCCTGCCGTTGTTCGCAACTCGGGTAACCGACTTGGATGCGGCATACCAGGTAGCTGTTGCTCTAGAATTGGAATTGGCAAGGACTCGGGGGTTTTCTCAGACTGGGATAGTTCAGCAGGCGGTGCAGTTTCAGCCGACGTACCAGCCGATTGTTCCAGGAGCTTCCCCTATGTTTCCTACTGCTGGTGGTGCTTCTTTCTCAAAATCCAAGGGCAAGAAGTTCAAGTTCTAGAAGTCCAAGAAGAAATTTGATCCACAGGCGTCTCTGGTGCTGTTCAACCTTCTACTTCCCCTTTTCCTCAACGCCATGGTTCTTCGCCCGGTCAGCCTAAGCGGTGTTGGAGGTGTGGCGGTAACCACCCAGGCAAGCCTTGCTCGTTGTCGGTGGTTTGTTTTCATTGTGACCAACCGGGTCACATTATTTGAGACTGTCCAATGTAGGCGATTCCAATGCAGTTCTCTCAATCTGTTCAGCCTCAGCAGTCTCAATTTAGATTCCCTCCGCCACCTCTACCTCAGCAGTTCTATCCTCAAGCCTCGGCGTCTTCCCAACAATCTTCTGCAGCGGCCAGGAAGCAAAAAGGGAAGGTTTCTCATATTACTCACGCGGAGGCTGTTGCATCTCACCTAGTGGAAGGTACGATCATGCTTTATGGTCATGCAGCTCGCGTATTATTTGATTCGGGTGCTTCTCACTCCTTTATTTCTGAGGATTTTCTTGCATGTATTGAGGAGCCCACCACTGAGGTCACTTGTGAATTGTTGGTTGAGTTGCCATCTGGAGATTTTATGTTCACTCCGTTGTGTCTCGAGGAGTCTCCTATTGTGGTCAGTGACCGCCGGTTGCCAGCGAGACTGTATGCTTTACAGTTTTCAGAATATGATGTTATTCTGGGTATGGATTGGTTGGAACGTTACGGAGCTGTGGTTGACTGCAGATCCAAGAAAGTCTACTTTCAGCCGCCTGGGAAACCAGCGTTCTATTTCCAAGGTATTCGGTCCCGTTCCTCTCGCTTGATTATTTCTGCTATTCGGGCCCGTAGATTGCTTGATGTAGGTTCTCAGGGATTCTTAACTTTAGTGGTTGCTGTTGACTCACCTCAGCGGGATGTCAGTAGTATTCCTGTTGTGTGTGAGTTCCCCGATGTGTTCCCTGACGAGTTACTTGGCTTACCTCCACAGCGAGAAATTGAGATGTTAATTGAATTGATTCCGGGTACGGCACCCTTGGCCAAGGCACCGTATCGGATGGCTCCAGCTGAACTGAAAGAACTGCGGGCGCAGTTACTTGAGTTGCTTGAAAAAGGTTATATTCGACCCAGTTTTTCCCAGTGGGGTGCTCCTGTTCTATTTGTGAAGAAGAAAGATGGGAGCCTGAGGTTATGTATTGACTACATGCAGTTGAATCAGGTGACTATCAAAAACAAGTATCCTTTTCCCAGGATCGATGACTTGTTTGATCAGTTACAGTCTACCTCTGTCTTTTCTCGGATCGATCTCGTTCTGGTTATTACCAATTGAGAATCCGGGAATCTGATGTTGAAAAACTGCTTTCAGCACGCGGTATGGTCATTTTGAGTTTTTGGTTATGCCTTTTGGGCTGACCAATGCTCCTGCGGCTTTTATGGATTTAATGCAGCGTGTATTTCGGCCATTTTTGGACCGATTTGTGGTAATCTTTGTCGATGATATTCTTGTCTATTCGGCTTCTGAGGAAGAACATACTCAGCATTTGAGGATCGTGTTGTAGACTCTGCGGGACCATGAGCTCTTTGCTAAGTTCAATATGTGTGAGTTCTGGCTTCGAGAAATTCATTTTCTAGGCCACGTGATTTCTGGTGATGGAGTCGCAGTGGATCCAGCTAAGATTGAGGCTGTTCTTCAATGGCAAAGACCGAGGACAGTAACAGAGATCAAAAGTTTTTTGGGTCTTGCAGGTTACTACCGTAGGTTCATTCAAGACTTTGCAAGGATAGCAGCACCAATGACTAAACTGACCCGTAAAGATGTTCCTTTTGTCTAGTTGTGGACATGCAAAATTGCATGCCCATACATCCCAACTAGTCTAGCATCAACCACAACTCCAACTAGAGAAACTACGGAGGAGATGGGCCGTCCAGACTCTCCAAACAAACGCACACACTGCAGTGAAGCCGTCTCCGGAGTCACAACAGCGAAGAGAGATCAACTACAAGAATACACTCCAACCGGTGGGCCTCGAAGAAAATCGAATGGGCCACAACCCGCACTCTCAACGGGCTCAGAATTGCCCACTTCACCCCTTTAGTAGCACGCCCCAGGGCCCTTCAGCGGCACACCCCTGGCGCCCTTCAGCGGCACGCCCCTCAGGTCCTTCAGCAGTACGCCCTCAAGCCCATTCAGCGGCACGCCCTGGCAGCCCCTCAGCGGCACACCTTGACAGCCCTTCAGAGGCACACCCTTCGCCCTCTTCAGCGACACGCCCTTTGGGCTCTTCAGCGGCACGCTTGCCAGCCCTTCAGCGGCACGCCCTTGAGCTCTTCAACGGCACGCCCTCTAGGCTCTTCAGCGGCACACCCATCCTACCCTTCCAGTGGCACACCCTTTGGGCTCCTCAGCGGCACGCTTTTGCAGGCTTCCAGCGGCACGCTTTTACGGTCTACCAGCGGCATGGGTTTTCGCCGGTTCAGCGGCACACTTCGGACGGCAAGCAATTTTAACGCCATCCCCTATAGATCCTTGGCGGGCAATGGGGTTGCTGAGGTGTCGTCCAGGGAGAGGGCCACGCTGCCTACTCCTCCTGCCACCCAGGACAAGGGAGTCAACTCCCATTAAATGCCCGCTGGACGCTTCCCGCCTTCGGACGCTCCCGCCACCGAGGGTAAAAAACCCCTCTTCTTTGCTGCGAACAAAAAAGGAGAAGACAGACACACACACGTAGATATGGAAGAAGAGAAGAGAAGAAGATAAAGAGAAGAAGAGAAGAAGAGGGAAGAGAGGAAGAGAGGGGAGAGGCCTCGCCGCTCCACCCACCACCGCCATCTGTGCGAAAAGAGAAGAAGAAGAAGAGAAGAAGAGGAGCTTGCCACCTCGACCACCACCGCCTGAGCGAGGGGAAAGAAGATAGAAGAGAAGAAGAGAAGAGGAGTGAGTGAAGAGAGGGCGTGGGGTCTGGGAGGGGAGGAGCCGGTGTCCCACCCCCACCATATCTTGTTCTTTCTTGCTTTCCCTTTTCCCCGTTTTCCTTTTGTTACAATGTATTAGTCCCCTCGGGGCATTTTTCTTATAAGAATAGAAATAGAAGGCTTGCGAATATTTTTGATGTCTTTCTAAGACATTTCTCGCGTGTTTGCATCCCTTGGCGTTTTCCTCTTCCTCTTCTTCCCCATTGGTTTGGCCTCCGGCAGTGATCTTTCCCCCTTGGCGTATCCCCCCTCGTAGGGCCTTTGACCCTCACCCTCGCCCGTTTGCATGTGGGGAGTTACTCCCCCATTGGCCTCTCAACGACCCACTCCTCCAGCGCCCTTCAGCGGCACGCTGTCGCCCAGGGCCCTCTCCGACACACCTCTGCGGGCCTCCCCCGGCACACCATGGCCGCCCTACAAGCTCTTTACCGGCATGCCCCTTTCGGGCCTACCTCGGTGCGCCTTGGAGCCCCTTCGTCGACACACCCCAATCGCTCCTTCCCCGGTACACCCTTGGAGCTCCTTCGCCGGCACGCCCCTACGGGCCTTCCCCGGCACCCCCCAGGCCACTCTTCGCCGGCACACCCCCAACCTCTTTAGCCCGGTACACTTCCCAGCCGCCCCTAGAGGGGTCCCTTGTCCATGTTTCCTTCCGAGTTTTCCGAAGTTTTATTAAGGTGTTGCCGCTCTCGAGCGCCCACCTCCAGCTGTCGGGTTCTGCCACTCCTTGTGGGCGTGTTCCCTGTATCTCCCTTACGCTCGGGTCAAGGGGAGATGCTGCCGAATTTTTTTTGTTAGAAATGATAACATGTTAAAAAGACAAAAGGAGACAACAAACAAACGAAAAGAACAACGGTAAAATGCTTTAACCGAGGTAGGGAACCGCAATCAACTCAAAGAGAGCCGAATCAAACAACGACTAAGCAACGTTAACATCCGTCCTCAAGAGAGAGAGAATGGAAATTCATCGAGAGAAAGAGAGAAGAAACCCACGCAAACTTAATAAAATCAAGAGAGAAAAGGAAAAGGGAAAAGACATAAGAATGGAAGAGTGGGCTCCCCCTGCCCTTCGTCGGTACACCCTCCAGCCATCCTTCGCCGGCACACCCTTCGTCGGCACGCCATCTGCCCTCCTTAACTGGCACGCCTTCCACCGGCCTTCACCGGCACACCTCCCACCATCCTTCGCCGGTACGCCCTGCTGCGCCCTTTGCCGGCACACTCTCCCAGCCCCTCTCCGGCACGCCCTCTGCCCTCCTTCTCCGGCACACTCGGCCAAGCCCTTCGCCGGCACACTCTCCCTGCCTTCGCCGGTACACCCCTTTTTGGCCCTCCAATGACACACTCTCTCCAAATATATTTATATATATATATAATACAATAATAACAATAACAATAATAATAAATTAATACAAATTATGATGAATAAATAAATATAAATATATATATATATGAAATAAACAAAAAGGGTGTGAAATAGTAATAACAATAGTAAGAAAAGAGAAAATATAATAATAATAATGAACGAAAATGGAGAAATCATTCAGAACAAATACATAAAAGGGAAATAACCGATTATATATATATATATATATTTGAAACCCAAATAAAAAAATGGTAAAATCTATATCACAGCCCCCGTCTCTCCCGTGACCCGGTGCTGAAGGAACAACAATGCCGCCCTTCCAGGTTGGGCCTGAGTCTTGGGAATTATTTCGAAATGACCATGACCCGACCTCGCCTCGGGCCGACATTCCGATTAAGCCGGACTCGTTTCTCAGGCCGGATCCCTTCCGAGCCGGTACTAAAATTACCGCACATTCGGCAGACATTTCAACGGGTTCACCTCGATTCCCGCTACGTTTCTATTACGGACCTGTGTCCGAACATGAAAAGGTCCGTGAGTGACCGATATGGCCGACGGCCCCCGTCCCGACATGGTCGCAACCCGGCATCGCTCTGGGCCGATGGTTCGTCAAATCGGATTTATTCTATTGGGATTCGTTCCCGCTCTTTCATTGAAATTGTCGCGAACTTGGCATACATTTGTACGAGGTTGTTTCTACCTATGTCGTACCTTCAATACGGACATGCGTCCGAACATGAAAAGGTTCGTGAGTGACCGACAAAATCGGAATAGAACGAGATGGCTCCCGTCATCCCTGGACCCTTTGCATGGGAATGTCAATAAGGCCTCAGTGGGCCACGCTTCGACCTCGGGTCCGTCCCGATTATGGTCATTGTATGACCCATATCCTCGGCCGATAGCCCGCTCCCTTCGAACACGTTTTGGTTTTGGAATCTAGTCCTGGGACTCTTCCTCGTTGCCCCTGCCGGCACCGGAAATATTAATGATGCCCGCGCAAGCCCCGTTTGGACCGCGGGAGGCACCCCCGGTATGGTCCTGACTCGATCTCGCACCGGGCTGATAAATTCACTAGTTTCCTGCTATACTAGCCGAGATTTAACCGAGTGTTTTCAGTACCTCGGAATAATATATTTGCCGTATCCCGGCATACATATGTTCCGGGTCTTCCCACGACGATTGCGATATTCTCAAGCCGGACACCCGTCCGAATATTGAATGGTCCCCTGAATGACCGACATGTTTCGAACGCTCGCTTCCCTAGACACAGGGCTTTCCAGCTGATTCAAGGGATATTCCCCCGTTGTCCCCTTGGCACCGGAAATATTAATGACGCTCATGCGAGCCTGACTTCGACCGCGGGGGGGCCCACCGCAGTATGGTCGCAGCTTGACTTTGCACTGGGCCAACAGACTTACTGGTTTTCGACCGCTCTAATCGAGATTTAGCCGAACGTTTTCTGTTCTTCTAGACAATAAATTTGCCGTACCCCGGCATACATATGCTTCGGTTTTCCTGTGACGATCGCACTTTTCTCAAGCCGGACATTCGTCCGAACATTAAATGGTCAGTACACGACCGACATGACCGCGAATGTTTTCTTCTCACCCTCATACGGGGATTTTAATGCTTCCTAATAGACTTTTCTATGCAATTAATTTTCTGGCCATGAGGCCCTGATTCTCGGCGATTAATCAAGGGTGTTCCCTAGTACGGGGATGTAAATGACGTCGTGACCTTTATGGCGCAGCGGGTTTTGGTCCCAACACGAACCACACAATCGTCTGACCGAGTCAGATCGAGCGCACCATGGGCTCTTCGGAGTCCGAATAAATTGTCACTTCGTGACTGGCACGCCCACGCACTTAATAAACCAATAAACGAAAGCCCTAACGATTTAAGTAAAAAGTGTGTCCACAAGTCTGGCACCCCCGGTGGGACCAAATCGTCGGGATTCAGGGCCTCATGGCCCCCTAATAAACGATATTTGCCTGCTTTGATGAGTTGCAGGTGCTGTCTTCGCCTGCCCTATGGGGAGAAAAGCCAGTAGGTGCAATCGTCTTCGTGGCCTCGGAGATGCTACCCCGGGGCACATGCAGCTTCCAAGGATTGTGGAGGCCGCCGCTAAAAAAAAGAGAGAAGAAAAGAGAGTAGAAGGGAGGGGAAATCAAACCCCCTTGTCCTCAAGAAGAAAGAGAAGAAAAGAAGAAAAGAAGAAAAGAAAGAAGTAAAAAAGGAAGAGAAAGAATCGGCGAGAGACGGTTGTACGGCCATATCCGCCGACACCCGTGCTAAAAAAGGATTACCACTGTGGGATTGGTGCAGTGGAGCGAACCACTCATCCTCTCCTTGGGGGGGGGGGGGTGAGCGCTCTCCTGCGCTCCCACCTTGGCCTATTATGCAAAAAAAAAAAGAGAGAAGAAAAGAAAAGAAAAGACAAAAGGAAGGGTTGGCAAGCATCGCCGACCAAAAGAACATGAAGAAGGACGTCATCCCGCCTGGCTCCAGAAGGTTCCAAGTCTGCGGTGCAATGACCCAGCCCCTTCCTATTTCCTGATGCCTCTGTCCGGCATAAGATGGCCCCTCGAGTGGCTGTTAAAAGACCCAGCAAGCCGCAACTGTAGCTTGATGAATTGCTGCCCGCCGCGGGGAATGCTTTATAGTAATGAGGCCAAGCACGGCCGCCACTCCCGAAGAGAGCATGAATACATCCCGCCATGGGGAATAAAAGAAGAAATACACCCAGCCATAGGGGCTTAGGAGGCGAGGGAAGAATACACCCCGGCTTGGGGACATTGGGAGAAGAGACATACCCCGCCAGGGGGCATAGAAGCCAGGAAGAATACGCCCCGGCTTAGGGGCATTTGAAGAAGTTACCTCCCGCCTCGGAAGCGTAAGGAAGAGAAGAATACACCCTGGCGTAGGGGCTCTTGAAGAAGGAACACACCCCCTCCACGGGGGTATATGAGACAGAGCTGCACCCCGACTCAGGGGTATCTGAAGAGAGATCACCCCGCCCTGGGGGCACAAGAAGCAAAAGAGTACACCCCGCTCTGGGGGCACATGAAGAGAATCCACCCCAACTCAGGGACACATAAAGTAAAAGTCATACCCCGGCTTAGGGGCGTTCGACAAAGAAGTGTACCCCCGCCATAGGGGGGCGTGAGAAGCAACAGAGTTTCACCCCTCGGGGGGAATAGAAAGCAAGAATACCCCGACTTGGGGGCACATGAAGAAACATACCCCGCCATGGGGGCACAAGGAGAAAAGAATTCACCCCAGCCTGGGGACACTCAAAAAAGGAAATACACCCCGGCACGGGGGCATGCAAAAAAAAAACACATTCCGCCCTTGGCGCATAGAAAGCAGAAGAGTACACCCCGGCCTGGGGGCATACAAAGAAAGAATCCACACCCCGCCCGGGGGCATGAGAAGAAGAAGAATTCACCCCGGCCTAGGCTACACAAAGAAAGAAACATTCCCCGGCTTAGGGGCGCATGAAGAAAGGAATGCACCCCGCGTAGGGGCACATAAGCATAAGAAGAAGAGACTGCCCCGGCCTGGGGTCATGAGAAGAAGCAGAGTTGCACCCCGGTTTAGGGGCATATGAAGAGAAGTGTACCCCACCCTGGGGCATAAGAGGCAGAAGAATCAACCCCGACTCAGGGGTAACTGAAGAGAAATTCACCCTGCCTCGGAGGGGCACAAGAAGCAAGAATTCCGCCCCCGCCATGGGGGCACAAGAAGCAACATCCCCGATTCGGGGGAGGGGGGGCATGTGAGACAAAGAATACGCCCCGGCTTAGGGGCATTTAAAAAAATACATACACCCCCGCCTCAGAGGGGCATGAGAAGCAAAAGACACACCTCGTGCCAGGGGCATACGAAGAGGATACACCCCGGCCTGGGGGGCATATGAAGCCAAGAAACACACCCCCGTCTTAGGGGTATTTGAAGAAGAAGCATACCTCACCTCGAGGGCCTAGAAGCTATAAAGAATACGCTCCGACTCAGGGGCATATGAAGAGAAGTCCACCCCAGCCTAGGGGTATTTGAAGAAGAAGCATACCCCGCCAAGGGGCATAGAAGCCATAAAGAACACGCTCCGGCTTAGGAGCATTTGAAGAAGCTACATCCTACCTTGGGAGCACAAGAAGAAGAGAGTCCACCCCGGCTTAGAGGCATTTGAAGAAGGGGTATACCCTAGGCTCGGAGTCCATGAAGCAACATGCCCCCCAGGGAGCATCTGAAGCAGAACAAACAACATCCCCTGGCTTAGGAGGGGGCGTATAAAGAAAGGAATACACCCCGATATGGGGGCACGTAAGCAAAGAAGAAGAATTCACCCCGCCTCGGGGGCATAAGAAGCAAGAAATACGCCCCACCTTGGGGGCACCAAAAGCAGCAATACACTCCACTCTGGGGGCACTAGAAGCAGAATACACCCTGTGTCAGGGGCATGCGAAGAGAAAGATACCTCGCTCTGGGGCATCAAAAGCAGCAATACACCCCGACCTAGGGGCAGACAGAACCTCACCCCGCCTTAGGGCGTAAGAAGCCAAGAATATACCCCGCCATGGGGGCATTAGAAGCAGAATGCATCCCTACCTCGGGGGCATAAGAAGCAACATACACCTCGCCTTGGCAGCATATGAGGCCAAGAAGCATACCCCGGCTCGGGAGCATAAGAAACAAAAGACATACCCCGTGTCGGGGGCATATGAAGAGGAACGCACTCCGTCTTGAGGGGCGCAAGAAGAAGAAGGACTCACCCCGCGTGGGGGCATCTGAAGTAATAGCACACCCCGCCTCGGGTGCACAAGAAGCTAAGCTCACCCGCATGGGGGCATGTAGGACACAGTTACGTCCCGACTCGGGGGCACTCGAAGAGAAGTCCACCCCGGCTTAGGGGCACAAGGAGCAAAGCATGTACCGTCCGGAACATAGAAGCCATAAGAGAATGCACCCCTGTTCTAGGGGTGTTTGAAAAAAGAAACACACACCCCGGTCCGGGGGCATAAGAAGCAGAAGATTCCACCCCGACTTAGGAGTATGAGAAGAAACAGAGTTGCACCCCGGCTTAGGGGCATTCGAAGAAGAAATGTACCCCGCCATGGGGGCTGTTGGGTCCCGTAGTGCAGGAACACGGATCTAGAGGGGGGGGTGAAAAGATCCTACTACTAAAAACTATGATCGATTAAAAACATAGACAAGCGCACAGCGGAATTAACAATCTGGACGAGATTGAAGATTTCACTCAAGCAAGATGATTAAATTCTCTCAATCTCACCGTTCACACACGATTAAGATAAACACATTAAGCTGTTAAACATAACAAGGTAAACCACAATGTAAACCATAGGACACTGAGATTTTTAAGGTGGTTCGGGACCACGACGGGCTCCCTACGTCCACCCCTCACCAAACCCGGTGAGGCTTCACTCGGGGATAAATCCCCAACAAGGAGACGACGCTCCAAACACACACGGGGATGAATCCCCACACACACACGGGGACAGGCCCCAACACACACACACAGACGGAGACTAAGTCTCCCACATGATCCGACGACCGGATCACAAACACATACACGATCCGACGACCGGATCACAACACACACACGATCCGATGACCGGATCACAACACACACACACACACACACGCTGCAACAACCGCAACACAATAACACAAACACGATCGCACGAAGGCGATCAAACACGATCGCATACACAAACGGTCACACACACGAGTATCTCTATTGTTCAGAAAATAAACACAAATACTCAAGCATGCTCAAACCCAAAATATAGATCATAGAACATATCACAAAGAACTGATAGAAGACATAGAAGAAGTCCCCCTTTGATCTTCAAGGCCGGTTGATGATGTTCCTTGAACCACGAGTTGGAGAGAAGCCGGATGAAGACGATTCTTACGTCCTCTTAATCCTCTCTTCGATCCGCTCCTTTTCTTCTTCTTCCACGAGCTCCAGATCTTCACGGAAGTAGATGATTTCCTTCTTGCAAGAGCTCCACCACGTTTTCTCCCTTTTCTTCACCTATACGAAAGAGCAAATAAGTATTAGGGTTAATCCTTGCTCAAATTCGGAGCAACACATTGATATATATAGGAGACTGACCAAATGACCCATATACCCCTTCTAAAATGAGTTTAAAGCACCCTAACATGATTAGGAACCATTAGGCCTTCTTTGTTTGGGGGATATCTCGGTTTATCCCACTCAAATTTGTCCTATTCGATTTGATAGCTCATTTTAGTAATCCTGTGCTAATCCACATAACCCCCTCGTATCCCGTGTTAACCCCAGTTACGTTACTCGACCGAAACGCCCGAATACGCTATAACCCGCTCGCACATTCGCCCGGGCAGAGCACTGACACGCACTTTCCCTGCGTTTCGTCGAACCCCCTTCTACAGCTCCCACGAATTCCATGTCGCTGTCATCCGCAAGCAACGTCCGCTCCTCCACCTGCGTTTCCCTATTTGCCATCGTTCGCAGCCTCTCCGAAACAAGCCGCGTGTCCCTTTCCTCGCCCACTCTGGCTGTGTTGCCCTCGGCGTCATGATATTGTTCTGTTGCAGGCTTCTTCTTCACCATACGCTGTTTCCAGGCGATGCCAGGTCGTCAGCGACTGCCATTACTGCTCGATCCGAGGGGTGGTTGCGAAACCCTGAACCCTACAGCGATCTTCCGTCATATCGGCGCTGTAATCGTCAAAAATGGAGCGTCGATCGTGTGGCTAGGGTTTTCTTTCTTCCACTTTCTCTGCTCCCCGTACCTGTGGTACATCAGCTTTTGCAGAGAGGTGTTGAATCGAGTGAATACCCTTTCCGCTCGTGATTCTATAGTGTTATTTTCTCCCCTCCTATTTCAACCCCTTTTGGGCTCCTTCGCTATGGCATCCCCAGCATCGGTGCCTAATCCAGCAGCGGTGGCTAATCCTGCAGCGGAAGAGCCAATCTCCTCTGCATCCTCCTCCGCCCCTTGCCGCCGCTGGTTCATTCTGCACCTCTTATTTACTGTATCTTTGTTTATTTGTAGTATTTATCTTCGTTGTGCTTTTTACAACCGGGTGGTGTTGTGGACGATAAGTTATGTACATGCATCATACATGATTCTGTTGTGCTTTACCTTTTCATCTGCATATCATGTTACACTGTACCGATTTCAAGTTTGGCTTGTACCCTCTGTGTTACCTGACCTCTGCATACGGTTTTGTATGACAGTCTACATCTACTTATGAGCCCAGATATTCGTGGATAATTGCATTTACACGCCTGTACATGTTGATGTAAACAATACATGTAATCTTGTTTCTCCAATGTAATTTAACACATTACGTGACATTGATTGCACATATCTTATGTGACCTTCAACCGGAAGTTCTTGCTTTGTCCTATTTTAATACTGCCAACAAATAAGTTGCTTCAATCATGAAATAATAATATAAGACAGAATCTATAGTAATGGTACATATGCAGATTTCAGAGTATATGACTATTGTAAAACTGATTGTTTGTTTTGGACATTCCATATCAGCTCGTCAATTTAATCATATGCTCTGTTGTGGTTAGTGTTGTGTAATTTTTCCATCATAACAGGATGCTCATCCTAGGAAGTAATAATGGCATGAAATGAGGCACTGTTAACATTAAAACCATTGCTCTGAAAAGACATTAGCCTATACATTACCTGTGAATATAGTCATTTTTGCTGCGCTTTTATTTTGGTATTTTGAAATGTAGCAATATCTCAGGTCAGGTACACCTTGAACTTTGATACTTACATGTTCATTTCATAATATCAGGTAACCATTGCATACCTCTTCTACTTCAGTGTTGGAATTAATCATTTATGAGCTTTTATCAGGGGCATTCAAGCCATTACATCATTTTTTATAGCATGAATAAGGGTGTTAGGGAGATTAACATGGTGTATCAGAAGATGTATATATCAAATTCACTATTACATCTACATATATGTATAGCTACCTGTATGTGGCAGTTGATATATTTCCTAGGGCATGTGTCTCTTTCACCATTGTATTGGCAGCATATCCTACTCCCTCCTGATTTTAACTATATGCCTATTTTTTGAGCTTTGGTATTTGCGGTGGTTCATTATCTTGCATATAATTACTTGCCTCACTACCACCTGTCCTTGTGTAAAAGACATTATGACTGTAATTCAAACCCGATTTGGGCCATGACATGTTATAAAGCATGTATCATAATTCTGTTGTTGTCATTGTCATAAACCATTTAGGTCTTTGTCATTGCTGTTTTCAGTCTCATATGTTGTGTTTTCCATTTTTTCTTGTCCCATTACATGTTTAACCAGCTTGAAGAGGAAGAGGACGACAGCCATGTCTACCTCTGGTAAGTCTTACCATCAACCCCTATATTAAAGTGCTATAGTCTCGTTGTTCTTACTAATCCTTGTGATGTGTCCTCCTTAGTTTGAGAGTAAAAAAATGTTTATTAACATTTCACTATTATTAGGAACTCCACAAAGTGACACAATTACTAGTAGAGGTAAGCCCCGTGTGCAGAATTGGACTACGGCTCAAGACCGGGTTCTCCTTGAATTATTGATTGAGCAATATGATAAGCATAATTGCACTTCTGGTATGTTCAAGCCTCAATGTTGGAATGAGATGGTCCCGACGTTTAATCGGTCATGTAACCTAAATTATGACCGTTCACAATTATATAATCGTTGGAAGACAATTAGAAAAATTTATGGCATCGTTGATGAGTTACGCAATAGAAGTGGTTGGGGGTGGGACAATATCAACAATGTGCCGATTCCCGGATATGAAGGGGCATGGGATGAATTGATTCAGGTATTAGGTGACTTGTGCTTCTATTTGTTTCTTCTATAAACCTCTACTATTTGTTTTCATCAAGTGACCTCTACACATCCTACCTTCTCAGAGTCGATCCGAGTTCAGGTTAATTAGAGGTAAGCCATTTCTGTTCCTACGTGAAATGGACTATCTTTGTGAAAAAAGCACTGCACGGGGGACTGAGGCTGAAGTGACACGTCCCCGACAAGTCCACCAACCGACGGAAGTGCATGTAAACGAGTTCCTTTCTGCTTTGGGTGGTCCGGCTGATATTGGCGGGATTGATAACTGTGGTGATGCTATGAATGTTTCTCAATTCGCACAACCTTCAGCACCCACTTTTAACCAAACTTCTATGAGTAGGGATGTGGCAGATGAAGGCACTTCTTCAACACCTAAAGGGGGAAGGAAGAATCGTGCAACGAGGATCGGAGATGAGGCAATAAAGAAATTTGCAGATGCTACGTTGGACAGGAGTGAGCTGGTGAGGCTCTTACGAGGGGAGCGTATACCTTCTTCCCTCGAGAAGGCCGCTGAGACCCCTTCCATGCGTGCATGCATCGACATATTGAAGGCAGATCCAACCCTCGATCGGAGCATGTATCTGAAAGCAGTTGATTTATTCAAGGAACCAATAAATCGACAACTATTTTTTGAGCTACCTGAAGAAGATAGGATTGACTGGGTGTTAATTCACATGATGTAAAACTTGGTCATGCACTTGGACTATTTCTTTTATTCCCTAACCCCACTTTATCCTGCGGTGTAATCTTAAACTTACTTGCTTTATCTTCACTTACTTGCTTTATCTTCTATAGGGACTTTTTGGTATGGAGTGGACCTTATTTTTAAATTACGTGCATTGTTGAGATAGTTGCATATATTGTCATTCAAAATAACTTACATGCAGGATTTTGAAGTTCATGCCAAGGGAAGATATCATTGCTATGTAGTGTGGGTTGGCCGAGAACCCGGTGTATACTACAGCTGGCCTGAATGTTTTGCCCAAGTGAATGGATTCCCCGGAGCACGTTACAAGGGTTTTCACTCAGTGGAAGATGCACAGAAGGCTATAGAAGGGTATTTCAATAACGGACATACTCTTCCGGATCGGTCCCAAGTAATAGGAAGGCCCATGCAGGCATCTCATGCAAATCCCATGGCACCGTCTCATGCAAGGAATCAATCACTCCTACAGCATAATATTCAAATCTGGAATGTGTCTTGTATTGTTGTTGTCCTCTTGAGTATTCTAGTAGTGTTGCTCTTCTTTATATTAGTTACTCTTTTACTTGTGTTAATGTAGGTTAGGGAGTTAATAGACTACGCCTGTTGGCTATTAAATCATGTACTCGCTTGTTGCTTAGTGAGTTACTCTATTCTCTATTCGCCAATGGACAAACGTTCTTCTTAAATCATGTACTAGTCGTTTTAATTTACTAATGTTTAAAGATTTCGTCATTTCATATTTGTTGTACTGGTGATGGAAAATATTCGTGTGATGTGTAGAGATGGATCGTGTTCTAATGGAGTTTCTTTTGGAGGACGATGATACATACAACACCGTTCAGGATGCTATTCTTGATCAAGTGGAACGAGAGGAGATGACACCGCCTATTCGTCGACGCATGCATTCATCAAAGTATGTTGGTCAAATGTGGGTGACGGATATTATCAATGGGCATGAGCAGAGATGTTACAAAGTGTTTAGGATGCACCCAACTATGTTTACAAGATTGACTGACATCTTGGTAGGCCGCGGTTTGTTAAAGGATTCAAAATATGTCACTGCTACTGAATAGTTGGGTATGTTCTTATATGCAACCGGCCATGGTGTGTCTAGTGGTGCTTTATGTGAGCACTTTCAGCATTCTTCACAAACAATCAGTAAGTACGTTACTCAAGCCATCCTTGCCCTGGCTTCTTTGAAGGAGGAATATATTCAACTACCGACACCTGCTCAAGTTCACGAGTGTCATCCCTACATTCGTGGCAAAGAACGCTTCTACCCGCATTTTAAGGTGAGTTCTATTGACTTACTTAATCATCCATACTTCAATGGTACACAAAACTTACATCGGTTTGTTGTGGTAGAATGCCATCGGTGCCATAGATGGGACGCACATTCCTGCAAACGTTCCGACTTCAGAGCATGATCGATTTCGCAACCGCAAGCAGTGCATTACACAAAATGTAATGGCTGCTGTATCATTTGATATGGTGTTCCAGTATGTTTGTGTTGGATGGGAAGGATCGGCGGCTGATATGCGGGTGCTTAAGTGGGCCTTAGATGAAGGAGGGTTCTTTGTACCGGCGGGCAAGTACTATTTGGTTGATTCTGGATACGGAAATAGCTCCTCCTTCTTGGCTCCATATAGGGGAGTGAAGTATCATCTAGCTCAATTCCGTGGTCGTGGAAATGTGCCTTACGAAAATAAGAAAGAAAATTTCAATCACCGTCATGCCCAACTGAGAAATGTTGTGGAGCGAACATTTGGGGTCTTGAAGATGCGATTTCACACATTGCGTGAGGGCAACATGTATCCATGGCCAACGCAGCGCAAGATAGTTCTTGCATGCTGTGTGGTGCAGAACTTCATTCGTCGAGAACAGGGATATGATTGGTACTTCAATCGCGTTGGTGAGGAAGATGTCATGGAGGATGTTTCTGATGATGAGGATGTTCCGACTCTATCATCCATCGGCCAGCGGGAGGTTGCTGCAGGAGAGCGCCTTAGGAATGACATTGCTAATAGTATCTGGGAGTGAAGTTGGACAATATTATTAGCTTGGATATTCCTTTCTTTACCATGAAATAGTTTGTGTTATGTTACATTATAGATTGTAATATTTGTGGATTTTCATTTCCTAAGTAGGATTAACATGGTGGATGATATATGTGGTTATTTGGGTTACATTCTATTTTATTGTGCAGGCAAACCACCCCCTTCCCATGACACTGGTTAGAGGGTTGAAAGGGCTATGATGAAAATTCTAATACTCACAATCATATGAAGGTGGTTGATTGGCTG
Source organism: Amorphophallus konjac (assembly GCA_022559845.1). Taxonomy (NCBI): domain Eukaryota; kingdom Viridiplantae; phylum Streptophyta; class Magnoliopsida; order Alismatales; family Araceae; genus Amorphophallus; species Amorphophallus konjac. The sequence goes on from CM040127.1 coordinate 24,716,904, forward strand.
TCAAAGCAACACAATGAATATGTTTACACAGCTGTGGAGGTTCCTCGGAGCATATATGCTGTGATGGATTTCAATTGTGAGGGGCTTACAGGGCAATGATGTAAATATTTGTACTGACCATCACATTGCCAAGGGGGTTGATCGAAGGTTTTAGCAACACAATGAATATATATACACAGCTGTGGAGGCTCCTCGGAGCACATACGCTGTGATGGGTTTGAATTGTGACCGCTGACATGTCAGCCAACACCTTGCAATGCTATGACTATGCAATTATTATCTGAGCCCGACAGTTGGTATAGCAACTGCCTCTATCGCTAGATGAGGGCCCTACAGGGCAATGATGTACGACTGTGTACTGAGCTCAACATGGCAGTCAACACCTTCGTATGCTATGACTGTGGCTGAGCCCCCTACTTGCCAAAGCAAGTACATCTATGTGCACATTTGCGATGGCAGATGGAGGGTGAAAGACCCCTTATCATGTCAAGTACAGGTTCTGTTCAATGTCAAATGCAAGTCTCATACAAGGTCTGTGCAGGTTCAGTTCTATGTCAAATGAGGTCAATTCTGACATGTTAAATTTGTTTGTTGGTTTAAAGACCCCTATGTGTAGGTTCTGTTCTATGTCAAATGCATGTCTCTATACAGTTTCTTGCTTGTTCTAATGTTGACATATCAAACTTCGTTTGTGGATATTAAGTATTTCGGTATTCAAAGGCATGGTGAATTTTATTCATGAATGTGATTCATGCATAGTGTGCTTGAGACTTTGGAGCCATCATGTAGTAATTGTGGTCTTCAGTGAACTGTCAAATGGACTGTTAAGCCTTATTCTGTGTCCATCTTTTACCCGTGATGTATTACATTGGTGGCCATATGCCTGCAAGGGACAGATTCAGAATCATGTCAGATCCACCGAATTTTGTGGGTATGTTGGCATCCCATCCTCACCATTGCAGCAATCACTTCTACAAAGGTCAGTGTTTACAGTTTCCTTCTTTACATCATCTTGAATTTAGATGTAAAGTTTGGGTAGTTGATCAAGGTATTTGTATGTGTTTATATTTATCTCATCTTCCTGCCCTACTGACTGACACGCAAGTTTTTGTAACTTGTATGTAATTTGTTTCACTTTATCATGCGCTGCAGTATGCATATTCAATCATCATTAGTTCGTTAGACCTGGCAGGTTCAACTACCGAAAGTGGATGCATATGATATTTCGCCAACCCTATACATGTCTTCTTGTCACTCAATCTCCCCATGGCATGTGCCCAGTTATTTCATCCTTCTGAAATCTTAGGTAATGTGGTTTGCACCCAACTTTGTTTGTGCCATGCCATCAAATGCTATGTCACTAGATACGTGATCCTTTTAACCATCACTTTTTAAAGGTGTTTTTGTTTGACTCAATTTCAATTTGAAGTTATCTTTTCAGCATATGTATATCTCAGCGTAATTGTTTCGCGAATAGGATGAAAATGGATCATGGCATCACATTATGCTTGCTTGTATACATTAAATGCCATGCCATCAAATGCCATCTTTCCAATTTGAACCCATTGGCATTTCTATGTTCGATATGATGAAAACGGATCGAAATGTCACATTATGCTTGCTTGTATACATTATTTATCTTGGTTGAAGTCACATTAAAGCTTGCCAAGGTAGTGGGGGTAAAGCCTATAATAATGCAGGTTACCAAAGTTTGCCGCGTTAGCAATGTCCACCTGACTTTTTTTTGTTACCTTTGCCTTTGTGCTATTCATGGTGTGTCTGAGTTGTTATGTGCGATTGGCATAGCGACACAATTCCATCATACAAGTCCAGGTAATCGGTTATACGTCTAACATTATTTCTGGATTCTTAATTTTACATTATTTTGGTGTGATATACGTCTAGCTAACATTATGTGACATGTGATGTAATTACAATCCCCAGGGTCATATAAGTCCAGGTAATTAGGTTACTTTTATATGTGAGATAGAATAACATCTTAATTTGGTTGGAAGAATGCGTGCTCCCTGGCGTTTGACAGGAAACCCAGTATCACAGGCCACGCTCAAATTTTATAAGACCCTTGTACGTGCACCAAATTTTACCTGCTTTATCTCCAGCATCCAGTTGGCATAAGGCCAAATCACCAAGGTATGCTCATCTATATAGTACAATCTTTAGCAGTGGTTTTTCAGATATACAAAATTACAAGTTCTGGCTAGAACTTAATTTTTTGCACACTCTATTATGTCATTTGCAGACTTTATGCTCGAGAAAGTGCATCAAACTGGATCAAAAACTATCAATCAAATATGTAGATACCCTACATATGCCTCGCTTCGTGTGCAAAAGAGATCTGATGGGGGCATAGAGCGGTAGCCAGCTTTGTATGCCATTTTGAAGTGTCACAGGGTCTGGACTTTTTTAAAAAAATATTCAGTGTAAATGTCTACAATGATATGTAGACAATCTTTTGTATTTCAACAGTGTGATGTATGGACTGTAAAAGGTGGTACACAATGTCTTTGGCCAACTTTTTTAATTTGTAATTTCAATGTGACTATTTGACGGTGAATATGGACGTGTAAAATTCAATCCCATTTTTAATGATTGACTTCATTCATGTGCAAATCGTGGTATCTATGTCCACATTTTATTCTGCTGAGTATAATGTAAAATATGTGTGAATACACAATGGTTCGGGGATGGTATTTCAGGAAGCCTAGTGGTGAATCTTTAAAATTTGAATGGGTTGGTGTCACGACCGCCAGAGACGAAAGTCTTGACCTTGATTTCATGCTTGTTTTTGATGAAAATATGGTGAAAAAAGGATTTGCTTTGTGAAATAGTGGATTATGATTTTGAGATTTCAACATTTTGATTGTTAATCCAATAAAAAAGGGACTCAAGCATCACGGTATTTCGCCTCAAACGACAAGAAAAGGTATATGTGGTTTCGGAGCTTTACGTTAAGCCACATTACACTTGACTGAGTGTTGATTTCCCTTGTAGCCATAGTAGTAGGCAGTGGGGGTAGTCCTTGTAATTTTTTCCCTCTTAACCTATCTCGATTTTAGAAATTCTTGTCAAAGTAGCTGGAACAAGGGGTCTTATTCCCTGGGGTAACCTCGGTTATGGTACATGAATGTCAAAGCAAAATTGGACATTCTTTGGAATAAGTGCCCCTCAGTTAAGGTATTCTCATTAACCTATTCTGCTATCAAAGAAGGCCTTAGGGTATATTATAGAAAGCTTTGAAAAGGTTTTCAATGAGATTTGATCACTTTCGTAAGTCCCGTCCGGAACGGGTCGACCCTCGGGCAACAGGTTGCTGGAAAATACAAAAAAACACCCTGTGTTACAGGGGTCGACCCTTGGGGTCGACCCTTGCAGTGGGTCGACCCCAGGGGTCGACCCATGCAGTGGCTGGGCACACAAAAAATAGCTCTGCGCGCTTCGGCGGCAGGAATTAATTCTTCTAGCTTCGAACTCCGATCGAAGCGAGACTAAAGGCGTTGGAAAGAGGACTCCTAGAGCTACAACATAAAATTTTTAGAGGGGAGATCCAACGGTTGGATTGAAAATGGTAAAGACTGTAAGACAGTTTGATTTAAAAAATAACTAAAACTTCCATCAAATCAAAGGGAAACAATTGATTAAATGTTACCATAATCCCATGAAGATAAATAGTGATTTTGCATCCTGAAAAACATGATAAACCAATAGGTTAGTTGAGAATCAAAATATATGAGTTATGCATTAACACTATGAACATGTTCACAATGAAATACATCATTGAACCTATTCAAACATGCGTTTTGCTTCTCAAATCACTTAGCAAAAATACATTTGACCAAATGATAAGGTTTTGAAATGATAAGCATGAATCTATCATTCAATCAAATATAATAACATGGAAGTGTAGACACGCCAAAATTGACGTTACTGTGAGTACATTTCATATCGCTCTGCGATGCCCCATTTGACCCTCAAATCAGCTTATTTGAGTGGTTTTCCCACTTTTTATGGATTGCCCCTGATTTCTCCTATTTTTCCCCATTTATCTCCCTTTTCCTATTTTTTCTGGATTTTCTGGGCATTTATCTCTATTTTATGAATTCACGCCCTCATCAGGGGCGTGTTTTTGAAACACGCCCTTGTCTAGGGCGTGTCTTTCCCATTTTATCTATTCCTCCCCATTTTTCTATTTTCTGAATTTACGACCTGAGTAAGGGCGTGTTTTCTTAAAACATGACTTAATCTAGGGCGTTTTTTAAAGAAAGGACGACCTCACCTGAGGGCGTTAATTCTTTTAGGTTTGACCGACTTCCCCGTTTGAGCTCTTCAAATTCACGTCCTTCCACGGGGCGTGTTTTTAAAAATGGCTTTGATTGAGGCGTGTTTTTACATTTTTCAAATATGGGGAATTTTTATTGCTAAATTTGATTTTTCAGAGACGCCCTTGTGCAGGGCGTGTTTTTGAGAAACGCCCTCTGTCAAGTCGTCAATTCATAAATTGACGCCCTGAACTAAGGCGTGTTTCACCTTCTGGCTTCGCCGCCCTTCCCCCCGAGAGTCCTTGCTTCGATAGATGCCTACTTGGTTTGGGCTCTTACCCATTCTTATCGTTTCCCTCTTAGGACTCTTGCCCATGTTTATCTCTTCCTCAACCTATTTAATAGAGCTTCCGAGCTCTGTTAATGGGTTGGACTCCTCTTCTTCGGTTCCCGTTTTCCTTCTTCCTCTTCTGTTGATTCTTCTATCAGATTCTTCTTCTGTTTTTCTTATTCTACTTTTCCTATCTTCTCGTTCTTTTTTTTTTTTCTTCTCCTTCTTCTGTTGTTTTCTTTTGTTTTGTTTCTATCTTCTTCTTCTGTTTGCAGGAACCGAAGGCAGGAACCGAAGCTTCCTTTTGGCTAAAGGAGGAGACCTCTTCTACAGTTAAAGCTTCATCTATAAAGTCTTCTCCCTATTGAGCATCCAAGCCAAGAAGGAGCAATCAGATTTTTCATCTCCTCTATTCTTTTATTCTTCTATTAAGTTCATATATACTCATGCATATTACATCATTTTTCATTTAATCTTTATTCTCCATCATATTGAGATCTCCCCATAGTGCACTCTTGCACTCTTTCCCCTTTTCCTATTCATATTTTTGCATCTTCATGCATTCATTAATCTCCCACACCCTTTTTGCATAGGGGTTTAAGGGCAACCACCCTTAAGGTGTGTTCTTCACCATGATTTCATGCTCATCTTTATTTAGGATTTGATGCTACACTCACCACATATCTAATGCAATTTTTTTATTGGTGTTGTCTTTGTTGTTTGCAAGGGTAATCAAAGGAAGAACTCTCTTCATCGGCCGGCCGATTTGAAGAGAAAGGAGTACTCACATCCCCCGCATCTTTTGAGGTATTTTGCGATCATCTCCCCGTATCAATCTCCTCTTTGAGACCCTCGTGTCTCTGGCGATCACACACACTCCACATTAGCACCCCGTGCTATCTTATTGCTTTCATCATATCTATTACTTTTTTTTTATATATTTAAAAGTGGATTTTAAATAAATCTACAAATTGGCGATCACGGTGGGACACTTTCTTGTTTTTATTTTGATTACCCCTTTCCCTTTGGCACCCACGTGTGCCCTTTCCCATTGGTACCCTCGGTACCCTTTCCTTTGTGCCCCTCGGGCACCCTCCATTGTGCTTTGCACTCTCCCCTAAGTGATTTGTCAATTGAATAGATTTGTTTTAAAATTCCCACTTATTTAAAATTTTGATGAGCATGATTCTTTTAATCTGTTGATTGCCTTGCTGCTGTGAGTGCTTCTGTCATTTCTGGCCGTGAAGTTTTTCTGGAGAAAGTGAATTCACGCCCCTGGAAGAGGCGTTTTTTTTTGATTTAACGCCCTAACCTAGGGCGTCTTATTCATATTTCACGCCCTCTGACAGGGCGTTTTCGAGCATATTTGAGGGTTTTCCTGCTTTATATTGCTGCCTGTGAATTCACGCCCTGCTCCAGGGCGTCTTTTATTTGATTAGCGCCCCACATCAGGGCGTGTCTTTTTGATTTGACGCCCGCTGGACAGGGCGTCCTTTTATTGATAGCGCCTCACCATAAGGCGCGTTTTACTCTGCTCTTGTTAGTAGCGCCCCCGGCCAGGGCGTGTTTTTACTGTGGATTTCCAGAACCCTTCCCCGCTGTGGTTTTTCATGCTACTTCATGCTTGTCTTTGTTGATTGATTGATTATTATGGTTGGCCTATTTCCCCTGTTGCATTCATCCTTCATATTTGCATTTTGGTTTGGGAGCCCCCCTCCTCTTCATTAGGATCCACGCACTCTCTTGGAATCGGGACGACCCTCCATTGAGCATTCCGTCTCTTTGGACTGGAAATCCTTTTTCCAAGCCTCCGTAAGTCCCCGCACCCGTGGATTCCCTCACGGACGCCGGGCAGGTTGTACCCTTTTGAAGTCCCGAATTAGTTGGCCCACACGTGGTGAGTGAGAGTTCCTAGTTGGCATTGGAGTTCAAATCTCATTTGAAACTAGGACTCTCCTTGTGTGAATCATTCCAAACTTTGCTAAAATCCTTAATTCACCAAGGTTCAAACAAATAAAAAATCACGGTAACCATTCCAACTTGTGTGCTTATTTGCATAATTATTGAGAATTTTTGATTATATAATGGCTTACCATGATAGAAACATGTTCAATTCAATTCATGAGGATGCACAACCTAGCACTTCATATCCTCAATTTCAACATGTTAATCAGCATTCTCACCATTCTTTCAAGGGACCACGTCCTTATTCTCATGGTCATACCCAACCCATGGGCAATGTCCATTCTCATGGTCCACCTACTCAATTTCAGGCCACTATTCCCTCGGGACCGTCTCCTCCCAATGACGAGAAGGTCTCTCGAATCATCCATGCATTAGATCATCTTACCCCTCAATAGATCCAAGCCCTTAAGGCCGCCGTTGAGGGTACATCACATGCATCTCCCTTCAATTCTACACGGGTGGCCCATCACCCACCTCTTTCCAATTCTATTCGGGTGGCCCATCACCCATCTCCTTCCAATCCTGATCGGGTAGCCCATTACCCATCTCCTCCTGTTCATTCTACTCGGGTAGCCCATTACCCATCCCCTTCTATTCACACTCCTCCTCGGGTGGTCCGACACCCGCCTCCTTCTATTCCTCCTCCATCACGGCCCCGAGGCCCTTTTACTCCTTGCAATCCGGCCCGTCCGGGTTCTTTTACGGGTCATCCCGTCAACTCCCCTCCACGGCCTTTTTATGCGGCCCCTCCTCCTTCAAGGCCCTGCCAACCTCCTGTTGTTCATGTTACACCCCTCCAGCAAACTCTGCTCGATAAGATTACTTTGATGGAGGAACAAATAAAGAGGGTCACGGCTCCTCCTACTCCAGTCTATCCTCTCCATGCCGCTTTGGACAAGATTACAAAGATGGAGAATGAATGGAAAGACAGGATGGATGATTATGACTTCGGCATTCCAAGCGAGGAAGAGCCGGCAATTGAAGAATCTGAGGCAATGTACGATGATGATGAAGCTCCGCAGGCACCCCTTCCGAGTTTCCTTAACTTTCCGCTTTCCCCATTTTCATTCGATGAACCTCCTGCTCAGGATGAAACCATCCTCGATCCAATCCCTATTTATGAGACTAATTGGTGTTACGATGATGGGTCGATACTTCAATCACCCACACCGGCACATTGTAAGTCTCCTCCTATCCTTGACGCCGCATACATCACACCTCCCCCTATTACACCATTAACCCCCGCAACACTGGCCTCCCCCAAGCCTTCCACCATTAAACCTCCACCCGTTAAGCCATCTACCTCCACACCATCGGCCTCCATTAATTACACCATTAAACCTTCCCCAATTAGCCTCCCATTACCGCCACCTCGGTCTTCCATTATCCCTTTAAAACCAACTTTGCCTATTCCACCACATAACCCTCCACCTTTACCTATGGCTAATCCTGAGCAGGACCCACCGCTTTTTGCACTCGAGCTAACCCCGACCGCTTGCAAGCAAAGGGAGAAACTTGATGTGTTTGAACCTCCGCCTCCACTTACGCCAACACTTTCCATTATACCTCCACCACTCACAAAGCCTTCCGCCTCCGCTTCACCTCCTTTTACTACTCGGAATGGGAGTGCTTCTGCAAGTACTTGTGCCGAAGGTGATCAAGAGCCGGGCAAGACAGATGTGGCCACGGTTATGCGATTCAAGATTCAAGAAGTCATTTACCGGATGCCAATCCGGATTATTGTGCCGAGCATGGTCGC